>JALPQD010000180.1:4142150-4212167 GCA_023101885.1 Typhlomys cinereus
AACGAAAACTGTAGGCCATCTCTTTGATGAACACAGGTGCAAAGATTCTCAACCAAGTCTTAGCAAATCGGATTCAAAAACATCAAAAAGATCATTCACGGGAATCAAATAGGTTTTATCCCAGGCACACAAGGTTGGCTCAACATACACAAATCAATAAATGTAACTTACCATAAAAGCAGTCCAAAATTCAAGACCACATGTTACTCTCCATAGATGCAAAAAAAGCTTTTGACAAGATCCAACAGTTTTTTTATGATCAAAACCCTAGAGACATTTGGAATGGAAGGAACCTTTATCAATGTAATAACAAGCCAATAGCAAGGATTCTACTCAATGGGGGAAAAACTTGAAGCATTCCCACTTCGATCAGGAACTAGACAAGACTGTCCACTCTCACCACTTCTATTCAATATTGTACTTGAAGTCTTAGCTGAAGCCATAAGACAAGAAAGGGAGATAAAAGGGATTCAAATCGGCAAGGAAGAATTCGAGTTATCTCTGTTTGCAGATGACATGATCATATACCTGAGTGATACTAAAAACTCCACCAGGAAACTCTTATGCCTAACTTTTGATAGGCTACATTTAGTTTTACCATTCTATGGAAGAAAACTTTTATCCAGGGAATTTTTATAATCATCTAATATACTATTAAAGAATAGACATATCATTGCCCACATTTTTCTCACATTTTCCATGAGATAACATTGAATGGTAAAGTAGATATTTGGCATTTAATGTGATAACCACATTTTTGGATCTAAAGGTTAAACCTTTAGAAAACAAGTGTGGGACATGAGAGCTTCATGCAATTGTTCCTATACCAGTAGGTATGCTTTTTTTGAAGGTCCTAAGTTTCCCATCTTATCTCCTGCTATGTTACATTGATGACTTTTTTTTTAGCCTCAAAACTCATATGTTGATCTCCTATGCTGCCCATATCTCAAAGGAAAACAAGAGTTAGAAATAAAGCCTTGAAAATCTGTGATTAATCAATAAGAGGTGTTTAGGTGACCTGACTATAGTGTCAGTACAACTGTAGTGTCCTTACTGGTGTTATTACAAGAGGGAATTTGAACCTACATGGTGTGCTCAGTAGGCACAGCAATCACATTAGTTTGAGGACAATGTGGGACACACAGTGCATTCCAGATTTGGCCCTGGTCTCAAACATCTGAAACCAAAATGATCCTCCCCACACAAAACGGAATCTTTTATACACAGAAAAACATCGTACATGTAAATTCTAAGGGAAAAGACCAGAAGACAATGATCGGAAAGTCAAGGACAAGAGTCAAAAACCAAACAAGATCTTTAGACCTTTATCTTGGACTTCTACTCTCCAGAAGAAGGAGGCCCTATAGTTCTTTGGCTTTCCCCATCCATATCTAGTATTTCATTATGAGAACATATATATATATATATATATATATATATATATATATATATAATATTTGTAAGTTTTACTTCATGGCTTCTCCTATTCTTCCTTGTGAGAATGGAGGCTGACCACCAACATCTGGCATTGCATGAAATTAAATTGTAAAATAATTCCACCCTTACAAAAACTTAAATTTATAAAAGCAAAACAAATTTTTATACAGTGCACCTTCACAAAAATTTCTGAGTCATGCTCCCTCTTTCGCCCCACCCCCGCTCCGCCGGTCGGGACGCGTAGGCGAGATCCAGCCGGGCCTCCACGCGCGCTCTAGGACCCCAGGTCAGCCCACGGGGACCCGGCTCCGACTCCCGCCATCCAGCCGGAGCCGCGCGAGGGGCCCAGGGAACGAGGAGCACCTCCCCCTGCGCCCGGGCCCCGCCCCAGCTGCCCTCGGGTTAATAGCTCCACGCCGAGGCGCGCAGCCTCCCCTTTCGCCCCACCCCCCGCTCCGCCGGTCGGGACGCGTAGGCGAGATCCAGCCGGGCCTCAACGCGCGCTCTAAGGACCCCAGGTCAGCCACGGGGACCCGGCTCCGACTCCCGCCATCCAGCCGGACCGCGCGGGGCCCAGGGAACGAGGAGCACCTCCCCCTGCCGCCCATCCCCCTTTTCGCCCACCCCCCGCTCCGCCAGTCAGGACAAGCACGCGGTCCACCCGGGCCTCACCCCGCCTCCCTAGGAAGTCCCCGTTCAGGCCCACCCCACCAGTACCCCAGGCCAAATATTCAGTTTAGTGAAATGGAGAGATCTTAAGAGTTAAAATGACAATGCAAAGTCAAAGTGCAAATCCTGAGGAAGCAACACTCAAGTAACAAATCTCCCACTGAAAAATCCCATAATGTTAGATCCAAAAAGAACAAACCCGCGGAAAAAGGCCAAGAAAGCCTGACCCAGGATAACGACTTTCAAAATATGATCATTACCATGTTCAATACTATGAAGAGGAAATCCGGAGGAATTACATAATCGAATCAATCGCTTTGAAGAGGAACAACACAACATCCGGGGAGTTGAGAAAAACAGTGCAAGAAACAAAAAGTGGCATAGAACAGTTAAAACAAACTCAAGCAGAGTTTTAAAACTGAGCTAAAAGACAAGCTATCTTCAACCCAGAAACGCCACAGAGAGTCTTATCAACAGAACTAATGAAGCAGAAAACAGAATTTCAGACCTTGAAGATAAAGTGGGAGTACTAGCCAGCTCAATGGAAGAGGTTGTTAAAGCCAAAAAGATACTTGAGAGAAATATCCAAGAGATGATGGGACACCCTGAAAAGCCTAACACGTATTCATGGAATACCGGAGCAAGAATCTCAAAATACCACCCTGAGGAATTTTCAAACGATCATCAGGAAAAACTTTCCTCATCTAAAGAAAGAGAGGCCCATTCATATACAAGAGGCATTCCGCACCCCAAACAGATACGACCAAACTAGAAGCACACCGCGGCAATAATAGTAAACACTCACATTCAAGATAAAGAACTGGTGCTGAGAGCTTCAAGGGAGAAAAAAACAAGTCACTTTTAAGGCAAACCTATTAAAATAACAAATGACTCTCAGTCGAAACAGTAAAAAGCAAGAAGAGCTTGGAGAGACATACTCAAGTATTGAATGAGCAAAAATGTCACCAAGGCTGATTTACCCTGCAAAACTATCAGTCATGATCGAGGGAGAAAGAAAAATTTTCCAGCACAAAGACAACTTTAAGGGATACATGGCCACCAAACCAGGCCTTCAAAAACTGCTAGAAATGATACTCAAGCGTGAAGAAAAAAACAGGCATATCCAGGAGAACAGAAGGCAAATATAACACCATTAAAAGCGAAGCAATATACTTATAAAAGCTACTAACATAATAAATGTCTGGAATTAACAATAGTTTCTCCATTATAACACTAATGTTAATGGACTTAATTCACCGATCAAGAGACACAGATTACAAACTTGGATTAAAAATCACAATCCATCAATCTGCTGCCTGCAGGAAACCCATCTCACCACAAAAGATAGGCACGCTCTAAAAATAAAAGGCTGGTCAACAATTCTACAAGCAAATGGAAGCAGAAAACAGGCAGGGGTAGCCATTATGCTATCAGACAAAGTGGATTTCAAACCAAAAAAAATTATAAGAGACACGGATGGATACTACATTTTAGTCAGAGGTACAATTCACCAGGAAGACTTCACAATACTGAACATATATGCACCCAATACGGGCCCCTCCACATTCATTAAGAAAACCCTACAGCGTCTAAAGCAAGAAATCAACCCCCAAACGATAATTCTTGGGGACTTCAACACCGCCCTCTCTACATGGGATAGATCAACAGGTCAAAAGCTTAACAGAGACACTTTGGAACTTAATCAAACCCTGAAAGAAATGGACCTCACAGATCTCTATCGAACTTTTCACCCACGCACCAAAGAATACACATTTTTCTCAGCAGCACACGGAACTTTCTCCAAAATAGATCACATATTGGGCCACAAAATGAATCTACACATATACAAGAAAGTTGAAATTCTAACCAGTGCCCTATCAGACCACCACGGCCTAAAGCTGGACATCCACAACACATCAAACAAGAGAAAATACACTAACTCCTGGAAACTTAACACTATGATGCTGAATGAGAACTGGATTCAGGAAGAAATTAAAAAGGAAATTCAAGATTTCCTGAAAGTGAATGATAACGAAAATACAACTTACCAAAATCTCTGGGACACAATGAAAGCTGTTCTAAGAGGTAAGTTCATAGCTCTTAATGCCCACATCAAAAAAATGGAAACATCAGAAATAAACAACTTAACAATGCACCTTAAAGCTTTAGAGAAATTAGAGCAATCTGATCCCAAAAGCAGTAGAAGAGAAGAGATTAGCAAAATAAGGGGAGAAATATCTGAAATCGAGACTAAGAAAACGATAGAAAAAATCAACAAATCGAAAAGCTGGTTCTTTGAAAAAATCAACAAGATTGATACACCCCTAGCTAAACTAACCAAAAGCAAGAGAGAGAAAACCCAAATTAACAAAATTAGAAATGAACATGGAGTTATCACTACGGATACCCAAGAAATCCAGAGAATTATAACATCATATTTCAAAAACTTATACTCTGTGAAGTTTGACAACACAAAAGAGATGGATGAATTTCTAAGTAAACACAACTTACCTAAATTGAATCAGGAAGTTGTGAATTACTTAAATAGTCCTATAACATATAAGGAAATTGAGGAAGTAATCTCGAATCTTCCCACCAAAAAATGTCCTGGACCAGATGGATTCAGCACAGAGTTCTACAAGACATTTAAGGAGTTAATAACACCAATACTCCTTAAACTGTTCCATCAAATAGCAAAGGAAGGAACACTACCAAATTCCTTCTATGAAGCTAATATCGTTTTAATCCCAAAACCTAATAAAGATTCACTTAAAAAAGAAAACTATAGGCCGATCTCCCTGATGAACACAGATGCAAAGATTCTCAACAAAGTCTTAGCAAATCGGATTCAAAAACATATTAAAAAGATCATTCATGGGGACCAAGTAGGCTTCATCCCCGGCACACAAGGTTGGTTCAACATACGCAAATCAATAAATGTAATTCATCATGTAAACCAGTCCAAAGTCCAAGACCACATGATACTCTCGATAGATGCAGAAAAAGCTTTTGACAAGATCCAACAGCCTTTTATGATCAAAACGCTAGAGACAGTAGGAATGGAAGGAACTTTTATCAATATAATAAAAGCTGTATACAACAAGCCCACAGCAAGGATTATGCTCAATGGGGAACAATTGGAAGCATTCCCACTTCGATCAGGAACAAGACAAGGCTGTCCACTCTCACCACTTCTATTCAATATTGTACTTGAAGTCTTAGCCGAAGCCATAAGACAAGAAAGGGACATAAGAGGGATTCAAATTGGCAAGGAAGAAGTCAAGCTATCTCTATTTGCAGATGACATGATCTTATACCTGAGTGATCCCAAAAACTCCACCAGGAAGCTCCTGGAACTAATTGAGAAGTTCAGCAGGGTGGCAGGATACAAAATAAATGTGCAAAAATCAGAGGCCTTCCTATATGCCCAGAATGAAAGAAGTGAAAAAGCCTTGAGAGAAACCATGCCATTTACTATAACCCCTAAAAAAATGAAATACCTTGGTATAAACCTAACTAAGGAGGTAAAAGACCTTTACAATGAAAACTTTAAAACCCTAAAGAAAGAAATTGCAGAAGACACCAGAAGGTGGAAAGACCTCCCTTGTTCCTGGATTGGCAGAATCAACATTGTAAAAATGACCATCCTACCAAAGGCAATATACAGATTCAATGCTATACCAATCAAAATCCCAAAGCAATTCTTCAAAGAAGTTGACCAAACAATCTCAAAGTTCATATGGAGGCACAAAAGACCCAGGATAGCAAAAACAATCCTGAGTAACAAAAACACAGCTGGAGGTATTACCATACCAAACCTAAGTCTATACTACAAATCCATAGTTATAAAGACAGCCTGGTACTGGCTCCAAAATAGACACACAGATCAATGGATAAGGATTGAAGACCCAGATATAAGCCCACAAAGTTACAGCCATTTGGTCTTTGACAAAGGGGCCCAAAGAATCCAATGGAAAAAGAACAGCATCTTCAACAAATGGTGCTGGCAAAGCTGGATCTCCACATGCAGAAGATTAAAGCTGGACCCGTACTTGTCACCATGTACAAGACTTAATTCCAAATGGATCAAGGACCTTGATATCAGGCCAGAGACTTTAAAAGCCATAGTTGAAAGGATAGGGAACTCCCTCGAGCTGATTGGGCTAGGCCAACACTTCCTAAACAGACATCCAATGGCACAGTCACTGCTACCAACTCTCAACAGTTGGGATCTTGTGAAATTAAAGAGCTTCTGTTCAGATAAAGAGATTGTCGCACGAGCTCAAAGGCAACCCACAGAATGGGAGAAAATCTTCACTAACCACATATCTGACAGAGCTCTACTGTCCAGAGTGCACAAAGAACTTAGAAAATTAAACTCCAAGGAAAACACTGGCCCAATTAAAAAATGGGCCCTGGAACTTCAAAGAAACTTTACCAGGGATGAAATTAAAATGTCTAACAATTATCTTAAAAAATGCTCCACTTCCTTCGCCATCAGGGAAATGCAAATCAAAACTTCCCTGAGATATCATCTCACCCCGGTCAGGATGGCAAAAATCCACAGTACAAACAACGACAAATGCTGGAGAGGATGTGGGGAGAGGGGAACTCTCCTACATTGTTGGTGGGAATGCAGGCTCATACAGCCACTCTGGCGAGCCGTCTGGAGATTCTTAAAGAAATTAAAGATTGAAATGCCGTATGACCCTGCTATCCCACTTTTGGGAATAACCCCCCAAGCAGCAGAGGTTCGCCTCGATAGCACAAGCTCGACCATGTTCATAGCAGCACTGTTTACAATAGCAAAGTCATGGAATCAACCTAAATGTCCAACAGTTGACGAGTGGATAAGGAAACTGTGGTACATCTATACAATGGAGTACTACTCAGCCATCAAAAATGATGAATTACTGGAATTTGCTGGGAAATGGATGTCATTAGAAAGAATTATATTAAGTGAAGTATCCCAAACCCAGAAAATTAAGCGCCGTATGTACTCCCTAATAGGTGGCTCCTAGTACCAAACTCGCCCAGCCCACATTGGGACACTCAAAAGTAAACCTATGTAACACAGTAATTGCAAGGATTATGAACAAGAGAGATGGGTTAGGAGGGCCACACCAGAAACAAGGAGAGAGGAGACCATGTTACAGCAGAGAAAATAGGCCTCCATCAAGGTCTGCAAGTAAGTAATGAGAAACCTGGTTAAGTTCACAGACGTTCTTTCCTGATCTCACCAGAAGGGGAGGGCATATAGTCTAGCAGATAAAAAGTAATCATTGTGCAAATGGGTAATGGACCCCGCCCTCAGTGAGGTTTCCTACTCTTATTACATCTACCCTTGAATGTGCTATTACAACAAGACTCCAGTTTAACAGCTTTTTGTCTCTGGCCAGGGGGTGACATACAGTGCCCAGCAGAATGGAGTGAAGGGAATTGCAGGAGCAGAAAAACTGCAAAAGAAAATCAACAAACCACAATCCAGAACTTCAGAGACTCTATATCAATCACATAGAACTAGGACAGCCTAATCTCTCCCCATCCTGGAGCTCAGGGACATTTGCGGAAGAGGGGGCGGTAAGATTGTAAGAGCAAAAGGATGGGAGGAGCAACGATTTGCAAGATTCTCAACAATAGTTGGGGCCAAAGCAATCATAATGGAACTTTGCATGCCCTGCGCAATGTCCAGCGCACTGTTGCCCTCATAAAGTCTAGCATCTGTTAAGGGCACCGAGACCCCTGGAGGCAAGGGATTGACAGCCATAGTAGTAATCTTATGATTAAGGGGAACAAGAGAAAGGGCTTATGGAAATGCCACTGGGTCCTTATATGTCATCGGAGAGGAGGACCCAGTGGAGAGTTAGGCGCACACAATAAAGGACTCTCTGGGAATTGGGGGGGAGACACTGGGGGAAGGGGAGGGGGGAGGGAGGGAACTGGTAAAAAATTTTAAAATGTATAATTAAATTTTTAATAAAAAAAAAAAAAAAAAAAAAAAAAGAAGATGTCAAAAGGTTTAGAATGGAAATCAGTATTCCGCATGTAATCCCAGAGAGACGAGCAGTGAGGCATCACCGCGCCACTGGCTCCATTAGACTAATTCAACGACGGCAGAAATGCTTTACAATCTCCCTTTGATGCTCAGCATATAAGGGCAACTTCATTAGGACAAGGAAAAGTTTTCAAAAAGATGTAGAAAATTAAGCACAGAAAAAAAATCAGGGACCTACAGGAAATAGTTTCTCAGGCATGAATTGCCAGCTTTTTTTGTTGTTGTTCTTCATTTCTTAAACAACTTTACTGAATATAGAACAAATATATGTATATGTATATGTGGGTGTGTGTGTGTGTGTGTGTGTATGTGTGTGTGTGTATATTAATTCAAAGTAAAAGCTATTTGAGGGTCAGAGACCTTTGCCTCACAAGCAGAAAGACCTGAGTTTGGATTCTGGAGTCCATGTCAAACTGCCAGGTGGATATGGTGGTAGCCTGTACTTACAACTCTGGAAGGTGGAATATAGGAAATACCAGAGCAAAGCAATAAGGAAATAAAGTAATACAGGATGATTTCCCAAAGTCACTCTTAGGCCTGTTCAGGAACCACAGTGTCCTTTTCTACACACACACACACATACACACACACACACACACACACACACACACTGGCACCTACATATACAATAAGCTACTTGATATTTTTTAAAGTTTTTTTTTTTACTTTTGCAATTGCACGTGTATTCATGTTGCATAAACCAAAGTACACAAGCAGAGGTCAGAGACAACTTCAGGCATCTGCTAGCAGCTAAGTCATGCCAGTGACTCTGTTTTTGTTTTTTGTTTTTTGTTTTTTGTTTTTTTGTTTTTTTTTTTTTTTGAAGCAGGATCTTATGTAGCCCAGGCTAGGCTCCAACTTGCTATGTCAGTTGAGGCTGACCTTGAACTCCCAAGTCTCCTGCCTTCACTTCCTGATATGGGTGAGTGCCGTTACTCCTGACTGTGTTTCTGATACTTTATTAGTGCTTATTAAGTACACAAAATAATGAGTGTCACTGTGTCATTGTCAAACATACCAGTGATGAATTTTGATCACATGATGAATTTTGATCACATTCACCTTCCTTTTCTTATGTCCCATCTCCCCTGACACATCTCTTCTAATAGTTCTTTTCTATGATCATCACATCTTTATTTTTTAACCTAAATTCCACCTGTGAGAGAAAACATGCAGAACTTGTCTTTCTGAGTCTACCTTATTTCAACTAGCATGCTAGTCTCCAGTCCCATCCATTTTCCTGCAAACAACATATCTTCTTCCTTATAACTAAATAATGCTGCACTGTGTAGAGTTACCACATTATTCATCCACTGATAGATGCATAAACCAAAACTGTAACTTTCCCATTATGAATAATTCTGGGTTGACCATGATATTAGGGTATCTCTATTGTATAGTGAGTTTGATTCCTTCGATATAGCTGTATCATGTGGTATTTCTATTTTCAGCTTTCTGATTTCCATAGTGGCTATACTAATGTGCCAGTGTCATAAAAGCATTCTTGCTAACAGTGTATTAAGGATTCCTTTTCCTTGCATCCTTGTCAGCATTTGTTATTGTTTGGTTTCTTAATGATAGGCATGCTGCCAAGAATGAGATAGACTCTTCATGCAGTTTCGATTTGCATATTTCCCTCATGGCTAAATATTTCTTTCATGTATTTCTCTTCCATTCATTTGTCTATTCAAAGATTGGATTATCTGTTTTTTAGTGTTTAATTCTTTTAGTTCTTTATTTATTTTTGGTTGTTGGAGATTGAAACCTGTGCACAGTAGGCAACACTCCACCACCAATCTGCATCCCAACCTCAAGTTTTATACATCTTAAATATTAATCTCCTGTGGGAGAAATAAGTGGAACATATTTCCTCCCATTTTATAGGCTCTTTCTTCATTCTGGGAGTTATTTCCTTTGTTGTGAGGAAGCTTCTAAGTGTCATGAACTTCCGCATCTCAAGCCTTGATATTATTTCCTGAGATACTAAAGTCCTATTTAGAAATTTACTTGGCTGTACTTACTTTTGAAGTGTTTCCCGTATGTTTCACTCAAGCAGTTTCAAAGATTTGGGTCTTATATCAAGGTCTTTGATCTATTATAAGTTTACTTCTGTCCAGGGTGAGAGAAGAGTATCTAGCTCGGTTTTCTGCATGTGGATGTCCAGTTTTCCTAGCACCATCTGTTAAAAGAGGACTGTTGTTGTTCCAATGTGTGGATTAAAAACATCTGGTGGATAGAATTAAAAAAAAAAAAAAAAAAAAAAAAAAAAAAAAAAACAAAAATTTCTGAGTCATGAAAGCCTCCTTCCTAGTCTAAGTGTTTACTACATCATCATATCCTGCCTAAAGGGTAATTAATCCTTAATATTTGACATCACATATCATTGTTGTGACTATAAGAACCTCATAGTCATGGGATTGTATGACATGTACTTACTTATGTCAGGCCTTAAGTTTAGCTTGTATTCATCTTGAAATGAGTTTATTATTTTGATGTAAGAGGTTATCACATAACTAAAATATTTTTGGAAATTTTTTGTAAAATTTTTAGAGATGCAGATTTCTTTTTGGTAGGAATAGAATTATTATATCTCAAAGTGTCAAACTACTGAGTTTAGCAGATATGGCCAGTGAGTCTTTATGTCTGTCCTAACATTTTATAGGCATACATCAAAATAGAAAGGAATATATAGAGATTTCTTATAAAACTGCTGTATATGCATAGCCTTTGTTATTTCTAAAATCCCTTGTAAGAATCATACATTGGTTGTGACTGATAAATGTACTATCTATAGTTGCCATTATAGTTCACTCTTGCTTTTTGCGTCCTATGGGATGAGATAAATGTTTTACGACATATGTCAATCAGTGTTTCATCATGCAGTATTTTCAGTATCTTAAATATTCTTTGCATTTTACTTATTCATTCCTTATTCCCAATTTGCAGAAACTTCTGATGATATTTAATATCTCTGTTTTTCTCTATTCTAAAATTTGGAAATATTTGTTTTCTATAGTGTTTGAGGGTGGGTCTTTCCTCTCTCCAAGCACCTGTCATAGTTTTAATTTGCATTTCTCTGGTCATCCTGTGTTGTAAGGTATCTGTTAAGATCTTTGCACATTACTACCATAGGGTTTTAGAGTTTTTTCATATTTTCGATATGTCTGTTTTTGAGAAAACTGATAGATTTCCTTAAACTTCTGTTAATATTCTCATCAAATGGTTAAATTCTTCAGAAGGTGAAATAAAAATGATTATAGTAAAAGAAGGTATTCTTTTTCATTTCCTACAGTTCATTGCTCAGGATTTCAGCACTGATACAGATGCTTGTTCTTGTTATTTTCTCTTACACTTAGGATGTATAAAAATCTAAAATGATCATTCATTATTTAATCTAGACATTGACATGTTCTTTCTTTTTCTTTTGACAAATCTTGACAGAGAGCTTGCTTTTATCACTGCTATGAAAGGAATGCCTTCTTTGCTCTGTTCTTTTTAATGAATGCTAATGTTTATGTCACAAAAACCCATAATTTCCTTCTTTATTCAGTGGACTTTCTGTTCTTTCATTCTACTTCATACAATGAAAGCTCAATCACAGTCCTGCCTAGCAACTGATTTCTATCACAACAAAATGCCTGACTTACTTCATAGATAAATAGATCTCTGTGGCTAGAATATCCTATTTTTTTAAAAAAAAAGTTGTCTGGAACATTATCTTGTATATCTCCAGCTTTTCCTGAACTTAATACTAAATGCCTTCATTTGGGTGTGTCTTCATCACCTGTAAATACAGGTCTAAGTTCAAGGTGGTCGGTCTAAAATTAGCTGCTAAAATACCAGCTATGCTCCTGTCTTCTTGTTTTGTTCCTTGCCATTATCACATTAAGGTGTTTTTCTACAACAGATATCTGATTCTCTAACCAACACAGGAATCCCAAAGGGAGCTCTGTGATTTATACATGCAGAGGGACAGGAAGGTGGGTGGCACATGGCTGGACTGAAGAGAGGAGGGGAGGTTGGGAGAGAAGGGGAGTCAATAGGAAGGGTGGGGTTAGTTGGGAAGGGAGTTAGGTCAAAAGCACAAACCCATTTTGTTTGTATATGAAAAATTCTCAATAAAAGAGGCCTTTCTCCCTTAAACATTTATCTCCTTTACCTTATCTAGATAAGGGACTCATTCATCACCCTCCTTACACACACACTCACTCACACTAAGTTGACCCTAAAGAATATTTTAGTGATTTCTTTGAATAGAAAATAAAAAGACTTATATCTGGCTAAGAAAAGCTATCCTAAGTGAGAAAAGTAAAACGTAGACAAATGATCAAACAGGAGGATATTGAATTGTCTGTACATGCAAAGATTTATCTATTTATTTAACAAATAGATAAGTGCATCATACTCTTTCTCCAACTGTACCCACAGAAATGAAGAAAGATAAATCATGTGTAACTATTCTTGATACCAGTTTCCTCAATTGATTTATTGTTTGATAAATGACAACATGAGAATATTGCTGTGTCAGTGGTATGAAATATGTATGATAATTATCCAATGGATTGGCATAAAATTCTTGCATATTCAGTTTGCATTAAATTCCTAACATATGTTGAAATTTGTGCTTATCACAGTTTGAGAAAATTACAGGTATAGTAATGATATATACTTGATCTCATAATAGCCTGGCATAAAATGAAAAAAGAAACACAGTGTCCCCAATATACATTAACACATTAAGGTGTCTTACAGATATCTCATAAGGTACATGTTGGATTGAATCCATAGTTCTTTATTGTGACAAGTAATCATTAGGTTTCACTTTATGTTAGATTTGTGTCATAATACAAAATATGTGATATGTCTTCTGTATAAAGAAGGACTTCCTGCAAGCATGTGGGAGGTGTGGTAACTGAAGTAAAGAATTAATTTTGAAAAAAAAATGCCTCTTAAAGAAAAGAACAAGAAGGAACAGTTTCTGTGCAAAGGAACATAGAGCGAAGAAAACTGGAGATGGAGGAAAGTCCTGAGGTGATTCATTTAGAACATAGTGACAAAAATTTACTAGAACTAATAGGAATTTGACATTTCCTGATAAAATATTGGTCACAGAGATTTCAAAGATCCCCAAACATTTTAGGCTTTTGTCATTGCATTTGGTTGCTCTCCAAAAAACTGTTAGTAAGGCCCTATCAGTGAAGATGCAACACATGTAGACCACAGAAAATGGGAAAAATACATCAACTGAGAACTTCCACCTTGCTAAATAGTTTACATAGTACCAAGTGATACTGCAGAAGCTGCTGGCAGAGAGAAATAATCACAGGCCTCACCAACTAATGAGATCCACAAGTTTCAGTGACAATCACCATAGCAACAGTTGACCACCAGTGTAATAGTGGCGTGAGTGTCAAGGACACAACCAACTGCTTTCTGAGTGAACTCAAGACCTGCTTGTTGAAATGGAACACATTCCTGTTGCTGTTAACTAGAAAAGGGACCTAAAAATGGAAGGAAATAAATCAGTAGGAAAAGCAGCCCGTGAACTTGTAAGTAGAAAGACAGTATAGCACCATGCTCTGAAAATAACTGCTATTATGTCCATGGATTTTAAAAACACTTAATGCTTCAGCCTCAAAAAAATCTTCTATGATAGTGGTAGAGGATCTCAACACTCTGATAGGATGCAGCCTAGGGCAGTAGAAGAGTACTGAAGTGGACTGCAACAACCAACCACAATATAGAATACAAGCTACTCACCGAGGCTTACCCAGAATCAGGTTAACCTAATCTCTCCCTTTTCAAAGACTTTGGGAACCAAGCAGAAGAGGGTATGGTGAGATTATAAGAACCTAAAGATGGGCAAGTTCACAGTTAGACAAGACATTCTACTCAAGGCAGCACTGCTGCATCTAGGAACGTGATGCCGTGAGACTTGTCCTTACCAGACTTACATAATGACTGACATACTAACATGCCCCCCATTGACTATAGAGGAACTCAAGAGAAATAAGAACATACAATCTTGGGGACTAAAGTTGGATGAATGAAAGGAAATGCTCCTATTAGTGGTGTGGCCTAAAGGCAGGCAACTTTGTATGCCACAGGAAGCTTTAACACCTTCAAGAGTGGACAAGCCAGAGGGAACCTGGTGTTCATGGAAGCAGAGAAGCAGAAGGGTAGGAGGGAGTGGGATGAATGGATGAAGGGAAGGGAGGGGAATGGGATGGAGAGAGCATGGAGGGAATTAAGGATGAGTACTCAATATGCTTTTGAAACTAGAAAAAGAAAACAAAAATGAATTAATATGGGAGTGACATTTGAAAAGATGGAAGTTACATCAGCAATATGGAAGGGGAAATAAAACTTCAGTGATTGGAAACAAGAATTCCTTAATATAGATTGTCTAATTTTAACACAAGGGCATTGCAATATAGAAGACAAGGAATGAAGACCAGGGATGACAGAATTTCTTAAGGTCCCTAGCTGTCACCATTATGAAACAATTCATTTTAGAAGTTAATTTTTGGACACATGCATGATATTTAGATCTATCAGATTAGTTCAACATAGCAAAGTACAGTGCCATACAAATTGACTAAATTCCAGATTTTATGCATAAAGTAACATTCTTTATATCATTCATTTAGCAGCTAATTTTTATCATTCTGGATATCAGGGTCAACTCAGTTGCCAGTTTCAGTCAAGACTTCAATGAACCAAGTATTCACAGGTATTTGGCTCTGAGACTAAATAGTCTCTATTCTCCTGGGAACTCTTTCTGTGGTAAATTAATTACTCAATGAGTCATAGTTTCTCCATGTGTCTGAGGCATCTTAGATGGAGGAACAGATATGAAGGCCACAAACAGACCCTCACAAAAGGAACTCTGAAGCCGTAACAGGAGATAAGCTTGTAGGAACACAGAGTGAATCTACTAGAGAATGAGGATGGCAGTACTGCAAACTGTTCTTATTCCAAATATGTTGAGGAAATAGGTGCATGTAGGGACCTAGCAGGAAAGTAAAAAAAAAAAAAAAAGGAGCCATGTATTATTCAAATGATCACAGCTTAATCCTAAAAACTGGATGTTAGCTTGACTAATTGGCTCTCTGTTGGATTAAAAACAAATTACAAGATACTAGGTTTTATGTTTATTAGCCAACTATAAGCAGCAATTATAGTAAAACTGGACACAGAAAATATTTTGAACTGTTAAAATCTTTATTAAGATGTACTTTATTCTCTTATAGCATAGTTATAATGTATACAGTTGGGAAATTAAAAATTCAAGCTAAAATGAATAAGACACAAATTACTCATAAATCCATTTAAAAATAAGTAATAAATGTTCATATATAAAATTACACATTTCTCTCTATAGATGTTCTTCTTTCACAATGAGCTAATATAATTATCTAGCAATTTTAAAATCAACTTAATATAACCATATTTTGACTCCAATCAATACATTTATATTATGCTTTTTAATTGACTTATATTCAATTTTATCATTGTGACATAATGCACTTAAATAATTATTTGTTGCAGGAAATTTATAATAGTTTTCCACTATTACAAACAATGCTACAAGCAGTCTTATTTTTGTGCCTTTTCAAAATCCTTTATTTACTTATTTAAAATTAATTCTTAGACTATAAATATTGGACCCAAAAGCTTATAACATATACATCATAAAATTTCAACCAATTAATTGCTTTCATCTTCATCCTTATTCATAGGCTAAGTAAACTAGAGACCTGAATTCATATATAGATTTTTCAAAATATGCTGTAAGTTGAAATGATAAATTTGTACCATATAGTGAATAGCCTTAGACAACTTACTTCAGACATTCATATTCTGATAAACTATCCTATCATAGCAGCTACTGAAATAACAAGTTCTTGTGGTGATATTTAGATATAAAAACCTGCTGGAATATAATCTGAAAAATTTCTGTCTCTTGTGGATCCCATGTGCTTGACATTCGAAGTGAAATGAACTTGCTGGGGCATATGACTTATTAGGTGCTAAATGTTGAATAAGGACTCTGTTCTTTTCCTGCCTGGCAGTTATCTTAAATACTGTCTCAGGGAGGAGGAGTGTCTCTTGACATCTTCTCCTTTCAACCCAGGAATGCTGATAGGACATCTATTGTTCAGGTATTGTAGAAGTGGACATCCCTGCAGCAAGGTGTTAGATGTAGCCGTCCTGTCATGACCAGAAGTTACTGCTGGAAGCACCGCTCACCACGCTCAGGCTTTGACATTCTTCCATCACCTGCCTCCATAAGATTCCTGAGCCTTGGGGTAGAGGTGGGAGATGTGAATTAAGACTCTTGTTTATGACTGAGCAGTGCACAGTCACTT
This sequence comes from Typhlomys cinereus, assembly GCA_023101885.1. Lineage (NCBI taxonomy): Eukaryota > Metazoa > Chordata > Mammalia > Rodentia > Platacanthomyidae > Typhlomys > Typhlomys cinereus. The sequence continues at coordinate 4,158,684 of JALPQD010000180.1, forward strand.
ATTCTCTGCACTTTGGCCAGTTGTGGTTTTCTTCACTAAGTATCTTTCTTTGCAAACAAGTAAAGGTTTCCACACCCGCAAAAAAGGCGTGAAAGTAGGACAGAGACTAATTGGAAAAGAAAATGCATGAAGTGAGACACGAGAGAGAGTGGGAATGAGAAGTAAAGGGTAAAACGCATGAAAGGATTAAACATTAAAAAAAAGATAAAAGAGTTTTAAATTTCTATTTGAAGTATAAACACAGACCTCTTTAAGGTCCCAGGAATTTTTAAAATCTAGCAGAAAAAATTGTAAAATTTCACAATAAAGAAACAAATACACGGATCAGTAATTGGTGAAACATACTTTTAAAGGTAAATTTAAAATAGTACAAGATGAAATTCATGGAGCATAGCCAACCACTTCTCTTTGTAATCAAAGGAAAATATAAATGAAGCAGAAAGGAAAGATTATTATTTTAAATTGTCAGATGTATAAGAGAAGGAAATGGACAACAATCTTAGGATAACACATGAAAACTTGTAGACAAATTTTATGTAGAAAAAAAAGTAAGAAGCTATTAGTATAAAGACTATTGAATGCAGACGGAGATGGAAAAAGCAAATAGCAATAATGCAATATGAGAAAATATAAATTTAATAGCAATTAGTAAATGTAAATTGTTTTCATTTTCATATAGAAATAGCTACATATGGTTTCAAAATAAGATATATTACTACTAAATGAACATTGTTGAATATCTACTAATGAAAAAAAAGTAAAGCCAACAAACTTAATATATATATGTATATATATATATCATAAACTTACTTTGGATATAAAAAATTCCATTTCATTTTTCAAGGCTTTATAATCACAGAACAAAGGAAAACAAATATCAAAACACTTTTCAAATACATTGGGGGAAATATCAAGTACATAGTTTCCAGGAAAGTAGGGAAATCTCTCTTACAGACTATAGTTGCCATCTGATGACATTCTTAGCTTTTAGTGTGGTGAAAATCAGAGGTTTGGCTCGACATTTTGAGAAATAGTCACCAGTGTATTAGCTCACATATAGAGTTGGATGACCAATGGCTCTTAAAGGCTAAGATACTTAAAGGCCCAACACACTAGACTTAACATCATTTCAGACCTCTCCATGTCATTGAGGTTCTGACCAGTCAGTCAGTCTTGCAAACCCAACAGTTTCTTTTAGGAACTTACATTCACATTGGAAGCCCTATACGTTGGTAAATATAAATGGAAAAGAAAACTTAAGAAATCAGCTGTATCGAGGGCTGAAGAGGTGGCTCAGGGGTTAAGCCTCTGCCTTGCAGGTAGAAGGTCCTGAGTTCGGATTCTAGACCCCACGTATAGACGCCAGGCAGAAGCGAGGACAGCCTGCGTTTCTGGTCCTGGTAGGGTGGAGCCTGTGAATCCCAGGGCAGAGTAAACATGGTGGTTCCTGAATTCGTCCGTGGTTCTACACACACACACACACACACACACACACACATATGCACACACACACCCACAATTGAACAAAATAAAAAAAATCAGCTGTATCAATAAAACTGAAGAAGTCAGTTGTATCAACAATGTTCAAGATATATTTTGATGGTATCTGAACTTCATACCCACCTACAATGCTTCAGGCCAGGGATGCTGGTGAATGACGCTATTGTGAGTTTCACATGTATTTGCACCTAACAGCACTTAAAGTGGCACAATACCCATCCATAACTCTTTCATTCACTAATTTTACTGTTCATTTTGTATCCTAGTTTTCAACTCTGAAAGAATTTTTAGGATTTTTTTAATAGTATGAATTTTAGAAGTATTCTGAGGAAATTTTTAGCAGTAAACAACAAATGTTGACTATAAATAGAATCAGATCATTTGTGGAGATCAGTGACCATAATTTATAAATGTGAATATTCAGATAATATTATCTGATTTTTTTTTTTGCTTAGCCACATAGTTGATTTGGAACCATAATTCAAAAGATCACCATTTAGTTAAAAGGTGGACATGTTGGCTGAAACTTCCATCAGTGGGCACACACTTAACTCTTCACAACTGAAGTTTGTTCTGTGGCATCATTCACTTCTATTTTTTTCTTTTTCCATTTTATGTGTGTTTGTGGTTAGGGTGTGTGTATATGTATGTGTTACTCATGTTTGTGTGCCTTTGTGTGTAATATGTACACATGTGTGAAGAAGCAGAAGATGGTGTTGGGAATCATCTCAAATGGTCTTCCACCTTATTATTTTTGAGGCAGGGTCTCTAATCAAACACAGAACTCACCCAGAGAGACAGCAAGAATAGCCAGCTTGCTCTGTGGATTCCAAATCTTTGTCATGACATGTTGTAATGGCAGGTGAGCCAGCAAAACCAGTGGCATTTTATGTAGAATCAGGGCATCTGAACTCTCATATTTTTTGGTTGAGCAGCACCTACTTTAGCTACTGAGCAATCTTCCAGTTCTCAGCCTTTTTCTCTTTAACTTAAATACTGAAGGTAAAGAACATAAAATCATAAGATGAAAGATCATAAAATAATGAAATAGGTGGAGTGCAAAAAGCCCCTAGTGTAGTATGTGGCATACAGGGCTATAACACTTGATAAGCTTGTTTTTTTTTTAATATCACTAGCATGACATAGCTCTCCTAAGCTGTTTAATATTTTTCAGCTAGCTAATATCAACATTCCCATTTTGTTCCTTTTCACATATCCTGGATGAGACCTTTCGCCCTGATTTCCATGTCTGAGTCCTATTTTGTTCCTTTTAGGTACAACTCTTTCTATGTCCCCCACCATCATCTCCAAGGCTGTTGCACTTCCTAGCTTATTTTGCTAGTTAGAAGTTAAATTACTGCTACCCCAAAGTGACAAGTTTCATTTTGTAACTCTTTTTCTTATCACCATAAAAGTCATTCAATAAAAGCAAAAGGAGCCATTGAGAATCAGGGTTTGGGGGAATCATAAAACACATATATATGCTTCAGGCAGTTTGTGTTTATTCAAGTGGCAACATTAATGGGGCCAATGCTAAGCAACCGGACAGCTTCAGCTAATGAGAAGGATTATTTAGGGAAGCAGAACTGTCATCATTGCTTGGTGTATCAAACAGAAGGTTTGTTATATTTCCATGCGGCTGCATTAACAAAAATACCATTTATTCATAATAAGATGGTCCCTAGAGCTACCGTCTGGTTAATAAAGATAAAACCATTATATTAGACGTTAAATGTGATCTTCCTACCCTGGGAACCTATCCAACAGCAAACTAGGCACACTGTCTGATATAATTTGCTGAGTGTGTGACCTTCCAAAACCTAGACAGATTCTCTTAACTTCAGTCAGTGACAAACCAAGATTTACATCTGTGTGATTTGATAAAGCACCTGATCTGACAGAACATAAGAAGAAAAGGAAGGAAATGAAGGAATGTGCTGAATTCAGAATAACTTGTATATATTTTCAAGAATTAATATGGCTTCCAGCTTCTCCCTTTTTTGAAAGCCAGATATTCCCAGAGTCTGCTATCTTTTTCTCCTTCAATCACAAACCCCTTCCCCTTTTGCTGAAGATCTGTTTCTTCAATGCAAAAAAAGTTGACAGATCAGTATGTGGATTTGGAATCACTAAAGATGATGAATAGTATTCAACTTCTTGCTCTTTCTATTGTAACTACCCCAAGCAATTGCTTCTTTGGAAGACACAGATAGCTAATTTTCATGATTCATATGATTCTACTTTCCTTCCCATGTCTTCTACAAAGTTTGGTTCCTTCAAGCTTTGGTAAGGACTCTGAAATTCTCTACCTCTACCCACTTTCCTTGTATGATCTCACTTACACCTACACCTTTCCATCCCATCTGTTTGTGGTTGATTCACACAATGTCATGTGCTTCTGAATCACACTTCTAAGTTCTAGACTTGCTTGACTAGCTGGACTTTGCACTTCTCCCAGAGATATCTTGAATTTTCACAAGTTCTCAAAATGTCTAGTCTAGTAAATTGAGTTTCTATATGAATCATGGCTATACTCCAAGTCCAGAAGTCAGAAGTTTGAATGATATCCTTAAAATTTCACTTTTATGTTTCATAGTCACTCCATCAGTGTGCACTTGATGTTTTGTCTCTTCATTATCATTTATGGCTAACCCTTTTATGCCTTATTTGCAGAGATTGACACAAAAAATGAACTTAATATTCAATGTGGAATTAAAGATACTCTCTAATCATTTAACCAAATCCTAAATTAATAAACATAAAATTTTAATATCTTTAGTCACCAGAGAATTTAGTATGAAACTATTTTACACAGAATGGTTATTACAAAGAAAAAAACTAGAAAAAAATTGGTGAGTATATGGGAAAGAGGCAACCTTTACATACTGCTACAGTAATACACATTAGTTTACCTACAACAGAAATAAGAATGAAGAATGTTTACAAAATCTGAACACAGAACTAACATATGGACCCAACTGTATTGCTTTTGGGCATATGCTGAAGAAATCTAACTCAACATGCCATAGAGATATTAGCATATTCATATTTACTATTCACAACAGTAAAATTATTAAATCTCTCAACATGTAAATGAGCAAAATATGTTATAAAGCACAATAGAAATATATTGAAGCATAAAGAAGAATGAAATTATAATAATTACTAGAAGATGGAGATCATCATACTTAGGAAAATAAGCCAAAAAGGAAAAACAAAATTACACGTGTTTCCTCATGTAATTTTGGTTTTGTGTTTTTTATAGATACATAAAACATTTATGTGAAAGCAAAAGACATGAAAAGGCATAAAAGTTGTGAGGAAGAAAGAGAAGAGGGAATCAGAATAGGTAAATATGGGAAACACATGATACACTTGAATTTTTTTTTAACTTTTTACACTGTGTTCAATGAGAATGGACAATAAAAACAGAAAACCAGCTCTGGCCTACTGCCAGAGATTCTGAATTAGTCTATCTATTAGATTTGTGCAACTATAAATATCCTCTAATTGCCTGCTGAACCATAAATAACAGTAAGATTATTACATTGCTTTCAAATATTCAGTTATTTAAGCTTTTCATCTTTTTTTTTAATTTTTTTATTATTATTTATTCAACTGTGTGCATATGCGTGTGTATGTCTGTGTATGTGTAGAACCACGGACGAATTTGCGAACCACCATGGGCACCTCCACCTCCTTCTGCCCCGGGATTCACAGGCTCCGCCTTACCAGGACCAGAAGCGCAGGCCGCCCCCACTTCCGCCTGGCGTCTATACGTGGGATCTGGGATCCGAACTCAGGACCTTCCGCCTGCAAGGCGGAGGCTTAACCCCTGAGCCACCTCTCCAGCCCTAAGCTTTTCATCTTTAAGAAGAATGTTGACTAGACAATTTCTTTCTCGATAGCATTGTCATACCCTAGTTTTGTCCTTCACTCACTGTGATGGGTTCTGGTCCACTTTGTCCGTTATAGTCACTGTTCTCACTTCCAGCACAGCGTCTGTCTGGTCTAGACTTCCCCATCTCAGTCACCTCATGATTAGTGCCTATTATGGTTCCATGTTGGTGTCAACTCGACAGTTGCAGACTGTTTGGGGTGCAGCTGTGGAAGGTTAATGGTTGGAAGGGCCCCTGAACAAGTCTGCAGGTACTTGATTGACTGCTCTGGAGAACACAGCCCATAGTGGGTGGTACTTTCCAGTGGTGGACCAGATAATACAAGTTGCAAGGAGAGAGGAGTTGCTCTTCCTTTACCTTGGGTAGACTTGCTGTGGAGTCTACTCTGCCTGCATCTTCACTTTTAGAGCATCGTGGCCTTCTTTGTTGCTGGTGCTGCTGCCTCTGTTGTTGGCTGACTCCAAGCTCCACCTTTTCCACCATGTTTTTGCTGTTGCTGCTGCTGTTGGAGCCTGATCTCTAGGCCTTGCTGCTATTTGCTGTTCATTGTTGACGTTGGAGCCCAGCTGTTCTTCACCAACATTGGAACCCAGCATCTTCGATCTTCCACAGAAGTAAAGACCTTGAGACCTTCTTGGGATCTTTTGGCTTTGTGGAACATTCTGGTAAAGAACGAGGTGGCTGCAGGCAGCTGCTTTAAGGGACAATATTTTTATTGTGAGTTATCTTTAAAAACTTACATATATATATATTACATTCTATAGATTCTGTTTCTTCAGAGAATCCTGACTAATAAAATGCCTACCCATACTCATTCTCAGATCTCACTTATTTCTTTTTTTCTTTTTAAATTTATTTTATATTTCTAGTTTTACAAGCATATTAAGTACTCATACCTGCTTCCTTCGATCTCACCTCCCTCCCATAACCCTCCCTTCCTTTCATCAGCATCCTATTCCTTCCCACCCTCTTGCCTGTCTGCTTCTATGGACTCCAGGGTTCCCTTTGCCTTGTCTATTCTCATGGGGTTAAGGCCTCTCATGGCATACAGAGTTGCCACCCTTTGGGTCATCCCCACTGATAGGAGTATTTCCCTTCACTCATACAACTTTAGTCCCCAAGTTTGCATGTTCTTATCTCTCTTGACTTCCTCTATAGTCTATGGGGGCATGTTAGTATGCCAATTACTGTGGAGGTCTGTCTGGTAAGGACAAGTTTTACTGCATTGAGTTCCTAGATGCCACAGTCATGCCTTGAGAGAATGTCTTGTCCAACTGTGAACTTTCTCATCTTTAGGATCTAAAAATCTCACCAGCCTCCTCTTCTGCTTGGTTCCCAAAATCTTAGACTAGGGAGAGATTAGGTAAGCCTGATTCTGGGTACGCCTTGGTGAGTAGCTTGTATTATATATTATGGTTGGTTGTTGCAGTCTGCTTCATTACTCTTCTACTACCCTAGGCTGAATCCTGTCAGGTTGTCAAAATCCTCTACCACTGTTGTAGAAGACAATTTCTAAGCTGAGGTGTTAAGTGTTCTTAAAATCCATGGACGCAATAGCAGTTATTTTCAGAGCAGAATTTACAGGTTCAAGAGCTGATTTTCCCGATTGATTTTTTCCTTCCCTTTTTTAGGATCCCTTTTCTAGTTAATTGTAATAGGAGCATGTTCCATTTCAACAAGCAGGTGATACTCATGCCACTATTACACTGGTGGTCACCTGTTGCCATGGTGATTTTTATTGAAACTTGCAAATATCATAAGTTGATGAGGCATGTCATTATTTCTCTCCCACAGTAGCTTCTGAGGCCCTGTAATTGGAATGAGCCTGATTATATCTTTAGAAATTATTATAACAAATTTTCTGACAAGATCCATCATTTCTACTATTACTTTTTTATGCAAAAATTGAAATGTTGTTAGTATTCTTTTTAATATTTATAACAACTTTTAGAATTCATTTTTTTATTTATTCAATTGTGTGTGTGTGTGTGTGTGTGTGTGTGTGTGCGTGTGCACGTATGTGTATGTATGTATGTGTGTGTGTGTGTGTGTGTGTGTGTGTGTGTGTGTGTGTGTGTGTGTAGAACCACGGGCAAATTCGGGAACCACCATGGATGCCTCCACCTCCTCCTTGTTTACTCTGCCCCAGAATTCACAAGCTCTGCCCTACCAGGACCAGAAACACAGGCTGCCCCCACGTCCACCCATCATCTGTCTATACATGGGGTCTAGGATCTGGACCCAAGACCTTCTGCCTGCAAGGCAGAGGCTTAACCCCTGAGCTACCTCTCCAGCCCCTAGAATTCATTTTTGAAGCACAAGTTCATAAATATATCCAGTTACTTTCACTTCTCATCTTTAGAAATAACTAGCTTAGCACTTCTAAATATTCATGCACATGAAATGCTTTTATGTAAGCATAGATGAGTTACTCTTCATCCAGTGGATTCAATATATGCATGAAAAATTATATGTTCATATATATATAGAGGAAATATAGATGCCCCATGTAAAACATATATCTATACATATATGTGCATAAGTATTATATATCACAGAAGAATAATTAAAAATTGTAAATGTGACTAACTCTTGAATTGTTAGTAAAAATATCAGAAAAATCAAGCCCCCAAATGGGCTAAAGACACTATGAGATAAACTGTTTATATGACAGGGCATCAAATCTGCAATTTATTCTTATGCATTTCAAATAATATACATGTATATATGTAAAAGTAAATGTATTAATATAAAGTATAGACAGCAGAAGGTGTGTAAGAGGTAAACAGGGAAAAAGAAGACAAGGGACAGAATGGGCTCATTTGTGTGAATGTTGAAGAGGAAGGACACAGGGAGCATATTAAACCTTTCAGGAATCTTAGTGAAAGACATCTGAATACATGTTGACCAATTCTTCAACATCTTGATAGTCTGAAATTATACACTATAAAGTTTAGAATACCAGAAAATGATCTTGGGTGTCTGTGCATTGGTTCGAAGCCTTGTAGAATTAGTAGAAGCCTGAATGAATAACATGATTTGGCCCCAATCTGACAATTTGTCAGAGAGAGATATAATGTGGAGATATGCCTAAGCTATTCCTTTTAGAAAACAATAAAACACATTATAGACTTATTTTTATACCAAGGCAGATTTTGATAATGGTTTGAAAAAAAGAGTCAGATGTTGTTCTATAGGAAGCAACAATTGTATTGAATTCTTTCTAAAATATCTTAACTCCTTATACATGAAGCTTGATAATTTTCTTTTCATAAAATCAGAGGGAGCAAGCGGTTCTGGGGAGGGGTGGAGGGAAAGAGGGGACCGGGATATCTATTAAGATTGTATGAGTGGGATTGACTCCACAAAGTCTAGCGTTTGCTAAAGGCACTAGGATCCTTGGAGGCAAGGGATTGACAGCCACAGTAATGTTCCTATCCTTAAAGGGAACACAGGAAATGGTTCTGGGAAATGCCACTGGGTCCTTGCACCTCATCGGAGAGGAGGACCCAGAGGAGAGTTTGGCATGCTCATTAAAGGATGCTCCGGGGGTGGGAGGGGAAGGCACTGAGGGATGGGGAGGGAAGGGGAAGGGGAAGGAGGCACAGGGGGGTGGTGGGGTGGAAGGAGGGAAGGGACCGGTGTACCTGTTAAGTTTGTATGAGTGGAAATATATATATATATATATATATATATACACACACATAAGGATTTATGCTAAAAAAGATTGTATGATTGGGGAAAAAAAGAAAAAGAAAAAAGAAAAAAGTCAGAAAAAGAAGACAGAGTAATTTTCCACTTTGCTAGTGAAATTTGTCTCATATTTGAATAGTTTGTAATGACGAGGAAGGTCTATTTTACAATCAGAATTCATTTGCTTTGATGTCATATGGACATCCCTTCCTCCTCCTATTTGAAGCAGGAGATGAAGATATTGTTTACTATGTCCACTTATAAAGCAGCAACAAGCAGAAGTTTCAGAAGTTTCATTTGACTGAACTACCATATCAGGATCCATTAGTTTTTTTTAAAAAAATCAACTTTATTTATTCATTTGTGTGTATGTGTGTGTTTGTGTGTGTGTGTGTGTGTGTGTGTATGTGTGTGTGTGTATGTATCAGAGGGCACATATGTCCCTATGGAGGGCCAAGGGTGACTTCCAGAATCATCCTGGATTGATTCTACCTCCTTCTTGCTTCACTCTAAGATTTCCCAGGCTCCAGCCACTAGGGCCAGTGTTTTTATGTGGAACTTGGTGTCCAAACTCAGGACCTTCAGTTTGTGAGGCAGACTCTTAACCCCTGAGCCATCCCTCCAGCCCAGGATCCATGTTTTTGATACTTGTATTTCCTTTATTATCTTCCACCCTTCTCCACAACCTCACGTTTATCCTCAACACTATTTCTGAGCCTCTCAGTGATGTCTTCTGGATCCTCACTCACAGCCATCTGGCCTTGTTTTCTGTGGATCCTTCTTCCCCATTGAAGGTACCTGGCAATAGAAAACGCTTGCATCATAGCCACTTAGGAGTGTTATTTCAGTGATGGGAGTCAGATCAATGAGCACAAAAAGCACAGGAAGAAAAGAAAATTGTGTTTTTGACTGTGGTGAGGAAAATCGCAGGTATCTAGAGAGAGCAAATAGGAGAGGTGTGTCTACAAAATCCCTCATAATGGCATCTACTGATTTTATGATATGCCAGTACATCTACAGGAGAAACTGCATTTTCATCTTAGATTTAGATTCAAGCAACACCGTCCTGGTAATGGTATATTTTTTGGTGCTGACGGTGGACACAGATACACTGCCAGTGAAAGCAACCCTTAAAGGGCTTCTTTCATCTGACTTTCTCCTTCGGCCTCATGAAGTGTTGCTTTTTCTTTCCTTTCTTTGGTGGAAGTCTGCATTTTTTATGAAGTTAAGTCTATCACCAAGACATGGGTTGGAAATGTGCTTAATAAAAGCATAGATCTTGCAGAGGAATCAACATGGTTATCATTTACATAATAATCCTTCAAATGGTGGACTTATTATCTAGGAGCTAGGAAAACACAAATTGGCAGTAATTAATGACTTCAATCCAATTTCTCAGTCTAATTTTTCAGATTCCCTCCATTGGCAGTGCCCAAGAATGCATATTTTACATAATTGGCCTTTATAGTAAGAGCCTTTTCTGAGATGGACAACTGCCTGAATTTCATTGAACATGGAGGGAGGGCAGAAATTGAAAGTCTGATTTCACACTCTGATTGCCTGCCCTGGGTGCTATATGGTTTGAAGCAGCTGCAAGGAAAACAGAGTTCTTTACTTCTTTACCACATGAAGGCAAAGTCAGTGTGTAGTAAGGACCAACACAAAAGCAAACCGGAGAACACATAAGTTAGGATTTATTAGCCCCATGCTATCTCAGTCTCCAGTGTCTCATTTCATTTCTTTCATCTTAAGGACAAGATTGTAATTGATATATCCTTCGTAGCCATATTTTCATGTTAGAAAAATCAGCACCACAAAAATTGTATTTCCAATTCATCCTTTTACTGAGATGATTGACGTTTCAGCTTTCTGACTCAAAAGTTATTAAGTTATATCATCATATACTTCTAACAAAGTCCTTGGTTTGCTCATGCCCACACAAAGCCCAGACTCTAGTGCAAACCCAGTAGTTTTTCACTAGAGAGGAAGATGAACATAGAGAGACATCAGCAATGACTAGTCATCAAGGATTACTAAAGAAACTCAGGGCAAAACACAGAAATGGTTTTCTTGCAGCTAGTATAGTGGACATGGGAACACAGATTTAAAGAAACTCGGGTTGTAGGGCAGAGGTGATCTCCTTACAGATATAACAGTGGGCATGGTTGCACAGATTTAACTCTTCCTGTGATGAAGACAAATTTCTGGAGCATTGGGGTACTTGCTTTCTATATTCCCTGGCTCCTGGCAGCTCAAAATAAACATGGTATCAGAATAATTGGAAATGTTTCCAATAAAGCATCATAGCTACTTGCCGAGATTGCTATTTTAAACCCACCATGAGCTGATGCCAAAATTTTCTTGCAAACACACATATATACATTCTTACAAGGATAAAAGTGAAGGGTTGACAGATGTGCACTCTTAATTCTCTTTATGAAGGGTTGGGCTGGATGATGACAACACCGTCCTCACTCCAAATCAATTCTTTTTGTGTTTCTTCCGTCATGGGCACAAGTTCTTTTTCTGAAGCTAAATGTCCAGAATTTAATGCAGTACAACCTTTGATGAGGAAGGCCTATGACTCCTTAGATGATAGCAACCAACTGTAATTCAAAAGGCACTCAGTGCCTCTGACAACACAACCCTGAGGCGGGGGCTGGTCACTGTAGACTCCAAGGCCATGTTGAATTGGTTTGCTGTGTTCTTTAATTTCACCTGTGTCAAAAGTCATTTAGGGTAGATCAGCAGTCATCTAACGGGGACTCCCAGGAAGGTAATTGTAAGGAACCTTTCTGGAGTTGCGCATTAGTCTCACACTGAAAAACATCCTGTGGGGAACCAAAAAGGCCAACAGCTTTATGGAACCTCTCTCTTAGAAAAGACACCTCACTGGACCACAGGCAGCTGTGTAATTCACTCAGTTCTCACACAGGGGGCCTTGCTTTAGGGTAGAGTAATAGACCACATAAAGTTAATCTAATTTTATCCACCAGTAAAATTCACTATGACAATTCAATGTTGGAGAGACCTGTGGTGAATATTCTGAGAATTTAAATACCCCTTTTTGTTTTCTTTATTTTTTAGACAGCTTTATTAAAACATAACTATCCAGGGTACCATTCAGCTTTTTAAAACACATAACTCAATGGCTTCTAGTTTATTCACACAACGGAACATCTATTATCAGTATTAGTTTTACAACATATTCATTGTCCAAAAAGAAATGCTAAGTTTTTGACTATCAAGTAAATTTCTCATTTTTCCAGCACTTCCATATATACATGTGTGTGTGTGTGTGTGTGTGTGTGTGTGTGTGTGTATTTATATTTTCAGCACTTCACATAAACAAGTTGCTAAAACCCAGGCTGATTATAAACTCCTCTTTGACTTCGCACAATATTAACAAGGATCATCCATATTTAGTATCTCTCATGTCATGTATTTTTATTGTGAAATAATATTTCATTGTGTGAATACATTTTATTTCTTTTATCCATTTGTCAGTAGATGTGCAAGGACTTGTTTATAGACAAACACAATGATGTGATGAGCATTTATGCACAAGCTCTTGTCTAGATACTAAAATTCCTTCCTCTTGCATGTATACTTAAGGCAGTCCACTCCATATTAATTAATTTAGCTTCCAAATTGTTTCCCAGTGTAGTTATATGATTTTGTATTCTTATGATGAGTGTGTGTTGTTTCATATTTTTCTATTTTTCATCAATATTTATCATTTTCTTTCTTTTCAATAACTTTGAACAGCAATGATTTTAAAAAATAATTGGACTTGGTTGAACAAGTTTAGATTTCATAGAAGACTAAGGTCCATGTATGAGATTTCTATTATATAATCTGTGTCCACACAGCACCCAAGTAAAATAGTAAGTACTAATTTTAATCTGTGGTCACATGCTTGCTTCTTAAGTTTAGTGTCTGTGGTACACAAAAAATCATATTTCAAATGTGAGACCACTTTATAAAACAAAAAGAGGTCAGATTTATTTTTGCTCAATTTTATGAATTCTGTCTGTCAAATATGGGCTTTGAAAGCAAAGGGGAAGTGACTCAGTTTGGTTGTATATTTTCCATAAATGAATAACAGAACTGCTTAAGGCAAAAGAAGATTTTTTAAAATTTTGGGTCTATAATTATCATGTTACATTTCCTAATCCAATTTAACAGAAGAGTCCATGCCAACACCAGGAGGTGAGGGAAATGGCTTCATCATATCACAGGACTGCTGAGAGAGGGGAAACTTTCCCTTGCCAGAGAGCATGTCTATTCAGTTATGCCAAAGAAGGCCCCTTACTTTACCCACTCTCTCCAATTTACCCATCTGGCAAAAAAATGGTCCTACTCACCCTGTGATGTCTCCCCTCATTAATGCCTAAGCTATAACTTCTGCAGAGATATGCCCAAGGCTCAGCCTGAAACCATCAAATTCACACACACACACACACACACACACACACACACACACACACACACACCTGTCACAGCAAGTGAACAATAAAATAACATCCAATGAGGTAAGAGAATCTAGAAACCCAATAGGAAGACAGTGATCTCTGACCAGATAAAAGAATCTACAATGTCCACCTAAGGAGGGCTGACCAGCCTGAGGATGGGACCCATCTGTGTTGGCCTGGGAAACAAGATTATATAAGCGCAGAGAGATATGATCCAGTTGCTGAGCTCTCAATTTTCTAGTGTCTACAAACAGTGCAGCTCTAATGTAGGTTTCATGAAATGTCTGTGGTGCTTAAGGGAGAGCCTAACTTCTAATGCGCACAGCAGTAGACTGGAGGAAGAAAAGCTGAGTCAGTAGACTTAAATATATTTTGAGACTGACTGTATTTTACAAAAAAAAAAAATCTCCTCTATACAAGAACAAGCTAGATTGAAATGGATCTGAAACAGAAAATAGGGAAGCTGTGTGAGACTACCATTCACAGTTCTGTTGTCAAAGAAGGGCAAGAGTGGTGAAACTAATATGTTTTGTCCAAAACTCTGAAACACATAAGGAAAGTCATAGGATTAGATATTGAGAATACAGAATATAAATTGCTTAATGACTATTTTCATAGAAATAATTTCAGTTATTTACCCTTCTTGAAAATGCAATTTTCTCACTAAAAATCAAGAGAAACCACTATACAAGCTAACAAAAACAATAAAAGCATTAAAAGTATTGATATATTTGATGTTCTCCTTTCCTTGTGATATTTTGTTGTATCTGTCTTAAAACTATATGAATACAGTGTGAATATTTGAATATGTCATATACACATATATGTATGCAGGAAAAATATGAGTCAAACTTTCATATAACTGAATATCTATTTCATATTACTGAACTAATTTTAAATCTTATGCTGTTTTATTGTTTTCTGAAATCTTGTAGTGAACAATAAGTGAAATTTTAAAAGACTTGCAATTATTATCAAAGCATTTAAAAACCCTGTTTTTTTTTTTTTTAAAAAATGTTTTCTGTGAATGAATCATCGACAAGCCAGTTGGAAGCTGCAGAGAACTCAAGTTTCTGTAATTGAAGTCAGTAGTTGTCTATGCTTTGTTAAGACCTTGACTAGAGAAAATGAGCCTTCTCTCCATGCCATGATTCATGGTCCAGTAGATTTGCCCTAACTTATCATGGCAGTTAAGAGTCTTCCAGAGATGGATCTGGCTCAGAACTTCTAATGCATTCTGTTGGCCAAAGTAAGTCATCTATCCAAGGAGTAACAAAATGTACTCCACATACTGGAGATACCGGTACTGCGAAGTCACATCTCAAAAGATTATTAGAAAAGTGGAGAACTGAAAACATTTCTGAAAAAAAAATCAATGGGTCCCTGTAGACATTATTTTATCTAATTCCTGTATGAGTTATCATTATTGATAGATAAAATAAAAGCAGATTCATCTCTCATTACTCTGGAAGTGTTTTCTGACCTTTGTAGAATGATGTGACAATATTTGCAGTATCTGACATGTAATTCATTTAAATTTCTACCAACATAGCAAAGTCTCTGAGGTTGTATCTCAGCTGCCTTCTCTCAGTTGATCCTAAAACCACACATCATCACTTGGATGACCTAAAAGTCCTAGCCGATATCATGGAGAAAGATAATATTTGATTCTTTCATCATCAATTCTTCTTTCTTTCTATATTTTCATTGCCTCTTTTCTTTCTATATTTCCTTATATTTAATGGAGGGGTTATTAATTCCCAGATGCCTCACTGAGATATCATGGAAACATCATGATTTTTTCCTCTCAGTAGACAATTGATCAACATATTCAGTTCTACCATCAAATGGGCTTTAATTTTTTTTTTTTGTTCTTTGGTATTTAAACATTATTTGCTGTATTTCAGATTTTTAAAAAAAATCTAAACCTGGGTTATGCAACAATATTTAGGCTCATATCTGATGGTCTAGTTCAATTATTCACAAGTCCTTTGTTATAAAATTGGCAAATCCAAGCATGTCGTTTCCTTTCATTTCAATGTTATTGGATGATTCTCATTTATTTCTATTTAACAATCTAGAGTTCTCATTATAATATTAAACTTCTTCTCTAAATTTATCTCTTATTGTTAGGTGGCAATTCTTGATGTTAAGTTCTAACTTCTTACTTTGAACTACTCTTCTTATTTGTAATGAAATATTGATGATATCTTGTACATAGGTTTGTTTGAAATATTAAATCTAACATTGATTAAAAATCTTATCACAGTTACTGACACAAATAAGTACTCCATAAAGTTACATGTCAACAATAATATCAATATGACTTCATTGTGCCAGTTAGACACGGGTATCAAAATGACAACTGAGGGCAGTCTTTGGACACATCCATAGAAAATTCTTTAATTAAAGAAAAGCCTAAAACAAGATGATGGAATATTATTATCAAATTATCACAGAAAAAAATTATCACAGAAAGACAAAACCTATGATGTATTAGGACCATGTCTTAGGCAGGTGGATAAGATTGAAAATCTTGGTTCGGTATTTGGGCATATCTTAGCAAAAATCAAAGATTTTGATGGTTCTATCTCCAGTCACTTTTTCCTCCAGCTTTGTTGGTGACTTATTCTTTCAGTATTATTATTTCAATATTAACACAATGATCTATTGTTCATTCTTCATTATTTATAAACTGCTTAGCAGAAATCTCTATTAAAAATTAAAAAAAGAAATCTCTGTTAAAGGTTCATCATTTTGAAACTTTGGATGGGCAACATTATACTTCAGAATATAACTTGGTTCCTTATGTACAGGAAGCCAAATTTTAGTAATTCAATGCATCTACTTTATTATAATTCACTGAATTACTATTTAGCTCACAAATTCAATTTCATTTTAAAATTCTGAAAGCAGTCTAGATGCTGGGTTATACATACCATGTTTATTTTTATAACAAAAAGTGAGTCAGACAAAATGGAATATTCTGACTTTTAGTCAAATCATGGGAGATCTGAGTTTTTAGGAAATTGCATAGCAGAAATTTCCATTAAAAACTAAAAAAAGAGAAATCTATGTTAAATGTTCATCATTAAATTACCTAATACAATTTTGGTTTATCTTATTAAACTTTATTATATATATATATATATATATATATATATATATATATATATTCAGTAATCTGAGAAATAAGTTACTCAGTTTCAGAATTCTGGACTTAGTAATCTTGTATTTTAGCATGGAACTTGATTCTTTACATTCAGGAGACCAAATATTAGTAATTCATTCGATCTACTTTATGACAACTCATTGAATTACAATAACATTGAATTGCTATTTATATCAAAAATTCAACTTGTGTTTAAAATTCCAAAAACAGCCTAGATGCTTTGTTATAACATGTTACACCATGTTACAACAAGTTTATTTTTATAAGAAAAAGTGAGTAAGACAACATGGAATTTTACGAGTTTTAGCCAAATCATTGAAGATCTGAATGTTCAAGGAAATTAGCTTAATAAAATTGGAGAGGATTTTTGCCATCCTGACCGGGATGAGATGATAGCTCAGGGAAGTTTTGACTTGCATTTCCCTGATGGCTAAGGAAGTGAAGCATTTTCTTAAGATCTTTGTTAGACATTTTAATTTCATCCCTGGTAAAGTTTCTTTAATGTCCAGGGCCCATTTTTTAATTGGGCCATTGGTTTCCTTGATGTTTAGTTTTCTAAGTTCCTTGTGCACTCTGGACAGTAGAGCTCTATCAGATATGTGGTTAGTGAAGATTTTCTCCCATTCTGTGGGTTGCCTTTGAGCTCCTGTTATAATCTCTTTATCTGAACAGAAGCTCTTTAATTTCACAAGATCCCATCTGTTGAGAGTTGGTTGCAGTGACTGTGCCATTGGATGTCTGTTTAGGAACTGTTGGCCTAGCCCAGTCAGCTCGAGGGAGTTCCCTACCCTTTCAACTATGGTTTTTAGGGGGCTAGAGAGGTGGCTCAGGGGTTAAGCCTCTGCCTTGCAGGCAAAATGTCCTGAGTTCAGATTCTAGACCCCACGTATAGACACTAGGTGGAAGCGGGGGCAGCCTGTGTTTCTGGTCCTGGTAGGGCAGAGCCTGTGAATCCTGGGGCAGAGTAAACAAGGAGGAGGTGGAGGGGGTCCATGGAGGTTCTCGAATTCACCCATGGTTCTACGCATACACACACACACACACACACACACACATACATACATACACACACATATGCACACACATACAATTGAATAAAAATGAATAAAAAATATTTTAAAAAAAAGAATCAGCTATGGTTTTTATAGTCTCTGGCCTTATATCAAGGTCCTTGATTCAAATGGAATTAATTCTTGTACATGGTGACAAGTACGGATCCATTTTTAATTTTCTGCATGTGAAGATCCAGTTTTGCCGGCACCATTTGTTGAAGATACTGTTCTTTTTCCATTGGATTTTTTGGGCTCTTTGTCAAAAATCAAATGGCTGTAGTTGTGTGGGTGTATATCTGGGTCATCATTCCTTATCCATTTATCTGTGTGTCTATTTTGGAGCCAGTACCAGACTGTTTTTACAACTATGGATTTGTAATTATAGACTAAGGTTTGGTATGGTCATATCTCCCGCTGTGTTTTTGATACTCAGGATTGTCTTTGCTATCCTAGGTCTTTTGTGCCTTCATATGAATTTTGAGATTGTTTGGTCAACCTCTTTAAAGAATTGCTTTGGGATTTTAATTGGTATAACATTGAATTTGTATATTGCCTTTGGTAGGATGGTCATTTTTACGATGTTGATTCTGCCAATCCAGGAACATGGGAGGTCTTTCCACCTTCTGGTGTCTTCTGCAATTTCTTTCTTTAAAGTTTTAAAGTTTTCATTGTAAAGTTTTCTTACTTCCTTGGTTAGGTTTATACCAAGGTATTTCATTTTTTTTAGGGGCTATAGTAAATGGAATTGTTTCTCTCAGGGCTTTTTCACTTCTATCATTCGGGTCATATAGGAAGGCCTCTGATTTTTGTACATTTATTTTGTACCCTGCCACCCTGCTGAACTTCTGTATTAGTTCCAGGAGCTTCCTGGTGGAGTTTTTGGGATCACTCAGGTGTAAGATCATGCCATCTGCAAATATGGATAGCTTGACTTCTTCCTTGCTGATTTGAATCCCTTTTATGTTCCTTTCTTGTCTTATGGCATCAGCTAAGACTTCAAGTACAATATTGAATAGAAGTGGTAAATACAAACACCACCAAATGCTGGAGAGGATGTGGAGACAGGGGAACTCTCCTACATTGCTGGTGGGAATGCAGGCTCATACAACCACTCTGGCGAGCCGTCTGGAGATTCTTAAAGAAATTAAAGATTGAAATGCCATATGACCCTGCTATTCCACTTTTGGGAATAACCCCACATGCAGCAAAAATTCACCTCCATAACACAAGCACGACCATGTTCATGGCAGCACCATTTACAATAGCAAAATCATGGAATCAACTCATATGTCCAACAGTTGACGAGTGGATAAGGAAACAGTGGTACATCTATACAATGGAGTACTACTCAACCATCAAAAATGATGAATTAATGCAATTTTCTGGGAAGTGGATGGAATTAGAAACAATTATATTGAGTGAAGTATCCCAGACACAGAAAATTAGGCACCATATGTACTCCCTAATAGGTGGCTCCTAGTATAAACTCACTTAGAGACACTTAAGGATAATTCTCTGCAATACCTACAGTAATTGCAAAGATTATGAACAGGAGGGATGGGTAAGGAGGGCCACACCAGAAACAAGGAGAGTGGGGACCATGTTACAGCAGAGAAAATAGGCCACCATCAAGGACTGCAAGGGATGATATCCAATACCCATCAGTATGGAGTGAAGGGCATTGCATGAACAGTAAAAGTGAAAAAAAAATAAACAAACCATAATGCAGAACATCAGAGACTCTATATATCAACCACCTGGAACTAGGCCAGCCTAATTTCTCCCTATCCTGAAGCTCAGGGAAATTTGTGGAAGAGGGGGCGGTAAGATTGTAAAAGCACACGGATGGACGGAGCAATGATATGCAGGATACTCCACACAAGTTAGGGCCGAAGTAATCATATAATTGGACTTTGCATTCCCTGCGCAATGTCCAACACACTATTGACCCTACAAAGTCTAGCATTTTCTAAAAGCACTAGGATCCTTGAAGGCATGGGATTGTCAGCCACAGTAGTGTTCTTATTCTTAAGGGGAACACAGGGAAGGGTTCTGGGAAATGCCTCTGGGTCCTTGCACCTCATTGGAGAGGAGGACCCAGAGGAGAGTTTGGCATGCATATTAAAGGATGCTCTGGGGATGGAAGGGAGAGGCACTGCGGGATGGGGAGGGGAGTGGGTGGGGGATTGGAGGGAGGGGACCGGTGTACCTGTTAAGTTTGTATGAGTGGAAATAATAAAATAAATTTTAAAAAATTGGAGGGGGATTGGCATCTATAGGAAATGTGTGATATGAGAACCTGCTTCCTGTGAGAGAGTTATGTGAAGTCTGTCATAGAATCCAGGAAGGTAGTGTATAAATTGGAGGAAAGGGATCAAGGACTCTTGCAGGTCGGTGACATCTAGAAGCCAAAATAGTTTGTAAAGTTGAAACCTTCTTCAAGGAAATGCATTTTCACTTGTAATCAACTGGATACTCAGGAAATATTGTCTTTGTAACACAGACATGAGAAAAAGAGCAAGAATTCATGAATGTGAGAATCTCCATGCATACTTGCAATAGTATTGATTTACAGAAAAAGATGAAAAGCACTGCTAACTGCTAACCTACGTATGTTAACAGAGTAATGTAAGTGCCTCATTACTGGGAAACAGCCAGGAATTAATGATGGTTCAGAACTATTACCCACATCAAGAGCTGAGCCACTGTGTGGGACACACCCCAAGATTTAAGACACAGTGTTTTCAAAAGTAAGGCATGTATGGGGGCAGAGCAGCAGAGCAAGTTGGAGAAAAAATGAAAGCCCCTCAACAGCAGCATTCTTCCACAATGAATGAACTTCAGAGCTCTGAAGAGTGTACTATGCTAACATGTAACCATAGCTACAAAAATCTCAACATCATCAAATTGATAACTACTGTTAAATGGAAACCCAATACTAAACAGCAGGCAGGAAGAAAAAACATGCTTATTTCCAGCTGTTGTTTAGCAATTTTGTCTGAATTGAAAAAAAAAAAAAACTCTGCTGGAAGGAAGGAGGAGGCGTTTTATGAGATTCAGAGAGCAAATAAACCTCACACGTCTCAGGTAGATCCTGAAACTTACAAGATCCACAAAGCCCCTCTTCAAGATACAAGCAGTGAATACTGCTGATGGATAAGACTTTTGAGTGTTCAACTGCCTGTAATGTGCACAGGGAACCCAAAACTGAAGTTTTTGTGAGTGTCACCCATCGTGCTAGTGGGCTTCTGGGTGGTACAGGTGACTATGAGTCCCCATGTTCCTATATATAACCACTCGACTATTTTCCTGTCAGTTACAAACTCATTGGATCAACAATAAAGGAGTCATTACTTTTCTTAATTGCTGGTTCCCTAACTTGCATGGATAGAGCATTTGTCACATCTCTCCTATAAAAGTCAACACAACACCTGTCATAAGAGTTTTTATACAGTCTGACTCTCTTATATAAGAACTTTAGTCGCTAACATCAAGCCATATATCAAGGTATTAAAAAAGTAACAATGAATAAATAGGACCAAGAAGCCAAGTTTTCTCAATTATCAAGTTGCTGCCTGAAAGTAACTGCTATGGGAATAAGAATCAGTGAACCTGAAGCTCTATTAATAGAAATGATCATACTTAGAAAGACAGTATATATAATATATGTGTAATTAGAATCATAAATGACAAATCTAATAGAATAGCTGAAGAAATAGCCCTTAAACAGCACATCTCAATACCACAGAGAACACTGAGAGGAACAGCAGGACTACCCTATATGTTTATATTTAAACCCCTGGAAACAAACAATAAACTGAAAATCTTAAAGACATTTATGGTAGTAGAGGAAAAGATAAAAATATCAGAATTTTGGTTTACCAATATCAGAAGTATAGAAGAATTATCTAGAATTTTTTAAAATCATAATATTATTTTTCCAGTTTTACAAGCATACTGAGTACTTATCCATGTTTCCCTCTATCTCTCCTCCCTCCCTTCCTTTCATCAGTTGATTTCACTCCCAACTGCTTTCATGCTTGTCCACTTCTATGGACCCCAGGGTTTCCTCTGACTTGTCTACTCTTGTGGAGGTTCAGGCCTTTTGTGGATACCAACATAACAACATGCCCACATAAACTATCAAGGAACTCAAAGGAGAGAAGAATATGCAGTGGAGGTGACCCCGGGTCCCAGCGGCACCCAGGCGCCCTCCAGTTTTGCCTGGGACCTGCCCCGGACCCCAGTCCCTTTCTTCCTACCACCCACTGGTCCGCCCGACCAGACAGGACTTGCTCACATTCCTTCATCCCTAGAGCTTGGGTGGGCCCTAAGCCAAGTCCCAGGTCCCAGGTGAAGAATTCTGCCATCAACATCAGACCCTCTGCCTCTCCGGCCCATGGGGGACGCAGGCACGTGGTCCACGGAGGACACATTGCTACTCAGAATTCAATAGAGTCCAAAGGAAACTCAAACAAAACTCTAAGGACAAAGGCCATACATCTGGAGTCCTCTACAATCATTCTATCACGTGGGAGAGATTTTTCATATCCAGCCCAAAGATCAGTAAACCTCCTTTTTTTCACCTTACTGAACCTTTCTAGTATCAATTGCTGAAGATAAACTTCTCCATACAGCCACCCCAAAAACATATACAACTCCAGGGAGTACACCACTCACCCTCACATATCACCAAGGTAGTCGTAAAAGTGCACTACCATACTAATATTCACCCCTGTTATACTTAATCTGACTTAATTGATGTACTAACAGCCTAATAGCCTCATGTAGGAAATTACAATAAGAAAAGACAAACGTACCCAATCCAAGGCAAGCAGTAGTAATAACTGGCAAGTGTAATAATACCAACTAAATCAGTTCAATCAAAAACACACAAAAACTGAAAGGTCCTAAGAAACAAAACAACAATGCCCAAGTCAAAGTGCAGATCCACGAGAAACAAAACCCAAGAAGACCAATCTCCCACCGAAAGAATTAACCCCATAATGATGGATTCTGACCAGAACAAATTCACAGAAAATAGCCAAGAAAGTCAGACCCAACATAACGACTTTCAGAGTATCATCATTAACATGATTAATACTATGAAAGAGTAAATCCGAGAAGAGTTAAACAACCACTTCAACCAATTTGAACAGAAACACAACAGGCACTTGGAGGAGTTGAGAAAAACAGTTCAAGAAACAAAAATAGGCATAGAGCAGTTTAAAACAGTCTCAGGCAGAGTATAAAATTGAACTAAAAGACAAGTTATCTTCAACCCAAAACTCAACAAAGATTCTTTTTTTTTTAACATTTATCATTATTATTTCCGCTCATACAAACTTAATAGGTAGACCAGTTCCCTCCCCCCCTCCTCCCCCGAACCCCCTGTTCCTCCTCTCTCTCTCCCCATCTCCCAGTGCCTCCCCCCCAATTCCCAGAGAGTCCTTTATTGTGTATGCCTAACTCTCCTCTTGGTCCTCCTTTCCGATGACATAAAAGGACCCAGTGGCATTTCCCTGAACCCTTTCTCGTGTTCCCCTTAAGCATAGGAACACTTCTGTGGCCATCAATCACTTGCCTCCAAGGATCTTGGTGCCTTTAGCCGATGTTAGACTTTGTGAGGTCAATAGTGTGACGGACATGGCGCAGGGCATGCAAAGTCCTATTATGATTGCTTCAGCCCTATCTAGTGTGGAGACTCTTCAAATCATTGCTCCCCCCATCCTTTTGCTCTTACAATCTTACCGCCCCCTCTTCCGCAGATGTCCCTGAGTTTCAGGATGGGGAGAGATTAGGCTGGCTTAGTTCTATGTGGATGATATAGAGTCTCTGAAGTTCTGGATTGTGGTTTGTTGATTTTCTTTTGCAGTTTTGCTGCTCCTGCAATGCCGTTCACTCCATCCTGATGGGCACTGTATGTTACCTCCTGGTCAGAGACAAAAAACTGTTAAATTGGAGTCTTGTTATAATAGCACATTCAAGGGTAGATGTAATAAAAGCAGGAAACCTCGGTGAGGGAGGGATCAGTCACCCATTTGCAAAATGATCTCTTTTCATCTGCCAGACTATATGCCCTCTCCTTCTGGTGAGATCATACCCCCTCAGTTGTACATGATCAGGAACGAACGTCTGTGAACTTAACCAGGTATCACATAACTTACTTGCATTCCTTGGAGGTCGATTTTCTCTGCTGTAACATGGTCCCCTCTCTCCTTGTGTCTGGTGTGGCCCTCCAACCCCATTCCTCCTGTTCACAATCCATGCAATTGCCGTATTACATGGGTTTACCTTTGAGTGTCTCAATGTGGGCTGGGTGAGTTTGGTACTAGGAGCCACCTATTAGGGAGTACATACGGCGCTTAACTTTCTGGGATTGGGATACTTCACTTAATATAATTGTTTCTAATGACATCCATTTCCCAGCAAACTCCAGTAATTCATCATTTTTGATGGCTGAGTAGTACTCCATTGTATAGATGTACCACAGTTTCCTTATCAACTCGTCAACTGTTGGACATTTAGGTTGATTCCATGACTTTGATATTGTAAACAGTGCTGCTATGAACATAGTCGTGCTTGTGCTATCGAGACGAACCTCTGCTGCATGGGGGGTTATTCCCAAAAGTGCAATAGCCGGGTCACATGGCATTTCAATCTTTAATTTCCTTAAGAATCTCCAGATGGCTCGCCAGAATGGCTGTATGAGCCTGCATTCCCACCAGCAATGTAGCAGAGTTCCCCTCTATCCACATCCTCTCCAGCACTTGTTGTTGTTTGTATTGTGGATTTTTGCCATCCTGACCGGGGTGAGACGATATCTCAGGGAAGTTTTGATTTGCATTTCCCTCATGGCTAAAGAAGTGGAGCATTTTTTAAGATATTTGTTACACATTTTAATTTCATCTCTGGTAAAATTTCTTTTAAGTTCCAGAGCCCATTTTTTAATTGGGCCATTTGTTTCCTTGGTGTTTAATTTTCTAAGTTCTTTGTGCACTCTGGACAGTAGAGCTCTATCAGATATGTGGTTAGTGAAGATTTTCTCCCATTCTGTGGGTTGCCTTTGAGCTCGTGTGACAATCTCTTTATCTAAACAGAAGCTCTTTAATTTCACAAGATCCCAACTGTTGAGAGTTGGTAGTAGTGACTGTGCCATTGGATGTCTGTTTAGGAAATGTTGGCCTAGTTCAATCAGCTCAAGGGAGTTCCCTGTCCGTTCAGTTATGATTTTTATAGTCTCTGGCCTGATATCAAGGTCCTTGATCCATTTGGAATTAAGTCTTGTACATGGTGACAAGTACGGGTCTAGCTTTAATCTTTGGCATGTGGAGATCCAGTTTTGCCAGCACAATTTGTTGAAGATGCTGTTCTTTTTCCATTGGATTCTTTGGGCCCCTTTGTCGAAGATCAAATTGCTGTATTTTTGTGGGCTTATATCTGAGTCCTCAACCCTTATCCATTGATCTGTGTGTCTATTTTTGAGCCAGTACCAGGTTGTTTTTATAACTATGGATTTGTAGTATAGACTAAGGTTCGGTATGGTAATACCTCCAGCAGTGTTTTTGTTACTCAGGATTGTCTTTGCTATCCTAGGTCTGTTGTGCCTCCATATGAATTTTGAGATTAATTGGTCAATTTCTTTAAAGAATTGCTTTGGGATTTTAATTGGTATAGCAATTAATTTGTATATTGCCTTTGGTAGGATGGTCATTTTTACGATGTTGATTCTGCCAATCCAGGAGCATGGGAGGTCTTTCCACCTTCTGATGTCTTCAGCAATTTCTTTCTTTAGGGTTTTAAAGTTTTCATTGTAAACCTCTTTTACCTCCTTGGTTAGGTTTATAACAAGGTATTTCATTTTTTTAGGGGCTATAGTAAATGGGATTGTTTCTCTCAAGGCTTTTTCACTTTTTTCATTCTGGGCATATAGGAAGGCCTCTGATTTTTGCACATTTATTTTGTATCCTGCCACCCTGCTGAACTTCTCAATTATTTTCAGGAGCTTCCTGGTGGAGTTTTTGGGATCCCTCAAGTACAAAATCATGTCATCTGCAAATAGGGATAGCTTGACTTCTTCCTTGCCAATTTGAATCCCTTTTATGTCCCTTTCTTGTCTTATGGCTTCAGCTAAGACTTCAAGTCTTCTATATTGAATAGAAGTGGTGAGAGTGGACAGCCTTGTCTAGTTCCTGATCGAAGTGGGAATGCTTACAATTGTTCCCCATTGAGCATAATCCTTGCTGTGGGCTTGTTGTATACGGCTTTTATTATATTGATAAAGGTTCCTTCCATTCCTACTGTCTCTAGCGTTTTGATCATAAAAGGCTGTTGGATCTTGTCAAAGGCTTTTTTGCGTCTATCGAGAGTATCATGTGGTCTTGGACTTTGGACTGGTTTACATGATGAATTACATTTATTGATTTTCGTATGTTGAACCAACCTTGTGTGCCGGGGATGAAGCCTACTTGGTCCCTGTGAATGATCTTTTCGATATGTTTTTGAATCCGATTTGCTAAGACTTTGTTGAGAATCTTTGGGTCTGTGTTCATCAGGGTCAACAAAGATTCTTATCAGCAGAACAAATGAAGCAGAAAATAGAATTTCAGATCTTGAAGAAAAAGTGGGAGAATTAACCAGCTCAATGGAAGAGATTGTTAAAGCCAAAAAGATACTTGAGAGAAACATTCAAGAGATATGGGACACCCTGAAGAAGCCTAATAGATGAATTCATGGAATACCAGACAAGAATCCCAAAATTCCACACCTGAGGAAATATTTCAAATTATCATAAATGAAAACTTCCCACAACCAGAAAATGAGAAGCCCATCCAAATACAAGAGGCATTTCTCACTCCAAACAGATACTACCAAAATAGAAAATTGCCATGGCAAATAATAGTCAAAACACTCCACATTCAAGACAAAGAAAAGGTGCTGAGAGTTGCAAGAGAAAAAAAGCAAGTCACTTTTAAAGGTAAACCTATTAGAATAACAAGTACTTCTCAATTGAAATAGTAAAAGCAAGAAGAGCTTGTAGAGACGTATTTCAAGTATTAAATGAACAAAAATGCCAACCCAGACTGATACACTGGGCAAAACTATCTGTCATGATTGAGGGAGAAAGAAAAGTTTTTCAGCACAAAGATAACTTGAAGGGATACATGTCTACCAAACCAGGCCTTCAAAAAATGTTAGAAATGATACTCAAGCTTGAAGAAAAGAACGAGCATATCCAGGAGGACAAAAGGGAAGTATAATACCACCAAAACATAAATATCAAAAATATGCTTACAAAATCCACTAAACATAAAAAATGTCCAAAATTAAAAATAATTTATCCATATAACATTAAATGTCAATGGTATTAACTCACCAATTAAGAGACACAGATTACAAACTTGGATTGAAAACCACAACCCATCAATCTGCTGCCTTCAGGAAACTCATCTCACCACAAGAAGAGAATAGCAAAATAAGAGGAGAAATATCTGACACCGAGATTAGGAAAACAATATAGAAAATCAAGCAATCAAAAAGCTGGTTTATTGAAAAAATCAATAAGATTGATACACCCATATCTAAATTAACCAAAAGCAAGAGAGAGAAAACACAAATTAACAAAGAAATCGAAAGAATTATAATGTTATATTTCAAAAACTTATACTCTGTGAAATATGACAACACAAAAGAGATGGATGAATTACTAAGTAAACACAACTTACCTAAATTGAATCAGGAAGTTGTGAATTATTTAAATAGTCCTACAATGAATGAGGAAATCGAGGAAGTAATCCCGAATCTTCCCACCAAAAAATGTCCTGGACCAGATGGATTCGGCACAGAGTTGTACCAGACATTTAAGTAGCTAATAACAATAATAATAATAATAATAATAATAATAATAATAATAATAATATTGACTCCTTAAACTCTTCCATCAAATAGCAATGAAGGAACATTACCAAACTCCTCTTATGAAGCTAATATCGGTTTTATCCCAAAACCTAATAAAGATACACTTAAAAAGAAAACTATAGGCTAATCTCTCTGATGAACACAGATGCAAAGATTCTCAATAAAGTCTTAGCAAATCGGATTCAAAAACATATCGAAAAGATCATCCACGGGGATCAAGTAGGCTTATTCCAGGCACACAAGGTTGGTTCAACATACAAACATCAATAAATATAATTCATCATATCAACAAGTCCAAAGTCCAAGACCACATGATACTCTCGATAGATGCAGAAAAAGCTTTTGACAAGATCCAACAGCCTTTATGATCAAAACTCTAGAGACAATTGGAATGGAAGGAACCTTTATCAATATAATAAAAAGTATATACAACAAGCTTTCAGCAAGGATTATACTCAGTGGGAATAAACTTGAGGCATTCCTGGTTTGATCAGGAACTTGACAAGGCTGTCCACTCTCACCACTTCTATTCAATATTGTACTTGAAGTCTTAGCTGAAGCCATAAGACAAGAAAGGGACATAAAAGGGATTCAAATTGGAAGGGAAGAAGTCAAGCTATCCCTATTTGCAGATGACATGATCTTATACCTGAGTGATCCCAAAAACTCCTCCAGGAAGCTCCTGGAACTAATTCAAAGGATCAGCAGGGTGGCAGGGTACAAAATAAATGTACAAAAATCACTGACATTCCTATATGTCCAGAATGAAAGTAGTGAAAAAGCCCTGAGAGAAAAAATCCCATTTACTATAGCCCCTTAAAAAATGAAATAATTTGGTATAAACCTAACCAAAGCAGTAAGAGACCTTTACGATGAAAAGTTTAAAAATTTCTAAAGAAAGAAATTGCAGAAGATACCAGAAGGTGGAAAGACCTCCCATGTTCCTGGATTGGCAGAATCAACATCGTAAAAATGACCATCTTACCAAAGGCAATATACAAATTCATTGCTATACCAATCAAAATCCCAAAGCGATTCTTTAAAGCGGTTACCAAACAATCTCAAAATTCATATGGAGGCACAAAAGACCGAAGATAGCAAAGACAATCCTGAGTAACAAAAACACAGCTGGAGGTATCTCCATACCAAACCTTAGTCTATACTACAAATCCATAGTTATAAAAACAACCTGGTACTGGCTCAAAAATAGACACACAGATAAATGAATAAGGGTTGAAGTCCCAGATATATAAGCCCACACAACTATAGCCATTTGATCTTTGACAAAGGGGCCCAAAAAATCCAATGGAAAAAGAACAGTATCTTCAACAAATGGTGCCTGCAAAACTGGATATCCACATGCCAAAGATTAAAACTGGACCCGTACTTGTCACCCTGTACAAGACTTAATTCCAAATGGATCAAGGACCTTGATATAAGGCCAGAGACTATAAAAATCATAGGTGAAAGGATAGGGAACTCCCTCGAACTGATTGGACTAGGCCAACATTTCCTAAACAGACATCCAATGGCACAGTCACTGTTACCAACTCTCAACAGTTGGGATCTTGTGAAATTAAAGAGCTTCTATTCATACAAAGAGATTGTCACACGAGCTCAAAGGCAACCCACAGAATGGGAGAAAATCTTCACTAACCACATATCTGATAGAGCTCTATTATCCAGAGTGCATAAAGAACTTAGAAAACTAAACACCAAGGAAACAAATGGGCCAATTAAAAAATGTGCCCTGGAACTTCAAAGAAACTTTATCAGGGATGAAATTAAAATGTCTAACAAAAATCTTAAAAAATGCTCCATATCCTTAGCCATCAGGGAAATGCAAATCAAAACTCCCTGAGATATCATCTCACCCCGTCAGGATGGCAAAAATCCACAATACAAACAACACCAAATGCTGGAGAGGATGTGGAGAGAGGGGAACTTTCCTACATTGCTGGTGGGAATGCAAACTCATACAGCCACTCTGGCGAGCCATCTGGAGATTCTTAAAGGAATTAAAGATTGAAATGCCATGTGACCCTGCTATTCCACTTTTGGGAATAACCCCACATGCAGCAAAAATTCACCTCAATGATACAAGCACGACCATGTTCATAGCAGCACCGTTTACAATAAATAGCAAAGTCATGGAATCAACCCAAATGTCCAACAGTAGATGAGTGGATAAGGAAACTGTGGTACATCTATACAATGGAGTACTACTCAGCCATAAAAAATGATGAATTACTGGAATTTGCAGGGAAATGGATGTCATTAGAAACAATTATATTGAGTGAAGTATCCCAGACTCAGAAAATTAAGCACTGTATGTACTCTTTAATTGGTGGCTTGTATTACCAAACCCACTTAGAGACACTCAAGGATAAATTTCTGTAATACCTGCAGTGATTGCAAGGATTATGAACAGGAGGGATGGGGTAGGAGGGCCCACACCAGAAACAAGGAGAAAGGAGACCATGTAACAGCAGAGAAAATAGGCCACCATCAAGGACTCCAAGTAAGTAATGAGACTTCTGGCGAACTTCATAGACTTTCCTTCCTGATCATTTGCAACTGATGGGGTATGATCTCACCAGAAGGGAGGGCATATAATCTGCCAGATAAAAAGTAATCATTTTGCAAATGGGTGACTGACCCCTCCCTCACTGCAGTTTCCTACTTTTATTACATCTACCTTTGAAGATACTCTTATAATAAGACTCTAGTTTAACAGCTTTTTAATCTCTGGCCAGGGAGTGACATCCAATACCCATCAGGATGGAGTGAAGGGCATTGTAGGAGCAGCAAAACTGAAAAAAGATTCAACGAATCATAATCCAGAACTTCAGAGTCTCTATATCAACCACCTGGAACTAGGCCAGCCTAATCTCTCCCCATCCTGAAGCTCAGGGAAATTTGCAAAAGAGGGAGGTATGATTGTAAGAGCACAAAAAAGAGAGGAGCAATGATATGCAAGATACTCCACACAAGTTAGGGCCGAAGCAATCATAATTGGACTTTGCATGCCTTGCGCAATGTCCAACACACTATTGACCCCACAAAGGCTATCATGGACTAAAGTCACTGGGATATTTGGAGGCAAGGGATTGACAGCCACAGAAGTGTTCCTATGGTTAAGTGGAACACGGGAAAGGATTCTGGGAAATGCCACTGGGTCCTTGCCCCTCATCGGAGAGTAGGACCCAGAGAAGAGTTGGGCATGCACATTTCAGGATGCTCTGGGGATGGGAGGGGGGGCACTGGGGGATGGGGAGGGAGGGGGAGCAGAGGGGGACACAGGGTGGTGGGACGGGTGTACCTGTTAAGCTTGTATGAGTGGAAATTAAAAAAAGGAAAAAAATATATACAGTGGAAAGCTTGGGGACTAAAGCTGAATAAGTAAAGGGAAATGGTTCTTTCAGTGGCCCAAAGAGATTTATCTAGAAATATTTGAACAAAACCATGTATAGAAACAAGAAATGATATATTTTTATTTTTATATCAAGTGGTTTCTTCAGAGTCATGAATAGAAACAATAGAGGTCCCCCCCCAAAAAAAACAATGCAGAATTCTATGTCTTGAGAAAACAAGCTTCAAAGGTGAGAGAGAAGTAAAAAAAATATCTGTGGATGACTACTGTGAGAAATTTCATTAATCATTCTGCAAGGGAAGTTATAGAATTCTGAAACAGAGAATTCAAACAGAGGACAGAAGAGCAAACAGAAATTTAGATCTAGAAAAGAAAGAAAGAACACTGAAATTGGAGGAAGTGAAGGTCACGAAAAAGAATGCTTTACTTTTGCAATTTGTACAAAAGATGATTGCTTAAAGCAAAATTATTTTAAGTTATAATTAAAGTGTACTGAAACAGCTGAAAAACAGTTGTGAATTATGAACCGGCAAGCATACAGTTGGGTGGTCCTTAGCCCACGTTTTGAGGTAGTACAAGAATTCTTATAATCTGACCAGAGAAGCTCACAACCTCTATAAAATGTTTTAAAGTCAACATTCTAAAAGTCATCTATGATTGCAACAAGACAGTCACTACACTGAAGCAAAATCTGAAGTTTGTGCTCTGAAATCACCCTAGCTCTGATAAAGGAAATGAAGATGTTCAGACTTCAGACAGAATTCACCTCCCTGTAACTATGAATTGGTGGTGTTTGAGAATGGGACAGTCCCTTTGCTGGCCCAGCTATACTCCTTATCAAATCACCAAGTATATATTCAAACAAATCACAGTGTTCCAAGCATGTTTCTCATGCTTCAAATATATCAAATTTGTCTAAGATTTCTTCTCTCCCGTATCTTCTGTCTCCAACCTGAGAGAGCTGACTATGGAGTGTCTGGATTAGATCTGCCCTAAGTAAGTCTTTAGGACGAATCATATCTACAAAGTGCATTTCCGTGAAACTTAATGTTTTCTCATCTCTGAGTAATAGTCTGTGAACACATTTTATAAGAGCATCATTCTTGTTACCACCAAAGGAACCAAGAATGAACTAAAAATGCTAGAAGTGGTGGTATTCTATCAGCTACTAGCTAGCTGTCTTCTCTCTATCATTAATCGCTTTCATACATATTAAGCAGACCAATAAACATTCAAAAATTTTATCCCAACCAAGGAAAAAATCAGAAACTTTGCACATGAGTGTGTTAACAAAAATTACCAAAAATAAAATGAAGAAAAAATTAAGCAGCAAATCTTAACACTTAATTCACATGTGATTAGCATCTCAGGTAAAGCAAGG
Organism: Typhlomys cinereus; assembly: GCA_023101885.1. Lineage (NCBI taxonomy): Eukaryota > Metazoa > Chordata > Mammalia > Rodentia > Platacanthomyidae > Typhlomys > Typhlomys cinereus. The sequence goes on from JALPQD010000180.1 coordinate 4,191,147, forward strand.
GATAGGATGTTGGTCAGGAAAGATTCAAGTTACCAAAACATTTAATTAAAAAACTAATTAATAAAACAAAGCGTAGACTATTAACTACAAAACATCACCTCAGAATTTGATAAGGAGGAAAACATAAAAGAATAAAACAAAATAAGTCATATCAAACCTAAATAAAGCAAACACACATGTTGGCACATCATAGTCGACCCCTGATAAATGAAGAGAAAGTAAAAGCAGACAGAGGAACAAAGTCACACAATGCAGAGGAATAAAATGTGGTGGTTATCACAAGTCCATTTATTTCAGAATCTGGGCAAAATAGGAAACAAAGAAGTAGCATCTTCAATTTGGATTCAAAGTATTACATTGGCATCCCTTAATTCCTCATTAAACACTGAATATGAAGTCATTAGAAGAACAACTTATACTTTTTTATATTTTTAATCTTATGCTGTGGCAGCCATTAAAAAAAAAAACAACTTGACAACGTACATTCATTACCTTTACTAGCCTCTTGACTTCTACCTCCTCTTGAGCTTTCTTCTTTTTTAAATTTTTAATTTTTCCCAGTTAAAGAATAAAATGCCATATGACCCTGCTATACTACTTCCGGGAATAATCCCCATAAAGCAAAAATTCACTACAATGACACAAGTACAGCCATGTTCATAGCAGCACTATTTACAATAGCAAAGTCATGGAATCAATCCAAATGCCCAACAGTTGACGAGTGGATAAGGAAAATATGGTTCATTTATACAATGGAATATTACTCAACCCTCAAAAAAGATGAATTAATGCAATTTGCTGGGAAATGGATGGAATTAGAAAAAATTATATTGAGTGAAGTATCACAGACACACAAAAGTAGACACCTTATGGACTCCCTAATAGGTGGATCCTAGTACCAAACCCACCTAATGACATATTCAAAGATAAATCTCTAATACTTACAGTAATCACAAAGATTATAAACAGGAGATAAGGGGGAAAGAGGCCCCCCAGAAATAAGGTGAGAGGGGAACATGCTTCAGTAGAAAAAATAGGTCACCATCAAGTATTGCAAGAGGTGACCTCCAATACCAATCAGAATGGAGCCAAGGATGGTGCAGGAACAGCAAGACTGAAAACAACAACCAATGATTCAGAACACCAAAGACCCTGCATTGATCACCTGAAACCAGACCAGCCACATCTCTCCACATCCTAAATCTCAGGGAAACTTGTGGAAGAGGGGGCAGCAAGATTGTAAGAGCCTAAAAATGGGGAGGACCAACGATATGCAAGTTAGGGCCACAGTAGCCACAGTGTGACTTTGCATGACTTGCACAATAACTGACGTGTGGATGACCCCCCAGGAACTAGCATGGATCACAGGCAGTAGGATCCTTAAGAGGCAAGAGATTAATATCATAATAGCGTTCCCATACTAAGGGGGAACTCGGGGGTGGGGTGGGGGGCTCTGAGTTATGCCACTGAGTCCTAACACCTCACTGGAGTGGAGGACTCAGGGGAAAGTTTGGCGTTCACACGGGGATCTCCAGGGGATTGGAGGAGGAAGATAGAGGCACTGGGGGAAAGAAAGGGAGGGGGGTGAAAGGAAGGGGAAGTGGGGAGCCTAGTTGCAAGGAGGACTGGCGAGGGGTGGAGAGAGGGACAGGACCAGGGTTCCTACTGAGCTTGTATGATTGGGGAAAAATAAATTAAAAATTAAAAAAATAAATAAAATACCAAAAATTTTAATTTTTCTAGTTTTATAAGCATATTGAGTAATTATCCCTGCCCCTTCCTTCTCCCCTCTGTCTTTCCCTACATTCCCTTCCTCTCTTTCCCCTCTCTTCATCATTTCATCCCACTCCTTCCCACCTTCCTGTCTGTCTGTTTCTATGGGTTCCAGAATTCCCTCTGGATCATCTGCTCTATTGGGATTCGATCCTCTGTGCTGGACCTAATGACTCTTCCTTGGGTATACCCACTGATAGGAGCACTCCCCTTCATCTCTCTGGTCTTAACCCGTAAGGTTTCCCACTGCATGTAATTATTTCTCCTGAGATCCTTGCTGGTCTGTGGAGACTTGCTGGCATGTCAGCCATTATGCAAGTCTGGTAAAGACAAGTCTCACTACATTGAGCTCCTAGACATAGCAGTCCTGTCTTGAGTTGAATGTCTTTACCAATGGCGAATCCTCCTATGACTCTTACAATCTTGGCATCCTCTTAGTTTTTCTATCAGACCCATCCCAAACATATAGAACAGAAATTAGTAAGGATTTTAATAAAGGACTAGAGAATAAGTATTTTTGGTTTGTAGACTTGAAGGTAGGGGTCTGTCAAGACTATTTGAACTTGTTCATTGTAATATAAAAGTACTTTTCAACAATACTAAAAATACACATGTTCATACTCCAAGAAAATTTTATTTTTAAAAAAATCAGGCAGCAATTTCTCAGGAAGTAGTTTGTCTATTCTTGATGGAGGTGCTATACTACATAATTATATTCCAACTTCTATGCCTAATCAAGTTCCAGGTTTAACATCAGTTTACATGTGTTATTTTCCCAGCACAAAGAAGGTATGGCTCACAGTGTGAAGTCAATTGTATAAATATCTACTACGTGTACTCTTATGCGATTATGAAGGGGCGCTTTCATTTAGGTCTTTTCTGAGAGTGTTCTGAGAGCATTAACTGATAATCTTCGCATATATTCGTTCTCAAAAGATCACAGTTACTTTGTGGCATGAAAGTATTTCAGCAGTGCCCAATTCATCAGCAGAACTAACACACTGTTGTGTTAAAGATCATTTGACTTATTTTGGTCATTTCTGCAAAATTCCCAATGAAAAAAACTATGTGAGGGCACCATTGTAGTCTGTCCACAATGGTCTTCATCTTCCAGTAAGTAATATTGCTTTAAGGCAGTGAATTATAGTCATGATGCTGTTATATGTGTTCTTTTTTATTTGTATATATTTCCATACATCCATTCACACTTAGTAATAGCTCTTGTTCCCATTGGATATGATTCTGTTAATGTAATGTGTGTGTCACAGACTTTCTCAGTTATCTGCAAGCATATCTGTGTTTAATATTAAGGTGGAAGATGTAACACCAAATGTTGATTTGTTCTTAGTAAAGAAAGAAACCTCATTTATCCAGAGATTATTTTAATTTAGCAAAAGCTGGTCTTATTTGAATGGAAAAACAGAGTTTCTCATACCTATTGTTCTATTTTAGAAAGAAAAATAAATTAGATATTTATTCTCTTTTGAGGAGAAAATGTTGCCAATACTTGCCTGGTCATTACAAAGTACCTGCACTGCCTTTCTGTATCTGACAGTGCATCAGAAATTGGCATTTGTAACATGACAGGCTTTCTGTGTTATGTAGAACTAGTTATGCTGATTGAATTAATGGTTTAGCTTTACATGCTCACAGCGGCTTTGCTCAGTCTGCTCCTTTTGAGAAAACTCTATGTGACTCTAAGTGTCTCATGCATTGAGTATGGGCAGGAGGCCAATGCATTAATCGGATAAAAATCATTCCATCTGAAGAATGCTGTTTTGCTTTCAGTTTTTCCATTTCATTCTTCCTTGTCACCTGGATAATTTGTATTCATGTTTGGTAAGGAACTTCAGTTGATTGGGTGATGTCATTCCATCCCATGTTAAGATAAAGTTATACAATCCATAGCTCACAGACATAGTAAAGGGGTGACAGTCTTCTTGTAGGTGTCTCCTTTTTGTCATCTTAGATCCCTTTGGTCCAAGAGCAGCCATCCTTAGACACAATACAATGAGCTAAAAGTACGGTAGTTTTTCTGTTTCATTACAACATAACCTCATGTAGTATTGTCTCTCCAGTTGATAAGAGAGAACCCACACTATAGGATGAGTCAACACTGTGAATGAGAATAAAAGACATAGAGCAAAGAACATAACAAGAACTTAGAACAGTGCGTGTCTGCTTAAAAAGAAAGGTAAATTCTTTTTTAAAATTTTGAATGTTTTTTAGAGAGAGAGAGAGAGAGAGAGCACACATTATGGTCCACAGATGAAGTTCAGAGGACAAATTTCTGAAGTCTATTCTTTCCTGCCATGTGGGCTTCACGGATCAAACACAGATTGCTAAGTTTATGAGTAGGCACCTTGCCCCTGAGATATATGGAGGCCCCATCAAGATAATTTCTTTAGAAGTCACTAGAAAATACTTAACTCAAAAGAGGCATTTAGGAAGCATTTAAAGGTAACCTCACTAGTCCATTGTTTCCACAGCTAGCAGTTATATAGATCAACCCAATCACCCATTCTTGGTTTCTCCATAAATCTAGTGAATCACACTTTCCTGTCTTCATGTTTACAAATCTTAACAATTACTTCTGTTGAGAAGTAGGACATATGAACCAGTATCTCATGTACGCCACCTTCTACACTTTCAACAGTTCCATCCCCTACTATTTTCTATTGAACCCCAGGGTCTCACTTATTCTAGGAAACTGAAAGTATTCTACCAATGAGCTACTACCACAGCCTCCTCCATCTATTTATTTATTTATTTATTTACTTATTATTTCTTGAAATGGATTGAAACACATTCTTACAAAGTTTGATCAGTTGATACTTGAACTCACCTTACATTTCAGGCAAGCCTTAAAATTGTAATGTTTTCCTCTTAGTCTCTGCAATACCTAGGAGAGCAGGCATTGGATATCAGGAAGTGGCTTTATCTTAGTGAGATGACATCTTCTTGGAACAAGCCTAACTACATGTGAGAGATTTGAAAAGTGCTTCATTCTACTCCTAGGATGGCTATGCTGAATGGGTTTTTAAATTTATGTACTTGAAAAAGGGATGGAAAGAAGAGAAAGAGAAAGGGAGAGAGTGAGAAAGTGAGAGAGAGACAGAGAGAGAGAGAAAGAGAGAGAGAATGCATGCCATAGAGGAAAGATTAGGGTAAACCAAGAGAGTCAGTTCCTTCCCACCATGTAGGCTTCTGAGGACTGAACTCAGGGAGTCAGGTTTTGATCAAAGGCCTTACTACAGCTGTTAAGAACTTATCTTGCCTGTTTCTCTTTAATTTCAGTGCTAATCCCAATGTTTAGATGACCAAGAAAGAAATTAATGCTTTTCCATTTGTATACCTGACACAGGAATGGCCCCAGAATTCCAGCTTCTTATTTAATAGATTTTGCTGAATGCTTTCTCATGGCTAGGAGCTCGTTTGTTTAATCCTGATAGTTCCCTGACAATCATTCCCCTTCTAAGTGCTTTACAATGTATTATTTCTGTTGATCAAGTTGTACCCTCCTTCAACAAACCAGGAGTATGTTCTTGATTTTTAAACTTTTATTAAAGAAATCTCTGGACTTTTAATATATATTATTTTTACATCCTCTATCATATAATAAGTCCCTCAACATAAAGTCTATGCTTTCTCATATAGGGATCCAAAGAATTTGAGTTTTGTATGGTTGATTTCATTAAGAAGTCACTTTCTGGGTTGGCAAGATTGCTGTGCAATCAAAAGAACAAAGTCCTTATCCCCAGAGCCCATGTAAAAGTTTGGTGGGTGTGGTGAACTCTTTGTAATTCAAATCCTGAAAGTCAGAGTATGGTAATCTCTGGAACAAGCTGGTTTAAAACTCTAGACTTTTCAGCAATCTCTGGATTTGAACATAGAACATATCTCAATGATAATAATCTAGACGGTGGTAGAAGAGTGATTGAGGAATTATGATATCCACCTTGGGCACACAGCTGTACATGTACTAAAACATATCAGTACATATACACATATGCACACATGTGTACACACATGTTAGTTCATACACATTAAAATAGAAAAAATGAGAAAATTCATATTCTTACTCTTAAATCCATTTTAGGTATGTGGTATTAGAGAATCTGGGAGAAGTGGTTTTTCTCTTATCACTCAGTACAAAGAATAATAATTATCATGATAGGAATCCCTCCCTTCCTTCCTTCCTTCCTTCCTTCCTTCCTTCCTTCCTTCCTTCCTTCCTTCCTTCCTTCCTTCCTTTCTTCCTTTTTCCTTTTCTTGCTTTCCCAAATAAGCTAGGTAATACTGACATATGCTAAAGCTCTGAAGTAGGAGAAATGTGATCATATGTGAAGCCTAGGAGAGAATTTGTTTCACTCTAGCAAAAAGTATCTCTGTAGTCTTATACATAGAAGGAACGTGAAAGTAGCTGGTGTTACAAAAAGGGAAAACAATTGTAATTACAATAGTGAGAAGCAGATAAGAAAATGATGGGTGGATTAAGTTGATAATAAGCACTAGAAGGTTTCAGGAACTGGCCAAGTAGTCATGGATAGGATTTACTTGATGGCTTGTGATAGAGGTAATAGGCTATAAAGAACCCATAAATTGTGGTCAGGACTTAAATAGATGGAAGAAAAGGAGAGTGTTGAGTAGCAGAAGAATGCATGCTGAATACATGTGAGTTGGTAATAAAGACTGGATTGACAATAATGACTATATGAGTTTGGGACTGAGGGTACAGCCTAATACATATGAGACTATGGATTCAATACCCAGTACTGCAAAAATAAATACAAAAGTTTATAAATATTCATGTGGGTCTTGGAAAAGCATTAAGAAGAATGTCCGAGATAGAAAATTTCAAAGTGCTTTTTTTTTTGCTTTGGTGAAAAGGGGATATCTTGATCCAGAGGACAGAACATGCAGGTCTTTTGATAACAGTGAAATTTCCCTAGGCATTTGCTCACTAAAGGAAAGTGTCACCTCTTTTACCCAACCCCTCCCTTCCAAAGACTTTGGTGTGGAAATACTTAGGCCAACTTCACCTTGGGCAAAAGAAGATGAAAAGTCTACAAAGACAGGATGAAGCCTTTGCAGCGGCAACAAAATCCACTCAAAGAACAGGGCAAGTGAACAAGAGGAAAACAAATGGGGGCCAGAGCTTTACCTGTCTCTGCCTGTCTCCTCAGCTGCATCTCAAGGGGCCACTCCCTGGCTCTGCAAAGCACCTCTCTGGTAATCCCCCTTGTGCAGTGGGATCAGCCTACAAAGCATAGCTTTATAAAATATAGTTCCTGAAATGGGAACTGGCAGCCTCATTCATTTTAAATAAGACTAAAACATAAAATCACATTTTTTCCTTCAAAGTTTCAGATTGCATTTAATATTTCTTATGCTAAACCCGAGATTGTCAAAAACCCCACACAAGATTAAAACTCCTGTTCTTTCTTTCTTTTGCACTCTTGTGACATTACAAAAATAATGTTTTCACCATTTCTGTTATTTTTCTTTCACCCGGGTCAGTATCATTTACTTGTCCTACTTGGAAACTGTGTCTGGTGACACAGAGAGTATCTCGTGTGCTCTGTAGACAGCTATCGGCACTTGGAATTTGGTTGAGACTATAGTTAAATAATACTGGGGGAGGAAGAGGTTTGTTTTATCAGATAGGTGTGCAGCGGGAATTAAAGTCATGCATGTCATCATGCATGTAGTCTATCCAGGACAATTCACATACACTCAGATCCCAAGACATATCTGTTATTACATTATTTGTGGTGAAAATACCCTTATTTACGCACAAGGAACCACAGATTCTCTAACCTCAGACTGTGCTGCTGGTGTTGCTAGTTAGATACAGGTGTCAACTTGCCAATCGCAAGCTGAGCTCTGAGCCATCTGCGCAGAGCATTAAGACAATCCCTAAGCAAGTCTGAAGCCCCAGCCCATGGTGAGTGACACCATTCCGTGGGCTAGAGGATACGATGAAAGGAGCTAGCTAAGTAGTTTGGCATTCTGCAGCAAACTTGGGATGTCTTGCTGTTTGATGAATGAGGAAGACAGTAGTGTCCAGTAGTTCTCTCAGTGTTGGTGTTGGAATGGTCTCTCCTGCCAAGAATAAGAATGGTAAGCAAAACCATAAGAAAGAATAAAACCCCTTTGTCCCCCTTAGCCATTTTATAGTGAATTTAGCAGCAATATGCAAGCATATTGCAACAGCCTTGAAGTTGATGTGACCCCAGCTGTGAAGGAGACTTGCTACTGAGGCCCAAGTCTTTCCTGGACCACTAGACCAGACTCATAGGTAGATATGGAAATAATATGGGACACATAAGGCTAATTTTTAGGACAGGTTTGAAAAGAACAAAACAGGAACATGCCTTTAAGGAAGAGGAGTGAGGGAGGAGGGAAGGAGGAGGACAGGAAAAATGACTGAACATACTTGCAAAACTAGGAAAAAATTCAAAAATTAATTTTTTTCTCCCTATAATTTCTATAGGAAATTGAACATGTGAGTAGAGAAACAGTAAGCTGATGCTATTATAGTCTGTGGATTCATGTAGTATATAAAGATGTATTTTTCCTTATCATTCTAATACATATATTCTGTGACAGTAAATGTATGACTTGTGGGGGCGACTACTGAGGCTTCCTTCATTTCTTTATACATTTTTAATTGACTATTTGTTGATTTTTTTATTATCCCTGACCCTGTTAGCTTATTTACTGGCAACCAAGACTATCAGTAATTTCAATTATTTTTATTTTTAATCTAAGGTACTATCTCTTTCTTTTGCTTCTTTTAGAATGACAATCAGCTCAACTTTTCAACCATTCTTTTTAAACATGAAATATCCTTACTTGCAAATGAGATTCCGCTGTGGCTAATGTAAATAAATAAAAAGTCCTGGGACCTGCTAATGAAAATTGCTGATGAACTTCAAAAATCTCTCTAACCCACTGACTTATAAAACAATTTCAGAATAGGGGACTACCATCTCTTTCTCCTTCTCCATTACTTGCAAAATGCATAACATCTACACTAAGTAAAGTTTAATTTATTCTGTCTGAAGGGTCAGTTCTTATCTCAGCTATTATCTTAATTGAGATTGATTTGAAAGGCAGCTAAGGCTTCTCCATGACAAGAGATAACTGGGTGAGAAAGGTGCTCAGGGCTAAGAGAACTGGCAGAAGTTCAGAAGGCCTTTTCAAGTTCATCAGCCCATCATTATCAGTAAAGACAACAGTAACTGAGGCTTTCCCCTCCATCCCCCCACTCCATGCTTTGTTTTGAGTGCATATGCAGTCCAATATTAAAAGGTGCAATAATGCAGTCATTCACTTTTTAATGCAGTCTGTTTAAATTGCTGGTGAGTATTGCATATTTTCATTGCTTTAGATAGTCGTTATACATATTTAACAATATGTTAAATACTAAAATTTAAACCCCTTAAAGTACGTGATTGTATGTATGGGAGTTTTAGATGCACGCATTTTAAATATGAGGTTTTATTTACAAATTTATTCATACTTAATAAAAAGTAAGTTCACTGCACTTGACTTAACTCTGGAAACAATACTTCATTTCAAAGGCACAGGTCGTCTTGATACAAAATGCAGCTGGTACCAGGCAATTTTCCCAAACAGAGCACTTTCTCCTACCACTTCATTACTTTGTACAGTGTCAGGAATACTTCTTTTTTGAATTTTATTTATTTATTTATTTATTTTTCTTTTGCACATGTATCTGTGTGTGTCTGTCTGTATGTATCAGAGGGCCCTGCCTGTGCTGGTGAAGGCCTCTGTTTTGTTGTTTCCCAGGCTCTGGAGTTCCAAGACAAGGAAGTACAAATCTCTGCATTTCTGTTGGTATTGTTTTCTTTTCTGTTTTTCTTTTTTTCACATGGTTCTGGGATCTGAACTCACCCCTTCTGCTTGAAATATAGAGGCTTAACCCCTGAGCCATCTTTCCAACCTTGATTTATTCTCTAAAATTCAGACATTGTCATATGTAAACAATGAGTTAATGTCATTGTCCCACACACTTCTCCCACCTTCCCCTCCCTTCACCACTCCAGCCATGTCTCTTCCTCCCTCTTGTCTCTCTGGCTGTGGGAATCACATATCTTCCTTTGTGGTATCTGTGCTAGTATGGAACCGGCTCTCTGTTGTAGTATATGTGGCCCTTCAGTGGGCAAAATCGTAAGTGAGGAAGCCCTCCTACTAATGTCCAGCATTTGTCCTGGGTGTAGTTGTTTCTTCTGAGATCCTTTAGGCCCCTGGGTGAGTGTTGATATGATAGCTTACTTCCACTGATTAATATAGGTCCATATAAAAACTATTTTTTAAACTATTTTATTATCATTGTGAGCAGGAGAGAAATAAATCAACACGTGGCACTATTCCATTTCTCCCTTTTCTGGTTTTCTGGTGGATATCAAGATATAGATGATATCAGGGAGTATACTGGCTAGAATTCAGGGAACAGACTGCAAGTGTGGAAGTAGTTTGAGAAGTTTGTAAATACAGGCTTCTGTATCTGTTGGAGGGTCAGTAAATACAAGCTCACGGAAGTGATAGGCAACATGTACACTGTGATAGCTTGCGTGCTTGAGTCTTGCAAGTTATGATTCATCTTTGCTATGTTGTGTGGATGGCTCACCTCAGATTCACAGTGACAAAAATAATAGAAGCAGACCAAATGAAAACTAAAGAACACTTTACCAGAAACAGAGAAAGAGAGAGCTCCTTGAGGGTTAAGGTTGTGTGGAGAAGATGAAGATGGGATATTACACATTATTATAAAAGTAGAAGACAAGAGACAAAAATGTTCACGTTAAGAAGAGAAAGAACCAGGTGCAGAGAGTCTTTGTTTCTTGTTGATTTTGCTGATGGAACAAAATACTGTGCTAGAGCTGGTCCTGTGCCTGTCCAGTCTCTCCTCCACATTATTTATAAAATACAAATAAGGACCCTTGGGTGGGAGCTTGAAAAACAGGAGATTGTCTCAAATTTCAGACAGCCTTCAGTATGATGTTCCTTTTGAATTTAGTAAGTCTTAGAGGCTGTTTTAGAATTTTGACTCTTCAGACTCTTTTTCAAGATAACTAAGTGGCAGTGGCTTAGGGAAGCCTTTAGTTTTGGCAAATACTCATTAAAATAAAATGTCTCTCAGAGGCCCTGGAGGGAAACTTTATCAGGAAACCAATTAGTTTAGGTCTAACCCTTGACTCTCTGTCTTCAGACTTTAAAAGTTTTACCTTATTTCTTATTTTATTTTCTTAACCTGTAATTAATTACTGTACATTATGAATTCCCAGGCTTTGGGGAAGATTTATCTACAACATTAGGCTACTTGGAAGAAAGATTAAAGGTATGAAGTACAGATGCTGAATGATTAAATACCTCAAAGTACAGCATATGGACTTAAGATGCAGCTCCCTGACTTTGGGAATATGGATGTCATCTGTTAGAGACTTACTTCCCACTCTGTAAACACAGTTTAGCTACACAGCAAAGAACCAAGGGGCTCCTCAGACACATGTCACTAGCAAAGCTGGGTTCTAGGGTGCAGGAAGGATGAGATGTCCAGACTTGATTGTGGAATGAGTACAATGTTTGCACTTAAACTGGGAACTGAATTTGAATGGCTTGGACCTTAGGACTATGTCAATCTAAGTTTTGTTACCTCACATTTAAACAGAGATGGTTGATTTCAGAAGAGGCACATAATTTCTGTCCTTATTAATTAGCCAGTTTATTATGTTTATTACTTTTGAAGACACCCTGAGTTTTGTTGGGATTGCTCAGACGGTCTTGGGCAAGGAGTCTCCAAAGAGTGTTCATCTCACTTTCTCACTGTCTTCTTTGATATTCCCTGAGCTGGGTGTGGGGATGAGCAAGAAATGATTTATCCATAACTTAGCAAATGCATAATTTTTATTCTCAAAAATTTAATCAAGTATAAGCTTCTACTGGTAGAAATGTACATATTTGATAGCTTAGGCTAGAGTCTGAAATCTTGATACCAGGATCTCTCTCTCTCTCTCATAGACTTATTTTAGACAATAATTCTTTGCAAGCTGACTTGATATACCAGTCATGAAGGGGAGTTTCTGCTTTTGCTAGTTAATCAACAGAAGGGGCATATAGTCTGGCAGATAAAAAGTAACCATTTTGCAAATGGGTGATTGACCCCTCCCTCACTGAGGTTTCCTACTTTTATTACATCTACCCTTGAATGTGCTCTTGTAATAAGACTCCAGTTTAACAGCTTTTTGTCTCTGGCCACGGGGTGACATACAGTGCCCAGCAGGATGGAGTGAAGGGCATTGCAGGAACAGCAAAACTGCAAAAGAAAATCAACAAACCACAATCCAGAACTTCAGAGACTCTATATCAACCACCTAGAACTAGGCCAGACTAATCTCTCCCCATCCTGAAGCTCAGGAAATTTGCGGAAGAGGGGGCGGTAAGAGTGTAAGAGCAAATGGATGGGAGGAGCAATGATTTGCAAGATACTCCACACAAGTTAGGGCCGAAGCAATCACAATTGGACTTTGCATGCCCTGCGCAATGTCCAACACACTATTGACCTCACAAAGTCTAGCATCTGCTAAAGGCACCAAGATCCTTGGAGGCAAGGGATTGGCAGCCACAGCAGCGTTCCTATGCTTAAAAATAACACGGGAAAGGGTTCAGGGAAATGCCACTGGGTCCTTGTACGTCATCGGAGAGGAGGGCCCAGACGAGAGTCAGGCATGCACAAGAAAGGACTCTCTGGGAATTGGGGCAGGAGGCACTGGGGGATGGGGAGGGAGAGATGAGGGGAGGGGGAGTAGGGGGTTGGGGGGGAGGAGTTGGGAGAGAGGGAACTCGTGTACCTATTGTTTGTATGAGCTGAAATAATAATAAAAAATGTAAAAAAAAAGAAAATTGCTGAAGAAAAATTAAAAAAAAGACTGAAATCATATGTTTACCTCTCTAAGTAGTACAAGGAAACTAACTGTAACAGTTCCTTAACTACTGCTGTGAGAGAACACCCAAAGTGAAATAACTTAAGGGAGAAAGAAGTTTACAGTTCTACAGGGGGGAAACAATCTTTTACAGTGGAGGTGAAATGGTTGGCAGGTTAAATCACTGCAAACATCCAGTAAACTAGTGGGTGACTACTGAAGGCTGGAAGATTCCTGGAGAGTCTCTCTTCTTCCCAGTCTTCTGTTCTGTAATTCTTTTTATCTGGTCTGCTACTGGGAGGTTCCAATCAGATCTAGGGCTGGTCTTTGTATTGTAAATGTATTGATCCTGGTAATTTCTTTAGGTGATTTTAGTTGATCTTAGTTAATGCCAGGTGTGGTCAAGTTGACACCCATGATTAACTATCACACTAAGAAGGTAATTAAATGACAGAATGTGAAGAATAGACAATTTTGTACAATTGTTTGAGGGGTAGTATGTACAATTGCTTGGGAGAAAGGATAATCAAACAATTAGGGAGAGCATTTTTGGACTCATGTCAGAATGACATTGAAACAGTTGGACATACATCCTTACAAACACACACACACACACACACACACACACACACACACGCACACACACACACACACACACAAGAATAGCTCTGATACCATTAGTGTTTGACAAAAGGAAAACTGACCTCTTTTCTCATAGAGACATTCACTTGACAATTGACAAGACTTTTTTAAACTTTTTTAAAATTTATTATTTATTCAATTGTGCATGTATGCATGTGTGCACATGTGTGTGTGTGTGTGTAGAACCACGGACAAATTCGGGAACCACCATGGACGCCTCCACCTCCTCCTTGTTTACTCTGCCCAGGGATTCACAGGCTCTGCCCTACCAGGACCAGAAACACAGGCCGCCCCCGCTTCCGACTGGCGTCTATACATGGGGTCTAGGATCCGAACTCAGGACCTTCCGCCTGCAAGGCAGAGGCTTAACCCCTGAGGCTTAACCTCTCCAGCCCCAACAAGACTTATTTTTAATGATGCAATTTTAGATTCCTATTGGAGGTATTGGTAGAGTGCACAGAGGAAACTGGCTTATGGTCACAATGCATTGACACAAGAATTAGATCAAAATGTTGTAGATACTATCTCATTGACTTAATTTGGCAGTCTGGATTACTCTTATCTCACTCTCTAGAGTAAGAGATAGTCTTTTCATCATTTAGCAACCTGTATAGAACTCCAGAGTTAGCAAACAGTCAGAAGAGGGATTGGGTTGAGTCTTTTTAATCCAGTCTCCCATGAGGCTATTTTCCTTTTCATCCATCCATTGTACAGCGCAGAATAGTCTTATAATTTGGCATGCTGACACTCCTCCCATTCCGTTATTTCTGACTCTAGAAAATTGGTGCTAAAATTAGCCCTTTTTTTTTTTTTTAAGGACAGAGGTTTCATCCTTTGATGCTTCCGGAATGTGTGATAAAGCACTATACAATGGTAGATTGAACTTCTGTATCACTGCAAACCAGGTTTTGGCCTCTCTCCTGAGCACGGGCATTGAGGAGAACACATAATGCCCATTTTTACTCAGAATTTTGATATCATTCCTGAGTGTTCTGATTAATAGTATGGCAACTTATTTTTGTAACAGTCTTTGCCTACTCATGTGAACTTTAGACTGCTTATGTGTGAATTGACAAGCAATACATTACGAATGAGCAGAACAAGATTTATCTGCACTGGTCACAAGAAGAAAATAGGCTTTTCAAAACAAATTTGATGAAAACAAGTTAACCTGAGATAGATTCTCTAGGAAATAAATTACTTGAGGGAGGAAAGTGGCTGTTGGAGGGTTTTACTGATAAAATAATATTCATGTGTATATTGCCATTTAAAATAAAGTAAAAATAAGTGAAAGGAAGTAAAATTTATAATGAATTATAATCACAAGAAAGTTCATGCAATGTTTGTGTTGAAATATAGATTTAATATTATGGAATGCTGAATATATACAAATGTAAATCTCTACTCTGACCAAAATTCTGTATTAACTTGTTTCTCTTCATTTTTACAGCAATGTCATTGATTTATTGAAATAAATTGACTTGCAACAAACTTACAAAGTTGTGTTTTAATTTCTCTCTTTTCCAAATGCCAATATATGAACTCTAAAGTGAGCTAAATTAATATATCTACTGGCTACTTAGGACTTTGATCATCATGATCTTAGCTACTTTCAAGCAATTAAAATGCATGAAATTTAAAAGTAATGAATGAGAGGCTGGTGAGAGGCAAAGAAAGGAAAGCTGGCTAAAATGATCAACACATGACAAAGATGGACAATTCCCTGTAGTTTATGCTAAAAATCGTTCCCTGTAAGTAACTCTCAATTTTCTTTAAGCCAAACTGCTAATTTGCAAGACTTTCAAATGCTTTCATTTTGGAAACTGATTATATAAATGGTCTAGATTCATATAAACTTATTCATAAAAGGACAGTAGAATTAATATCTAAAAATTTCTGTGTGTGCAGGAGCAGAATATGCAAAATGTCAGTTGACAGTTTTCCTTAATGAGTTAGGAAATACCATGAAATTTTTTCTTTAATTGGAATATGGTTGATTAGCTCTCAATGCAAACAATTAGTGGATTGAGGTCTGTTATGCTCATAAATGAATGGAAGTATGTAGCCTTCAGCTATATTCGTTCATCTGAACAATATAGGAAGGGAAAAAATGTTTTCTATTTCATTTTATTTTTGCATGCTGCTACTCCAAAAAAAATCCATAAACCAGTGCAATGATGGACTAAGGTGATTTCTTGAAGTAAAATTGTAAACACGGGAATAGCAACCAAAAGTCTGTAAATCCTTTTCTGAAAGGCAGTGAATCAATTGACCACATATTTCTTTCCACATTGAAGCATCCCTCTTCCACTTATTTTCATTTTATTACAATAAGGCCAACCAATGGAAAAAATATTTGCTAGATAATAAGAGGATGAAAACCAAAGGACTTTCCCAGCATGGCACGGGCTTTTAATGTTTGAAGCATCCAATATTTTTGGTTCAGCTGAGCCAACATTGTCTTTTCTTTTCTTTGAATGTAGACTTAGAGAATTATGACATAGAAATTTTGTGTTTGTATGAGAATTGCAATATGAATAATCTATAGTTGAGGGGCTCTAACTTCTGCAGAAATATTGTGCCATGGGGAAAGTGATTCTGCAAAAAGGAAGGGAGGTAGGAAAAGATCTTGATTTCTAGTATGTTTTAAATTTTGAACAACTGGAAACTCCAGCATATCAGCTTCATGTTTAACCCGATGCCAAGTTAGGCTGAACCTGGCAGATTCAGTGCTTTTATGAAGGTCATGATTTCATTATTTTGCTTGTTTGTTTTTAAACATTCTTTTCTCTATATAAGATGCTCATGTTAGAGGCTGTTGACTCTAAACACTTATCAGCTCATTCTGTATTTTTCACTGTCTCTGGTCATCAGTGAATCCATTTTAATGAGAGCTGATCCTCTAGCTTCAATGTACAAATAAAAGGAATTTGGAAAGCTCATAATCAGAAGTTGCTATTCTCTTCCAGGATCCCACACGAGTAATATTTCTAGCTTGAGTCTGGGTTGGATATGAGCTGGATATATCATCTTTTCTTCTTCAAGAGTAATAGTTATAACAATTAATTACTTATCATGATTAAGTTATTCTGTCTTTAGAGAATAGTGACAAGGTAGATTTTAATGTTTTCATTTTCAGATAGACACTTGGGAAATTTAAATGGCAGGTCTAGTGTAAAATGTTGGACCATGGTCAGGGCAGAACAATGGGTCTCCTAAATCAAACTTCTTCCTAGAATTATATACTGACTCTTGCTCTTGTTCAGTATTAGATATGTAATGTTGGATTGTTAGCTGCATCTATTTGGATTTTATAGCAACCCATGTCAGTTGGATTAAACACTTCTGTATGTCATTTCTCTTTATAATTTTAAAAGGAAAATAGTAACTCACCTTTTTATGGGTGAGGAAGCCAGAAGATACTAGTCCATTTCTATAGAGAAAACAAAATGCCTGTGTCTGTGTATATAAAACAATTATTTAAATTGGAATTTAGGGTGCTTAAAACCAAAGCAGGCTTCTGTTCAGTTCTGGTGACAGCATCATGACAGGGAAAATTTTGATAACACAAACACACAGGAGACTGAAAGATGCCATAGTGAGACACAAAACTAGAGAAAGGAGGGAGGTGTAAGTCTTGCTTTTTCCTAGCAACCCTTTTATCTCAATTAATCAGGGCCTCATTAGTATAACATTCTTCTGTAGACAATACCTTTATTTATGAACTGATTTGTGACCTAATTATGACCTACTAGACTATAAGCTCCTGAGATGCAAACCTTGGGGGAAACACAGAAATCACATCCAAATCATTGCATGGAGTCCTTGGAACATGACAAGATCATGATATCTACAAAAATGCAATGGAGGACAGCATGCCCAGGTTGGCCAGATTGTTCTCCCATTCCAAAGAGTTTCTCTAGAGCTTTAACTCCTAATTTTTTTTTTAGGCAAGATCATATGTATCACACTGGGACAACCAATGCAATTCCATGCTGCTCTAAAGATGAAATGGTTTGAGGCACTGATAAAGAGAAGCAGAAATATGCATTCTGGCTTGTCTACTCTTGTGGGGGTTCAGGCTTCTGTGTCACATCAAGTTGCCTCTCTTTGGATGACCCCACTGATAGGGGCATTTCTCTTCACTCATCCAGCTTTAGATCCCCAAGTTTCCACTTTATGGTCTTATCTTTCTTAAGTTCCTAAGTAGTCTGTGGGGGTATGTTGATATGTCAGTCATTATGTAAGTCTGGGAAAGACAAGTCTCACTGCAGTGAGTTCCTGGATGGGAGCAGTTCTGCCTTGAGTGGAATGTCTGGTCCAACAGTAAACATTCCCATCTTTAAGTTCTTACAATCTCACCTGGGGTCCATAGAAGCAGACAGATAGGAAGGCAGGAGAGAGTGGGGATGAAGGGAAGCAGGGATGAGTACTCAATATACTTGTAAAAGTAGAAATATAAAAAATTAATAAAAACAGAAGCAGAAAGAACGGAAAGAGAAAGATGGCATAAAAAAAAACTACTTCTGAAGAACTCACAACCTCAAGCATAAGCAAAAACTCTTCAGGTCTAATTCTTCCTTGAACTCTGAGACAAAAAGGTAAATACACTGTCTGTCTTTGTAATAAACTAGCTCTATGTACTGTCACACACCTCAGTTCTCAAGCTGGATGCAGATATCTCACAGCATAACTTTCATTCTTACTATGTACTGTTGACATTCCTTTCAAGCTATCCATTACCTCGGACTGCAAGTCAGATTGCAGAAGTCCTGATGTATGTCCTGGGAGTTTTATTTTCCCCCTTTTCCAGGTCCCTGTTTTCTAGTCATGCTCTTCACGTGTCATACAGTCATTCTTCCATTTTCTTTCACCAATTAAATTCTCTTTTCCCTTCTTTCTTTAATTCCTTCGTTCCATGAATTAGCAGCAAGAGGAAATAAAATAATCACTGCTACATTTCTTGCCCAATACATCTCTTATTTATGTAATAAACAATAATATCGCAAGGACATTTTGGCACTTTCTCCCAAATGAGAATTTTTCTGGTTTAGAACTGAAGAGAGGTAGCTTCATTTACAAATTTCTTTGTATGTCAATACTAAAGTTCACATAGATATCTAGTCAGAAAGTTGCCACCATCTAAGCTACTACTCATGTAAATATGGTTAGTTCATTTCCTTGTTCTGAATTATCAGAACATATGAAGGTTTGTTGGTGAACATTTTCTCATACATGTGACACATCTTAATTGTTTTTGTCTGATGAAACTTTCCCCCACGTGGTCTGATGACTTGACAGAAGATCCATCTGGGGCCTTATACTCCCTTGCCCCATGTCCTGTGTCATTTCTAAAACCCTTCTTTGACAAGAAATCCCATGTATATAATCTGAGCTTTGTCCCAGCCTAGCTTCAATAATATATCAGGAGGTTCATTTTATGATTTTATGAGTCCTGAGACCCTATTTAATTACTGCTTGCACAGAGCACAAGATCGGTCGGGAATGATAAGCATCATTGGCATTACCAACTCAAATTTCCTCCTGTTCACAAACCACATTGACTTTTATTAGTATGAGTTAGTCATAAGTAAAAAAGAGTTAATGGACAAATGTTACTTATGTTTAAGATGTGAAAACGGGCATGATACTTAATATTTTTTGCTTCAGTATAGGATGATGAATATAAAATGCTCTGTTGTGATTATATAAAAATAACAGTACCTTTAAGAAAATAATTTTCTGTGTAGTTGTTACAGTTCGCCTGCATGATTGCTGATTACTGACCATCAAATGGCTTAAGGGAACAAGGGGTTTACTTTCTTACTGATAGTCCTATTACAGTCTGTAGTCCAGCTTGATGGGGAAAGCATGCACCCACACCAGGGCTGAGGAGACTGGCCACACCATTTCTATGTAATAGCTGATCTTTACTTGCCAGGACTATCATGTCTGGCCAAGTGTACATAAGAATGGCAATTTCCTCAACCAACTCTCTGTATTTCATTCACCTCTTCAGGGCCTAGTCCCATCTACCATGGGCTAGACATTTCCAATCAGCTATACATCTCTTTCAGGTTTGCTTTAGGCTTAAACTCAATCCAGTAATTCTCTACACATGTGCCCAGAGCTCAAACCCTCAACTTTCAAGTTGACACCTGTGCCTAACTATGGACAGTAATCTAGAGACAGATTTTTTTTTGGGGGAAGTGGAGAGTAATGAAGAAGTAAAGGGGAAAGGAAATAACAGTCAGGCTCAGTAATCAATTGGTCAAGGAACAGAAAAAATGAGAGGAGCAAAGAAAAAGGAGGGAAGCTGGTGCTTCTTGATGGATACAGAATGTGAAATTACTGCTACAAAAGAAATACCAAACACCAGCATTGCACAATAAATAAATGATGTTTGTTACTGAAAACTGTGTCTCTTTCCAGCTTCTCACACACTTTATATTTCTTTGTAAGACAAAGTAGAGCAACACTGATTTTGGATGTTTTGTAATAAATATCTGTGCTCTTCCTATTTCTTTCATTAGAGAGTCAAATATTTCTTTACAGAGAAATCTAAACTATCAAATCTCTTTTTCATGGAAAAACAAAAGAAGGTAAATGCCTCCCTTGGCATAGGACCTCATCAGGATCATGCTTTCTTCTGATTTTTGGTTTTGTGGGCACCTGCATTGGTTCTCTTCCAACTGCATTCTAGCTTGTAGTGGCAGCACCCTGACTGTCCCCCAGCTGCAGTCTCGAGTGGTCCTCAGTACTTGTGAGTAGAGAGACTGTGAGCTCATGCCAGTCTTCATGAGGGGGATGGTGGGTTGAACTGCAGAAAACATCTGCATCCCAGGGAAGGGAATTCAGAATGCTTCTGATTGACAGCTATAGTTGCTCATGAAGAATCACAGGAAAGAAAATGAAAGTACATAAGGCAAGATGAGCAGAGGAATAGCAGCCCTGGACACATTGTTTTTCTGTATATTTCTTTGCACAAAGGACTTCAGGGAAATCAGCCTCCTCTTCCTTTTCATTAGAATGACAGATGCCACTTCAAATCATAATGTACAGAGGTTAATGAACCTTCCTCACTAGAGTCTCTTTGTCCTGGCTGCAAACCTCTGCTGAACTCTTGTGGCTTGAGAGCGACTGTCCTCCTAAGCTTCATGGTTGGAAGTTGGAATCCTGTGTGAAATGGTTGCCAACAAGACCTAGTGGAAGGTCACAGAAATTCCCAGCTCTTGGGTGGATTAAAGGTTTTCTTCCAGAGTTGTGTGGGGTACTGTGAGAGTCTATTAGTGTGGACGTCATGAAAGAGGAAGCTGCCGTGGCTGAACAAGCCAGGTATGTGTGAACGCTTTACTGCCACATTTTCCTTAAGAAAACTTTTCTTCTCCATGACCCCAGTGTGATCCCTTGTTGTGATGCAGTGAAGAGCCAGACCACCTGAGCTGCATGCTTTGGTTTTTTGTCGTCACAAGAAACATGAGTTAAGATTAGTCATGTCTTTCTATAGATTTTGTAGCAGCAAATTTTTTATTTTTTTAGCAACAGAAAATGATCTTGGACACTGATATAATAAACCTCTCCTAAAGACATTCATTCCTACCTGTCCCCAATAAGCTATTTAATTTGGTTTATATCATAGTGAACATCTTTTGCT
>JALPQD010000181.1:0-84242 GCA_023101885.1 Typhlomys cinereus
CCCCATTTCCCATGCAGGTACAATTATTATTTTTATTTACGTTCCATGGTGTTTCCCCCCGAATTCGCCTGTGGTTCTACACACAGCACACATACAATAAACAACGAAAACGGCGCACGAGCACAACACAAACTCACGCACCGCACGCACCAACGCACAACGCACGACCGAATAAAAAAAATTAAAAAATGAAACAATATAGATAGATAGATAGGTAGATAGGATAGATAGAGATTTTTAACCTCTCAAATAATACATAAAATATTTAAAAAAAGAATAAACAAATATAAAATTAAAAATTAAAGAGTGCATGGAGAAATGGTACTCACGAGGGCCAAGACTGCCTCGCAAGCAGACAGTTTCCTAAGTCTAGATCCACGTTCCCCGGTAACTTTAAACAAATGCCAAGGTGGAAAAAAAAGAGGCTCCAGCCAGCACCACCAGGCCCTGGGCAAAGGGAAAAAAAAAACAGAGAAAAAGGAGTGCTGGAAGTCACCCTTGGTCCTCTAAGAGACCACAAGTTGCCCCTGACAACACCCACACAACACACGCACACTCTCACACACTAAATAAATAAACAAAAGAAATAAATATAAAAAAACTACAAAAAAACAGTAGCGGAGTGTCACTCTTAATCCATCTAATTCTAATACTTGGAAGACTGGGGCAGAAGAATTACTGTGAGTTATGTCACTCTCCAGTACACAATGAGTTCTAGGCTACAGAAGGATACTCTGACCAAAACAAATCAAAACAAGCAACAACAAAAAAAAAACTATCATAGGTAGATAATGTGTGAATAGGAAAAAATATATATACTACATACATGGTTTTGGAACCATACATAGCTTCAGACATTAAAAAAGAAAAAGAAAAAAGACACAGAAGGTTAACTTTGGCCTCCATGAGGTCATCAGCTATGATGGGATGGGACCCTAGGTGTCGCCCACCATCCCACCACATTCCTGTAAGTCACCCCTCACCACACTCTATAAGCAAGCACAATCAATTCACAAAAGGGAAAAAAAGGCTCATTTGCCCCTCACAGACTACATATCTGTGAGTTCACTTTTTACTTCCTTGCCCCTTGTGGATTCCATGCCTGGACTCCATGAGTTCTTCTGGGATTCCTTGCCCCTCGAGGAATCCATGTCCATGAGTTTTCTTTCTCTGTTCTAAGGAGCTGGGGATGTAGCTCAGTTGGCAGTGTGCTACCTAGCAAGGCCCAATGCCCTGGATTTCAATGCTCCATCCAACCTAATCCTGGGCTGAAGAGGGGCGATGCACGTAAGAGGAACAGAAGTTCAAGGTCAATACTCAGCTATATCAACTTCAAGTTCAACTATATCAACTTCAAGTTCAGCTATATCAACTTCAAGTCCAGTCTGGGCTCCATGAGACCCTGTTTCAAATATAAATGCACCCTGTTGTTTGTTGTTACTGAACTAGCTATACCCACAGAGCACTGCACGTCCACCCCAGCAGTCCATGTGATTATGTCTCAGAACAATCCTGACCACCATCTGGTGACCACCTATGTGGTTCCTTCCTAGAACCCTGCCTCCTGGGCCAGTGTCTGGCCCCCAGGAGATGAGCCGCACTTATCTGTGGAGCAAACCCTGGATGCTGAAAGACCCGGCCGGATGGGAGTTTTTATAAAGAAAAGTTTCAATCTTGCCTCAATGACGCATATCTGGGGCTCTTCCTCGTTAACGTCCACGGGCACCTTGGCCTGATTCATGACCCAATCCTGGATGGCATCAGTGATGTGGGGGACCACTGCGGGAAGAAGGAAAGAAAGACACAGCTTACCCGGCGCTCAGGAGAAGGGGAGTGTGTCATACCACCTGAAAGATTCTCAAGTGAATAGGGCAAACCCCAGACCTGGAGCCAAGGAAAACATAGGGACTGGTCCCAGCACTGACCAGACCAGGAGTGGGGGGGACAACAACACATGATTAGCATTAACAGCACTTTCTCTGCAGACCCCAGAGCCCATATCCCTCCCAAGTCAGGCAGCCCCTGAAAATGCCTTATACACCCCCCCACGGGGGGATGGGAGGGTGAAAGCTGATGTGGGAGCTTCTGGCTTCCAGCCCAGCTGAGAAAACATGAGCCCCAGGTCCAGAAGGAGACCTGGACTCAGAGCAGTAAGAGGGGAGGCCGAAGAGGATGCAGGACCCCTCTTCTGGCCTCTGCAGATACACACAACACACACACACACACACACACACAACAATTTAAAGAAAAAAAAAGCTGGTGTGGGGGTTGATGACAGGGCGCAGCTGGCTTGGCTTAGAGCGCTTGCCCAGCATGCGTGAAGTTCCTGCATAGAGCCAGGCATTAGCACACCCTGAAGTCACAGCACTCTGTTGATAGAGGCAGGAGGACTCACTAAGGCCATCCTCAGCTACACGGTGAGTTCAAGGCCAGTCTGGGCTACAGGAGACCCTACCTCAAGACAGCAAAAACAAAAGAAAACCCAAAAACCCCAGATGAATATTCTAACGGCTCATTCTCACTGCTGTGTGGGGAAAGGACTCCAGGGGTACAGTGTGGGAAAAGGAATCCTCCAATGTAAATGTCACAATAATGCAGGTGCAAGATACACGGGCTGGAAGCGGAGACATGACATTGGCCAAAATGAGACACCCCCATGTCCAGCAGAACCCACGGGGTTCTCTGGCGGACTTCCAAATGTGGGAGAAAGAGTCCCCCACCCCCATTTCCAGAATTCTCTCAGGCTGCACAACTAGAACATGAACATGCATCATCTGAATCTGCAAGAAAAAGAGACAGTGGGGGGAAGGACAAGAACTCAATTTTGACCAAGCCCTCTTTCTAGTGTCTACTGAAGAGTCACATGGAGATGCCAACTTGGCAGCAGGATACTGAGTTAGTTTTTTTTTTTTTTGAAACAGGCTACACTTATGTATCCCTGGCCCGCCTAGAATTTGCCTTGTAAATTTGACTGACTGTGAACTCTGGCGACCATCCAGCTGCTCCATTCACACGCCCACACCCAACCCAAATAAACTTAAGACTGTGGTGTTTGTGGGTTTTATGGCTTGTTTTGTCTCATGCAGCTCAGACTGGTCTTCAAATTGCTATGCAGGCCAAGACAACTATGAACTTTCCACCTCCCAAGTATTGAGATTGCAGGCCAGTGTGCCAGGAACATGAACTTAATGGCTTAAAACAACAAGAGCAGGCCAGAGAGATAGCGGAGCATAAGGTGTCTGCTCACAAATCTAGAGACCTAAATTCAAATCCCAGAAGTCCACATGGTGGAAGGAAAGAACTGCCTTCTGACTACTCCTGTGAAAGCCCAAGCGTGACTTCGGTAATCACCCTGGATTACTTCTACTTCTTTTTTGCTTTGATCTGAGATTTCTCAAGCTATGCCCATCAGGGCCAGAAGTGCAGGTCACCGCCATTTCCACTTGACATTTTTGCGTGGTACCTGGGATCTGAACTCAGGATCTTCCGCTTGTGAAGCAGAGTCTTAACCCCTGAGCCATCTGTCTACCCTGAGAACATACTTCGGAAAGTTGTTCTCAGACCTCCACCTGTGTGCCATGACATACATGTATGAGCTCTCTCCTCTCTCTCTCCCTCTCCTCTCTCTCTCTCTCCCTCTTCTCTCTCTCCCCCCTCAAATAATAGACAAATTTAAAAAGACAATTAAAAATAAAACAATGCAATAATAACTACAACAAAGCCAGAAAGGTAAAGGTAATTTACACCTATAACCCCAACACTTAGGAGAATGCCACGAATTCCAGGCCAACCTGAGCAAAAGTGCCTAAAAGATTTTTTTTCATTAAAAAGTATATATGCAGAAACAAAAACACTGATGAACATATATTCAGGAACATTGGTGGAGGCAATCTTCACATTTTTCACAAAAGTGAAAAAAAAAAAACAGATATTAAGGTCCACAACTTTTTCACTTCTGATAAATACATAGCTCTCCCTGGTCCGTGCTCAGTGGATGTGGCTTGAAAAACAATAACGTGGTGATAAAATAATGTTGATTGGTGCCACAAGATGGCTCAATAGGTAAAGGTACTTGCCACCAAACCTGCTGACCTGCGTTTGATCCCCAGAATACCTGTGGTGAAAGAAAAGACCCCTCCCCTGTGCATATGTGCATATGTATACATATGTACACACACCAAAATAAATAGTGAAAATACCTTGAACAGTTTTCCCCAGGTAGTCACCACGTCTCTCCTTATTGATCACATGCTGATAGATCTTTCCAGTGGTAATGTTGTTATCCTTAGAAAGATTAATGTCCAAGAATCTTTCATAATTTCCAAGGTCTAAATCAACTTCTCCACCATCATTTAAAACAAACACTTCACCTAAAATAAGAAGTCATATAGAAATTAAAACCTTACTCCCAAATGATTGTTTTCAGTCAGATGCAGTGGCTGGTGGCTGTAATCCCAGCCCTTGGGAAGCCGAGTGTAGCAATTAGCCTACATTGCTGCGGACACTTTCACGACCAAACGTCTTAAGGGAACAAGGAGTTTTATTCTTGGTTACTGTTCCTTGTCCAGCTGGATAGGAGAGCTCACACCAATACCAGGAGCTGGTCACACCCTAGTCATACATCCACAGAACTACTGAGAGAGGGACAATCCCTACTTACTAGACAAGCATGTCTGGCCAAGTGTATAGTAAAGGATGCCAACTTCCTTAACTAGTTCCCTCCATCTTACTCACCTATCCAGGGATCAGTCCTGCCCACCATGGGCTGGGCCCTCCCCATCAGTTACACAATCTCCTGCAGGCTCACTCAGGGCTTAACTCAACTACTAAGTTTCTTCAGTCCTGCCCACCATGGGCTGGGCCCTCCCCATCAGTTACACAATCTCCTGCAGGCTCACTCAGGGCTTAACTCAACTACTAAGTTTCTTCTACAAATGTGTATAGAGAACCTCAACCACCAAGTTGACACCCGTATCTAACTGTAACACTAACACAGGAGGGCTACTCAGGAGTCAGCCTGAGCTACAAATGCTCAACCCTGTCTAATTTATATATGTATATAATTTATATATATAATTTATATATATAATTTACATATATATAATTTTTAAAAGATGGATGCATTTCTATTAAAAAGCTGGTAGAAAAAATATATGTAGAAGCCATTTATAGGGGCCAGTGAGACAGCTCAGTGCGAAAAAGCGCTTGTTGCCTAACAAGCTGGCTTCAATCCCTGGAGCCTACATGGTAGAAAGAAAGCACTGACTTCTGAAAGTTGTCCTTTGAACTCTACCTGCAATATGTGTCTCTCTCTCTCTCTCTTTCTCTCATTTTTAAAAGTTGACTTTTGACCTCTATATACACACTGTGGCAAATGTGTCCTCATATATGCACAAGCATACACACACACACACACACACACACACACACACACTAAGTAAATAAAGTTTAAAAAATAATAAAAAAGCAGAAACAGCTATGTATTTGGCCTGTGAGAAGGCTCAGCAAGATAAACCTGACAACCGGGTTTAATCTTAGGAACCCATGCCACATAGAAGGGAAGAATCAACTCCAAAGAGTTGTCCTCTGACCTCCACCATGCACTGTGGCACATCCGCTCCCTCCACATGCCTCGTACACACAGTAATAACAATACAAAATAAAGTTTATGAGCTGGAGAGATGGCTCAGGGGTCAGACTCTGTCTCACAAGCAGAAGATCCTGAGTTCAGATCTCAGATCCCACATAAAAATGTTAGGCGGAAATGATGGCTGCCTGCACTTCAGGCTCTGGGGTGGAGCCTGGGAAAACCCAGAGCAAAACAAGAAGGAAGTAGAAACAATCCAGGATGATTCCCGAAGTCACCCTTGGTCCTCCACAGGAACACACGCACACACACACACACACACACACACACACACACACACACACACACACACGCAGGCACGCACACAAACACGTGCACACAAACCAAATAAATAAACAAAATATTTTCTAAAAGGTTACAAAAACAACAGAAATCATCTGTTACTATCTCATTATTTTGGTGGGGAAATTTAACAAGTCAAGTCTACCCATGAAAACATATTGGTGCCACTGGGTCCTTGTACGTCATAGGAGAGGAGGGCCCAGAGGAGAGTCAACATGCACATTAAAGGATCTCGGGGATTGGGGGGGGAGGCACTGGGGGATGGGGAGGGAGGGGGAGGGGGAGGGGAGGCAGGAGGTTCGGGGGGGGGAGGAGAAGGGAGGGAGAGGAACTGGTGTACCTATTAAGTTTGTATGAGCGGAAATAATAATAAAAATGTTAAAAAAAAAAAAAAGAAAACATATTGGAAGAATTCTGGTAGCCTATTACTGTATTTTTTAAATCCCACCGATATTCCAACTGTAATACTAAATTATTAGGCCAGATAAAGTAAGGCAGTCTTGTAGTCTCAGTGCCCAAGGGAGCTGAAACAGGAGGATCGCTGTGAGCTCAAGGCCAGCCCAGGCCTCAAGACAAGATCCTGTCTCAAAAAACAAAAATGGGCTGGAGGTCATAGTGCAAGGGAGAAGAAGACAGAAGGGAAAGGAGTGAGGGAGCTAGGAAATTCATGGTCCGGGCCGAGTCAAGCGTGATGACATGGGTTAAGTTAGGCTTCGGGCATTGAGCTGCGTAGTCGGAGAGTGGACCGCAAGCGGGGCGGGCAGTGGAGCGTTGGGATTGTCCTACTAAATTCATTGCCCGCAATTGTTCTTTACGATCGGTCACAGTGCGGGAGGTCCACTCCGTACCTTGCTTTCCGTTCCCGGCAGGCCTGTCAGTTCTTGCCTTTCCTTCCTTACGTTGCATTTCTGTCACTATCCTTCCATTCAATTCTTCCTTTTCCTTCATCTCTCCCCTTTTTCTTTTTTCTCTCCATTCCCATTCCCTTTCCCCTTCCCCTCACCCTTACCTTCCCTTTCCCTCTTTCTTTTCCCTTCTTTCTGTCGGGGCAGGAAGCACAACAGGCAGGCCGAGGAGGCAGGCCTGATTTCGTTTGTTCAAAAGCTAACATGGAGACTGCCCTTCAGAAACATGTCCATTGTTAAGACACAGGCTCTGACCACCACAGGGGTCCAGGTCAAGAGTCCAGGCTCTCAAACAGGGAAGAGAGAAGGACAGGAGAGCCAGTCTGGCCCTGGGAGGGCAGAGAAGACTGAGAAGCCACAAAAAGCATTCAGCCTCCAGAACAAAGGAGACTTGTCACTTCCACAACTTTTTAGGAGCTCAGTGGGAAGATACAGCACAGTGGTAATATACTTTATCCTTCCTGTGCACCAGAAGCTGAGAAAGTACTGATAACACCAGCTGTAATCTGAAGTTGTCTAGGTCGTCAGCAGTAAGTAGCCAGGGAAGGTGGGTTTACAGCTGTAGGGGAGGGGGGGAATACTGGAAAGAACAAAGAAAGAGGTGGCAGGACATTGGGTGGCCTGATTTCTGCAAGAGGTAAATTGATGGCCTGTGATCTAATGTGTAGTTCAGCTGGTGAAGCCTTGCCTAGCATGTACAAGGCCCTGGAGATTTGATTGCCAGTACCCGAGAACTGGATCTAGTGGTACACGCCTGTCATCCCTGCACTAGGGAAGTAGAAGAGCAGGAGGTCAAAGTCATCCTCGGCTACATAGTAAGTTGGAAGCCATACTTGGCTACCTAAAAACCTGTACACAAAAAAGAAAAGAAGGGGGCTGGAGAGGTGGCTCAGGGGTTAAGCCTCCGCTTTGCAGGCAGAAGGTCCCGAGTTCGGATCCCAGATCCCACGTATAGACGCCAGGCGGAAGCGGGGGTGGCCTGCGCTTCTGGTCCTGGTAGGGCGGAGCCTGTGAATCCCGGGGCAGAAGGAGGTGGAGGCGTCCATGGTGGTTCGCGAATTCGTCCGTGGTTCTACACATACACAGACACAGACACACACGCGCGCGAGAGCACACACACACACACACATGTACACAGTTGAATAAATAATAATAATAATAAAAAAAAAAAATTAAAAAAAAAAAGAAAAGAAATAGGTAATGAGGACTGGAGAGATGGCTCAGGGGTTAAGACTCTGCCTCAAAGCAGAAGGTCCTGAGTTCAGACCCCAGGTCCCACGTTTTAGCAGAAACAGTGGCAGCCTGAACTTTTTTTTTAAACTTTTGTGAATGTGTGTGTGTGTGTGTGTGTGTGTGTGTGTGTGTGTGTGTGTGTTTCACACAGGGTACTGTGTGTGCCTGCACGCCCAAGGGTGACTTTGGGAATCATCCTGGATTGCTTCTACCTCCTATTAGTTTTGCTCTGGGGTTTCCCAAACTCTGCTAATCTCTCTGGGATTAGCATGGGATCCAAGATCTGAACTCAAGTCCTTCTCCTCTCAAGACAGAGTCTTAACCCTCTGAGCCATCTCTCTGGCCCCACAAATGCCTTTTTAAAAAATATTTTTTAACTTTATCTATTTATTGTGTGTGTGTGTATGTGTGTGTGTGTATCAGAGGACACTATGTGTCCCTGTGGAGGACCAAGCGTGACTTCTGGAATCATCCTGAATTGTTTCTACCTCTTTCTAGCTTCACTCTGGTATTTCCGAGGCTCTGCCCATTAGGGCCAGAAGTGCAGGCAGCCAGTTTCTGCCTGGCGTTTTTAACATGGGACCTGGGATCCGAACTCAGCATCATCATCTTTTGAGGCAGAGTCTTAACCCCTGAACCATCTCTCCAGCCCACAAATTCCAGAAGCTCCTGAGTTCAGATCCCAGGAACCACATAAAAATTCCAGGCCAAAACAGTGGCAGCCTGAACTTCAGGACCTAATGGGTGGAGCCTGGGGAATCCCAGAGTGAACCAAGAAGGAGGTAGAAGCATGATAAATAAAATATTAAAATGAATTGTTGTCCTCTGACCTCCCCCTGTGCACTTGGCATGCGTGAGTGCATTTTTTCCCTCTCCTTCTTCCTGTCTCTCCTCTATTTTCCTCCATCCTTGAGTAAATAAATAAACAATAAAATGGTTACAAAAACAAAAAAATAGAATTTATGAGGGGATGATTTTGTTCTTTGCTTCTTCTGTTTTGTTTCCTGTAATGCATATGTGGGCATGGGGGTGCTGCAGAGATGGCTCTGGGATTAAGTCTCCCTTCATAAGCAGAAAGTCCTGCATTCAGATCCCAGGTTACAAGAAAAAAATGACAGGTAAAAAACAGAGGTGGTCTGCACTTCCAGCCCAATGGACGCAGCCTGGGAAATCCCAGAGCGAATCAAGAAAAGGCGGAAGCAATCCAGGATGATTCCCGGAGTCACTCTTGGTTGTCCACAGGGATACACAGCACCCTCTGATACACACACACACACACACACACACACACACACACACACACACACACACAAATGAAGTTTTTTTAAAGTTATTTTAAAAACTTTTTTAAAAAAAAATTTGTATACATCAAAAGCTCAACATCAAGCAGTTGTAGAGGTTCAAGCCTGTAATCCCAGCACTAAGCAGGCTAAATCTATGATACACTGATCTTACCCCAAGAGATGGCTCAGAGGGCAAAAGTGTCTCTTGACAAACCTGGCAACCACAGTTTGGAGTTCCATCCCCAGAACCCACATGGTGGAAGAAAGAACCAACCTCTTTTTTAAAATATTTATTTGACAGAGAGAATATGCATGCCACGGTGCATGGGTACAGATCACAAGATAACTTTTACAAGGCAGTTCTGTCCTTCCATCAAACCAGACCTCAAACTCAGGTCTCCAGATTTTCAGGCTGGTGTCTTACCCATCGATCTATCTTGCCACCCTAAGAACCAACTTCTAAAACTAGTGTTCTGATAGCTATATGCATCCCCTCTCTCTCTCTCTCTCTCTCTCTCTCTCTCATAAATAAAATATTCAAAAAGTCAACGTACAAAGAACAGGAGGGAAAAAAAGAAAGAAAAAAGTCAACCTTGAGTCGGGGGACCAAGTCCATCCGTCACCCTGAAATGCTCACATGCTCAGAAACTTGGAGACCTGAATTCTACCCCCAAACCCCACATGCTGGAAAGAGAGAACTGACTTCTGAGAATTGTCCTCTGACCTCCACCTGCACCATGGCATACATACCTCTCCCCCTCTCCTAAACAAATTAATATTCCCTCTCTCAAGCAAACAAATAATAAATAAAAATAAAATCTTCCCTCATTTAAAAAAAAAAAGCCACCATCAATAATGATTATCCCAGGCAGCATCAACAATTGTCCCAGGCAGGTGTGACGTGTCACCATTGCGCTAAAATAAAACAGAAGATCATCCACAGCAAATGGTAGGTACGAGTTTTCCAAAAGGCTTGAACTATCAAGAATGTTACCAGTGATTGGACATACGCCTCGACGACCCGAAAGAACATTTTAGAGCTGGTAAGGTATGCTGCCATCAAATCTACTTCCAGGTCTCTAGCCTATGGATATTACTCGAAACAAGGAGCCCGTGCTTAGCAATGAGGCAAACAATTGCTTTTCCTACCGTGTTCGTAGGGCGAGAAGGTGCCGGCGTCGATATTGATATAGGGGTCAATTTTGATGGCGGTGACTCGGAGTCCGCATGACTTGAGGATTGTGCCGATGCTGCTGGCGATGATCCCTTTGCCAATGCCGGAGATGACCCCGCCGGTGACCAGGATGTACTTCATTGGTAAACCAATGGATGGCTGTTCACCTCACAAACAAGCTGAGAGACAACGAAATACACAGTCAGCATCGGAGAAGGCTGGGGAGGTCGCTCAGGCCTGGATTATCCGAAGTCCCGAGGCTGAGGCCGGAGGACTGCGTGTTCCAAACCTGCTCAAGCTACGGGTAGCAGTTGTGGCTGTGGTGGTAATGGCCGCTATGGCAGCAGGTGGCACTTCCAGCCCTGAAGGTGGGACCTGGGAAATCCCATAGCAGAGCAATCTGGAAGTTGAGCAATCCAGGGTGATTCCTGATGTCTGTCACCTTTGGGCCTCCACAGGGATACACACTCAAGTGCCCTCTGCTTCACACACACACACTCAACTACCCTCTAATACACACATTCACACACACACTCAAGTGCCCTCTAATACACACATTCACACACACACTCAAGTGCCTTTGGTACACACACACATATTCAACTGCCCTCTAGTACACACATGCTTAAAATACCCTTTTGTACACACACACACACACACTCAAGTACCCTCTGGTACACAAACACACAGCACTCACCAAAAAGTCAGAGAAGATAAACAGCTTGTTCAAACCAATATAGACTGCATCAAGCTAGAATTCTAAAAACCAGCATTTTTTTTCTACCCAAACTGAATGTTTGAAGCTCTTGAAACAAAGTGGAGGTGTGATAGTTAGACATGGGTGTCAACAGCTGAGGGTTTGAGCTGGGCACATTTGTAGAGAATTAGTGGTTGAGTTGTGCCCAGAGCAAACCTGCAGTAGATTGTCTAGCTGATGGGGAAGGCCCAGCCTACAGTAAGTGGGACTAGGCCCTGGAATAAAATACAGAGAGCTGATTGAGAAGTTAGCATCCTTCTGTATCCTTGGCCAAAAATGCTGGTCTGGAAGTTAAGAATCTTCCCTCTCTCAGCCGTTATATAGAGATGGTGTGGCCAGTTCCCTCAGTTCAGGTGTCGGTGTGAGCTTTCTGGTCAAGATGGACTGAGAACTGTAACTGGACAATCATAAGAAGAAATAAACCCCTTGTTCCCTTAAGCAGTTTGATGGTAATTTATCAGCAACCATGCAGGCAAACTGCAACAGGAGGTTTCTGCCAGTCTATTTTGTTGTTTTGTTGTTGTTAATTTGGAAAAGGGCTTCACTATGTAACCCCAAATGGCCTGGAGCTCCTCATCCTCCTGCCTCAGCCTCCCAAGGGCTGGGATCACTTGCATTCACCATAACCAGCTCAGAGATATTTGTTTGCTTTATTGTTTGGTTTGGTTTAGTTTTGAAATCAGCTCAGCCTACAATTCACTGTGTACCTGATGTTGGCCTTGAACTCTGATCCTCCTTCCTCAACCTAAAATTGTAGGTCAGGTATTAGTTCTTAAGTTTTATTATTATTATTTATTTTTACTTAACATACAAAGTAATGGATTTCACTGTGTCATTTTCATACATACAGATCATTGTGCTTTGTTCTGATTTGCCCCTATTTCTCTCCCTCCATCTTGTGGTTTTCAGTTTCTGTCACTATACAGAAAGCCACAAATACAACAGACAAAGCAGTCCAATTACTTCCCTTGACTTTCTGGCTACCTCAACTCTAACTTGTGCTCTACTGTACCACGACCTAGAACTTTTGATCCCCCTGCCTCTATCTTCCCAGGGCTGATTACAGAGGTAGGCCACCACTCCTGCTTTAATGTGGTATTAGGGATTGAACCCAGGGATTACGGCCTGTTAGGCGAGCACATTCTACCCACTGAGCTACATCACTAATCATAACCCTTTCTACTTCTAAAAAAATAAGTTTGAAAAAAGTTTTAAGACTGTAGGAAAAAGCAAGTTCTAATCTGTCACTTTTTTTTTTCATGTATGTATATATGGGGTATATGCCTGCACAAAAAAAAGGGAGGTAAAAGTAATCCAGGATGATTCCCGAAGTTGCCCTGGTTCCTCCAGAGGGATGGGGACACAAACATACACAATAAATAAAGTTTAAAAAAATAGTAAAAACTAAGAAATGATATGAATTGCAATAATACATCAATTTGTCTGTAGAGAGCATCTCCCATAGCCTAGCCTAGTCTTGAACTTACAATGTACCCAAGGATGATCACCACTCCCAGTACGCAGTGCTTGAGCATCAAACTCTGAGTTTCCTTCAAGCTCAGCAAGCACTCTCCTGCCCAGTTTTATCCCCAACCCTTCACAATAATCATGTTGGGCTAGTGAGATAGCTAAGGCACCTGCTGGCAACCCTGGTGACCTGACCTCAATCCCTGGAAGTCCACATGGTGGGAGAACTGACTTCTGAAAGTTGTCCTCTGACCTGACCACCACCTACTCACCATGACATGTGTTCTCTCTCTCTCTCTCTCTCTCTCTTTCTCTTTCTGAAATACACAAATAAATAATAAATGTATAGATATAGGTATCATGATATAAAATGTTCTGTTATTGCTAGATTTTTTAAACTTTTAAACTTATTTATTTGTGTGTGTGTGTGTGTGTGTGTGTGTGTGTGTGTGTGTGTGTGTCAGAGGGCACTGTGTGTCCCTGTGGAGGACCAAGGGTGACTTCGGGAATCATCCTAGGCCGGAAGTGTAAGCTGCCACTATTTCTGCCTGGCATTTTTGTACGTGGGACTTGGGATCCAAACTCAGGACCTTTTGCTTACAAGGTGGAGTGTTAACCCCCGAGCCATCTCTCCAGTCCTTATTATTGTTATATTTTTTGAAATGGGGTTGGTCACAATCTGTAGCCCAGGCTGACCTCCAACTCACCATCCTCCTGTCTCAGACTCCTGAGTGGCGGTGCTGGAAGTCATCAGCCCTAGATCTTAGTATGGCAGTATTTTTTATTCCAGTGTGTTCAAAACTGTAACCAATGCCGGGGAGTAGGGGTGCAGGCCTGTAAGCCTAGCACTTGAGTAATGGAGACAGGAGGTTCAGGAATATGAGTCCAGCTTGGTTACATAAGAACTTTGTTGAGAAAAAAAAAATAAGGAAGAAAAAGAAAAAGAGGAAAAGAAAGAGAAGAAAGAAAAAAAGAAAGAGAGAGAGAAAGAATAAAAGAAAAAGGAGGGAGGAACCAAAAATATAATAGTTGTAAGAATTTATTTATGAGTTAGCAAATGTTACCAACTTTGTAATAAGTCTTGGAAAACTGTGCATATACTTAACAGACACCACAATTCAGACTTGTCACCTTTCTATAGTGTTCAATAGCCTGGAGTAGCCACTCGATCCATTACACTAAGCAGGCCTACAGTAACTCAAAGCAGCAGAAACACCAAGACACCTTTTCAATTTTAAAAGTACTGTAAATCAGACACAAAAGAGTACTTACAGGGGACGTCCGTTTTATGAGGATCGTGAACAGGCATAAGTTGGCCTAGATGATCATCAAAACAGAGCGGGGGGGTGGGTTCTGACTACAAATGGGGCACCAAGGGCCTGTTTTGGATGATTGAAACCGTCGAAGTTTGGATCCCAGTTCATTAGTGAAATCCCACGGCCGTGCCCACCGACACGGAACAATGTGTAAAGTACCTAGCCACTGTTTTTCCAACGCTGCCCGCCTCCCCCCAAGCGATTTCGTAGCTTATAGTAACCGGGAATAGGAGGGATGTTTAACCTGCACACTGGGGCCGAAGAAGAGAAAGACCAAGTCACCCGCGCGCGGAGCTTCACTTCCGCCAACGCCATCTCGGGGCTCCCGAGGGCCGGGATGAGTGCGGCAGGGGGCGCGGAAGAGAGTGTGGGGAGAAACGCGCCCCCCCTCCAGCCCCGGGCCTCGCCGCTCCGGATCCCCGGGCCACCCACCGGCCGCCGCGGGAGAGGCTCCGACGGCAGCGGCCACCGGCGGGCCCCCACGTCCTGCACGGTCGCCGAGGTCTGCAGGCGCGATGTGCGAGACGCGCTGGCAGGCGGCCGGACGCGGACTCGGCACCAGGGAAGGCGCGGACGCCATCGGGAAAGGGGGACAAAGGCATCGGGCCCACGTGTGAGCCGGGCAGGGAACAAGTGGCCGGGGTGACACAGGGTGGCCCTGCCGCCAAGACCCCGGGGGGTCCCGGAGGAGGCCCAAGAAAGGGAGTTACCTGCAACGCGGGGCGAGGACGCCGCGTTAGGTGACTCGGGCGAGCTCCACCCCGTGGCCAAGTCTAACGCTCACCTGTCCGACCCGGGCGGGGGGCAGCTTCTAAGGTGGCCCCGAGTCGCCACGGGGTCCTTCCCGCCGCGGATCCACCGGGCCAACAGGCTTTCGGAGCCCTCCTCGCCCACCTTCCCCTCGCAGCGGCAGAGGGCCCCGCTGACTCACGCTGGCGAGCGTGGGGTTTGCAGGCGCGGTTCGCGCAATGGTCCAAAACAAGCGCCTAAAAAGTGTCTCCTCCGGCGCAAGCAGCTCCCAGCACCCTCTGCTCCCGACGCCCTTGGCCCCAGGCCACGCTCAGCCCCGGGACGGCCCCTCCCTCCCCGCCTCGGGCTCGCTTGGCAAAGAAAGACTGCAGCGATCGCCCGGGTTCTAGAACAGCCTGGATCCTCCCGCCAATTCAACACGCCACAAACATCCGAATGTTTCCTGCCACCCAACCCCGGGGGCCCGCTCAGGCTTGGGGGTGTGGGGGACCTCCGAAGAGGAGAAAAATAAAACGGAATTCCTGCTTTGGAGTTCCCAGTCAATCTACAATGTCTATTGCAAACCGTGAACTTCCGTAGAAACACCCCAGCTTGAAAGGGAAAGCTGCGGGAGGTGGGGGGGGGCAGAGGATTCCACCGGATGATTTTTTCAGAGTAGATAGAAAAGATGGTTGCTACCAGAAAAGGACCCTCAAAGTTGCTTAGGCGAAGGAATGGAAGAAAAACGACTTAAGAAAAGAAGATCTCACTAAGACAAAAAAGATTTTGAAGTGAGTTGAAGTGTCAGGGAAACGGTGAAATTTTTCTTTCTTTCGTTGTTGCTATTGGCCTGTTTGGTGGTGTGTCGTGTGACAAAGTCTCCTGCTAGGAATGTAGTGCTTGCCTAGGCCTGAGCGAAGCCGTGGCCTGGATCCTAGCGCGCACATCTGTAATCCCAGCCTATCTACAGGGTGGAGGCAGCAGGGTCGATCATCCGGAGAGTTCAAGGTCTAGAGTTGAGGACAGCCTGATCTGTGTGGAATCCTATCTGAGACAGGGGGGGGAGGCGGGCCGGTGGGGGGGGGAGCTAGGCAAAGAGGAAGGGGAAAAGAGAGGAGAGGAGACAGATTCACTATGTAACCTTGGCTGGCCTGGAACTCAGGTTATGTAGACCAGGTAGCCTCCAATTTTCACAGATCTTCCTGCCTCGACCTCTCCAGTACATGTGAAGATTTTGAATGCTCTTTGGAGTTCTTTCTCACTTTCCCTTAATAACTCTGCATTCATTCTGCTTTAAAAAAAACAAATAGCGGCATTTAGAAGTCATGTGTCCGGTTATAATTGTGCAGGATTTTTATGTAGAATTTGCTGGTGAAATCCAGTAGAAGAGGGTTGATAAGCAGACTGCACAAATGTAATAGTGGACCAGGAGTCTAGAACTAGGGGGCAGCAACTGAAGTCCATGACCTAGGAGACTGTGAGGAGAGGAACCAGGAGGCAGGTGTTGTCAGCCAACGGTGTGATGATGTTGGAAGTGATGATTTCAAAGTGATGATTTCAAAGGTCTGGTGACTTCCAACTACAATCCCAGTAAAACTCTGAGGTGGAGAAAGAGGGGTGGGGAGGAGTGTCAACTAAATACCTCATTGAGTGTACTGCCTGCTCAAAACCCTACCCGAGTTAGATTCCCAGAAGCCCACGTGGTGGAAAGAGAGAACTGACTTCCAAAGTTGTCCTCTGACCTTTGCCAATCCTTTTGCCAGGACATGCATGTGTGCACCACTCTCTCCCTCTCTTGCCCCCTCTTCCTCATAAGTAAGTTAAATATGTCATTAAAAATAAGAATAAGTAATTAAAAACAAAGTCTAAGGCAGGTCTACTTCAGGAGTTAAGGAGTTCTAGGCCAGCCAAAGCTACATATCAATATCCTCCTCATGCTCTTGCAAGAGCGCACACACACACACACACACACACACACACACACACACACACAAAATAGTGGCCAAGGCGCCTACTCAAAAATCAATCTTTGGGGGGCTGGAGAGGTGGCTCAGGGGTTAAGCCTCTGCCTTGCAGGCAGAAGGTCCTGAGTTCGGATCCTAGACCCCACGTATGGACAGCGGGCAGAAGCAGGGGCCACCTGCGTTTCTGATCCTGGTAGGGCGGAGCCTGTGATTCCTGGGGCAGAGTAAACAATGAGGAGGTAGAGGTGGTCCATGGTGGTTCCCGAATTCATCCGTGGTTCTACACACACACACACACATGCACATACACGCAAAATTGAATAAATAATAAATAATAAAAAAAAATTTTTAAAAAAATCAATCTTTGGAAGTCCACGTGGTGGAAGAGGAGAACTGACTTCTGACAGGTGTCCTCTGACCTCTACATGTGTGCCATGGCATATATGTGCATGTCCATCCCCCTCAATCTTTCTCTTTTTCTCCCTAACAAATAAATGATAGCTAGAAGCTTAAATAAATAATAAGTGAATATGTACCAAATGGAGAAGCAGTTCCAGGCAGTGAGACGGTTTAGGAGACAGGGGCTAACCTAGAATATTGAGATAGCTAGCCAGGGAGATGGCTCAATGGGCAAAGGCACTTGCCCTACCCGGAACTCACATAGTAGAAGGAAACAGTTACTCATATGATCTGCATGTGCACCCCCTTACACATACTAAATAAGCAAATGTTTTAAAAATTCTTTTCTTTCTTTCTTTTTTTTTTTTTTTTTTTTTGCAGGACTAAGGTAGATTTATTACGGGAAAGTGAGAAGGCACTCCTAAGAGTAGGAGGGGTTCCAAGGGAGAAACAACCCCTAATTCAAAGAAAAAGAAAACTGAGCAGGAATCTGCAGTAGAACAGTAAGGCCCCTGTGTTGGATCTGGGGAGTGGGAGTGGGTAGGGCGAAGGGATGGATGAAGTTGGAGGAGTAAACTGAGCCAAGGACCTTCAGGAAAGGTGGGGGAGAGCCCCCCCCCCCGACTAATTGGGAACCGGCTGTAACTGCTGAGCCAAAAGGAATTTGTTCCCACCAAGAAGATTGGGCTGCCAAGAAGAGCTGAAGGAGTTAGAGAAGCCGGGGTGGACCTCCAGGAAAAAGATACTGGAGTCCCTCCATCACCCATCTTTGTGGGAGTCCTCCAAGGTCCAATAGTAAACAAATAAAAGAAAATCACATTTGTTCTCTTTTTACAGTCAGAATAGGTATTAATTCCTTTTTTGTTGGATTAGTTTCATTTGGTTTGGATTCTTTTATAAATACATTTTTATTTATTTGTCTGTGTGCGCGCACCTGTACAAGCCCAAGGGTGACTTCAGGAATCATCTTAGATTGCTCTACTTCCATTTTGCTTTGCTGTAGGATTTCCCCGGCTCCATCTTTCAAAGTCAGAAGTGCAGGTGACTGCCATTTCTGCCTGGCAGTTTTACATGGTATCCGGGATCCAAACTCTGATCCTTCTGCTTGCCAACCAGAGTTCAACTCCTGAGACATCTCTCCAGCCCTGCTTTTGGTTCTTGAGGCAAGGTCTCATGTCACTTAGGCTGGTCTCAAGCTGGCTATATAACTGAGGATGACCTCAAACTCCTGATCCTCCGGCCTTCCTCCTATATACTGGCATTATAGGCATGGGTCAAGACATCTAGATGACTCCCTCTTTTTGCGGAACCCGAGGTCAGCAATGCATATACCAAAGCTATATTAGTTAATATGGACAGTAATAAGATGGCTAAATTCCTTCCCTACAGGAAGACTTTTTGTCCTAGGACAGAGGGTCTTATCCAGTTACTTTCTTTACTAATCTATGAGGCTGAAGGATGAAAGATGGTGTGTAAATACAAAGGGGTTATGACAGTTTGTATTATTAATCCCAAGTTTGAAAACAGAACATTTTCTAACAGGTTGATTGAATTTCGAAGAATAAGGGTGTACTGATTACTCTTTTCTGTTGCTATGAGACACCACTCAGAATCAAGCCACTTAAGGGAGAAAGGGAAATTTATTCAGTTTATGATTCCAGAGGGGAGAAACAGTCCTTTATGGCAGGACATGCCATGGCAGCCAGAAGTTGAAGGTGGCCTAAGTCACATCCTTCATGGAGACTGGGAGCTGCAAAACTGCCAACTGCAAGAGTGGACTTCTCCTAGGAGTAGGGTGGAGCTAATCCACCTCAAAGCCCACCCCCTGTGACTGCCTTCCTTCACCAAGGCTGTCCAACCTCATGAGATGTTGCTCAAAAAGGTTTGGGATGGAGCTCAGTGGTATAGCACTTATCCATCTGTACCCATGCCTGACACCTTTGGTTCAGGTGCCAGCACTGGAAGAAAGAAATTAGGAAAAGAAATGTGTTTATTCATATCTGCCACCAACTTAAGACTGTGCTAAACTTTTGAGATGTTTTTAGAAGAAAAAAAAGGCCATCCTTAAATTAATAGCTCATTAAAATTTGGGGTTTCACCCCTTCTTTTTAAATTTATTTTATTTTACTTTATTTTGTGTGTGTGTGTGTGTCAGAGGGCACTGTGTCCCAATGGAGGACTAAGAGTGACTTCAGGAATCATCCTGGATTGTTTCTACCTCCTTTTTACTTCCATCTGGGATTTCCCAGACTCTGACCATCAGGACCGGAAGTACAGGCTGCTGCCATTTCTGTATAGTGTTTTTACATGAGTTCTAAGATTAGAATTCAGGACCTTCTGCTTGCTAGGCCATCTTTCCAGCCATCTTCTTTTTTTTAAATAGGATCTCACTGTGTAGCCCAGGCTGGCATTGAACTTGATATCCTTCTGCCTCTGACTCCTATGTGCTAGGATTACAGGTATGCACCACCATACACAGAACAATGTTCTAGTTTAAAGAATGTTACCTTTCAAAGCTCAATGTCTGGCAACTCCCCACCCCTCAAAAAAAAAAAGAGAGAACCCCAAATTCAAAGTTATTTACCTACGAAGTGATGTAGTTCGAATCCCTCAGGGTGGGCAACTGACTCAAAGTCCAGGCTCCTTCTAATCATGCTTGAAACAAAGATCATTTTCTGGAATATGTCTGATCACTTTCAGGTTCTTATTGACTTCATAAAGCCCAGGTAGACATTGAGGTAAATATTTGTCAAATCCATCTCTTTCCTGACTTTCAAAATACAACCAATATTCCAACTTTATTTCTTTATTTTTTAAGATTTTTTTTTTTGGAGGGGGGATGGAGAGATGGCTCAGGGGTTAAGACTCTGCCTCAAAAGCAGAAGGTCCTGAGTTTGGATCCCAGGTCCCACCAAAAAAAAAAAAAAAAGAGTCAAGCATAACGGATGGTTGCCTGCACTTCTGGTCCTGGTGGGTGGAACCTGGAAATTCCCACAGCAAAGCAAAAAGGACATAGAAGCCATTCAGGATCATTCCCGAAATCACATTTGGCCCTCCACAGGGACATGCATTGCCCTCTCTCTCTCACACACACACACAAACACACACACACACTAAAATAAAGGTTTTTAAATATATTTTATTTATGAAAGAAAGAGAGATGCACATGCACCATATGGGCTTCTGGGGATTGAACTCAGGTCTCTTGATATACAAGCAGGCATTTTCCAGTTGAGCTATGCATGGGCCCAATATTCCAGGTTCAAAAAAAAGAAAGAGCTGGAGAGATGGCTCAGGGGTTAAGACTCTGCCTTGAAAGCAAAGGGTGCTGAGTTTGGATCCCAGGTCTTATGTTAAAAAACTTCCAGATGGAAACTGCAGTGGCCTGCACTTCCGGCCCTGATGGGCAGAGTCTAGCAAATCCCAGAGCAAAGCAAGGAGGTAGAAGCAATCCAGGATGATTCCCCAAAGTCACCCTTGGCCCGCCACAGGGACACACAATGTCCTCTGATACATACACACACACACACACACACACACACACACACACACACACACACACACACACACGATAAATAAATAAATAAATAAATTTTTTAAAAAAAGTTAGGCTTAGGGCAGTAGCTCAGCGGTAGGGCCTTGCCCCACACATGAGGGGTCACCAGTTCAATCCCCAGAGGTGCCAGGGGAAAAAAGTGACCTCTGGGCCAACATTTTATCTTTTTTGAGCTCGTGGGGGGGGCTGTAAGGCATCTGCTCACAAACCTAGATACCTGAGTTGAGTGTCATTCCTGGAGCCCACCTGGTGGAAGGAAAAAACCAACTTTTGAAAGCCATCCTCCACTCACTCTTCTTTCTCTGTCTAATTAGTTATAGTTAATTAACTAAAAATAAAGTCTTCACCTTTTAAAGTTTAGTGTGTATTTGTGTGTGTGTGTGTGTGTGTGTGTGTGTGTGTGTGTGTGTATCAGAGGTCACTGTGTGTCCCTGTGGAGGACCAAGGGTGACTTCGGGAATCATCCTGGATTGCTCCTACCTCCTTCTTGCTTCCCTCTGGGATTTCCCAGGCTCCGCCCACCAGGGCGGAAGGTGTAATTGGCTGCCTTTTTCACCTGGTGCTTTTATGTGGGAACTCAGGTCCTTCTGCTTGCTGAGGCAGAGATTTAACCCTTGGCCCATCTCTCCGGCCCAGTGTTCCCCGTTTTAACAAATGGTTGGAACTCTATTAGTGAAGGTGCTTGCTGTGCAGAACTGGTGACCAGGCCATGGTCCATCACTGTGGGGCAGCTGCGGCTGCAGGAGTTGGATGCAGCTGCCCACATTCCAGTCACAGCCCCAGTAGAGAGCACATGCATGTCCAGCTCTCGTCGTTCTTTTTTTCTTAGATGTATTTTATTTATTTCTTCTTAAATATATGTTAATTTATTATATATTTATGTGTGCATGTGGTACACACATGTATGCCATAGTGCACAGGTGGAGGTCAGAGGACAACTTTCAGAAGTCAATTCTCTCCTTGCACCACATGGGTTTCCCGGGACCCAACTCTGGAGGCCAGCTTTTTGAGCAGGCATCTTATTTGGTTAGCTCTTTGCAGCTCCTGCATTCTCCTCATTCTTATATAGTCCTAGAATTCCTGCTCACATGGGCCCC
This sequence comes from Typhlomys cinereus, assembly GCA_023101885.1. Classification (NCBI taxonomy): domain Eukaryota; kingdom Metazoa; phylum Chordata; class Mammalia; order Rodentia; family Platacanthomyidae; genus Typhlomys; species Typhlomys cinereus. The sequence goes on from JALPQD010000181.1 coordinate 21,810, forward strand.
CATCAGTGGATGCAATCAGGACACTAGGTCACAGGCAGGCCCTGAGGATATCTTCAGGGTACGGAATGTACAGAACAAGATTTCAGGTTGACAATCTGTGGTAACCTTCATAGTTATCAACGCTACTGAATTGGGCCTTTAAAAATGGTTAAAATGACAAATTTTGGCTGAGATGTTCCTCAATAATTTATCAAGTGAACAGTATATGCTCACTTTACCCTTCTTGGACCTCAGACAACCAGACGGTCAGCAACAGGTCTACTAGGGTTACCTGTCAATATCTGTCTCTGGGCTCTCATTCTTGCTGTGACCTCTCAAGTCATCATGTCCCATCCAAACATATGGGCTGAATATAAGCTGGGTAGTGTTTCTACCAGTAAGGATATAGGCCTCATTGATTTGAACTCAGACCTTCCTGAAATGAATTTTTCCAGATCATCTTTCTACTCATTGAAAGAGATCATCCTGCTAGTTCTTTATACTTAAAACATTTTAGAGTCAAAGAGATGGTTCAGTAGGTAATAGTGTTTGGCAAGCATGGGGACCTGTGTTTGAATCCCAAAGACATGTAGCACGCTCACCTATAACCCCAGTGCTCCTATGGGGGATATGAAGGATAAAGACAGGAGAAGCAAGAGGAGATGGAGAGCTAGCTTAGCATACACAGGAAAAGCAACAGAGGCCTTAGCTTAAAAAAAGTCAAAGGACTTTGCATGTTCACCTGCACACACACACACACACACACACACACACACACACACACATACACACACAAAATAATTTTAAAACCTTCATAAAGTATAGGAGCTGGAGAGTAGCTCAGTAGGCAGAGTGTTTGCCCGGCATGCCCAAATTCTGGGTTCTGTCTCCAAAACTGTATAAACTGCATATGGGGTTGGAGAGATGGCTCAGGGGTTAAGACTGCCTCGCAAGCAGAAGGTCCTGAGTTCGGATCCCAGGTCTCATGTAAATAAATAAATTGTGTATGGTAGTACTTGTTCTAGGTCCTGCTGTAGCACTAGGGAGGTAAAAGGGGAGGATCAGAAGTTCAAAGTCATCCACAGCTATGGAGTTCGAGAACAGCCTGGAATAAATAAGACTCTCTCTCTCTCTCTCTCTCTCTCTCTCTCTCTCTCTCTCTCTTCTGTCTCTCTCTCTCACATGCACATGCAAAAACAAATAAATAAAAGTTTTTTAAAAAAATAAATACATATGCATATACAGTGATACATATCATTGAATTGTACATTTTAAACAGATAAATTATAAGATATTACATCCCAACAAGCCTTCACTGGGGGAAGGGGTGGGTTGGATTTGCTAAGCCAAAGTCTGGGACCTGAACAAAACTTAAATAGACTTTAGGCAGTACTCTAGTTACATAGCCTGCTGGAAATCTAATCAATAAGCTTTTTTTTTTTTTTTTTTTGGAGGTAAACTCTGCTGTAGCTACGGCTGGCCTGCAACTCGATCTGTAGGCAAAGATGACGCTGAACTCCCAATCCTCCTGCCTCCCCTTCCTGGATGCTGACATTACAGGCCTGCCCCATGGTGCCTGACTAAAAAACTCCTTTAAAAAATATGAATATGGATCAGTCTGGAAAACAGGGCAGCAGGGAAGTCAGACTTGAAGTCAGACTTTCCGTTCACTCCCACAGATCACTGGGACTGTGAAACCGGGTGTGGGGGAGAGTGGGAGGGGCTGGAGGGGAGGCCAGGAATCACGGGCATCCGTCCACACCAGATGGCTGGAGGCTGAGCTTAGGAAACAGACTCATCAACTCTCCGCCAGATTTTTGTTAGTTTCACATGTTCTTATGGGGGAAAAATGGAAAATATAGAACAGTAGACAGAAGTAAAATTACTCAGTGCTAACAACTACCAACCCACGGACCGGCTCTACTCACTTGTGTCCCCCCTATTTCTCCACTTCTGGCATTCACATAAAGCCAACAGCAGCCCTGATCCATTTCATCGGTCAAATCGTAATGAGATGCTCTCAAATAAAAGAACTCTTGGGAAAACATACTCCCACGTCCACGTCACAATGCTATCATCGCAATTTAAAAGAGAACAGTTTTTGGTTCAAGCTCCAGTCAGGAAATTAAAGAAAAAAAGACTATGGTGTCCATCCACCAAAGAGTGAATGAACAAAATATGGTACTGTACATATATACAATGAAATATTGGGTCTTAAAATGAAGGGAAATAAACATTTGCTATAACATGGATAAGCCTTGAGGATTTTACACTAAGTGAAAGAGGCCAGGGATGGAGAGATGACTCAGGGGTTAAGAATGCCTGGCAAGCAGAAGATCTTGAGTTCGGATCCCAGGTCCCACGTAAAAACGCCAGGCAGAAATGGCAGTGGCCTGCACCTCCTACCCTGGTGGGTGGAGCCTGAGAAATCCCAGCAGGAAGCAAAAAGGAGGTAGAAGCAAGCAATCCAGGATAATTCCTAAAGACACTTTGGTCCTACATAGGGACACACAGTGCTCTCTGATACACACACACACACACACACACACACACACACACACACACACTAAAAAATTGGGGGGAAAAAAGAGGCCAATCACAAAAGGACAAATTCTGTATGATTTTTAAACTTGTTTAAATTCATTCTTTCACAAATACCTTACATGTTCATGTGTGTGTATGTATGTGTGGGCATGCACATTGGAGATCAGAGGACCCAGAAGCCTCATGCTTGCTAGGCAAGGGTTCTACCATTGAAATACAGGCCAGCACTGGTTGCATTTTACATGAAGTGTCTACATTAGTCAGACCCATGGAGATGGGGTGAAATGGTGTTTGCACAGGGCTGAGTTGAAGGGGATGAAGCTTCAGTTTGAAAAATGAAAAGTTCCTGGAGATTGATTGCACAAATATGAATGTACTTAATATTTCTGAATTCTTATTTATTTGCTTATGTGTCTCTGTGTACATGGGGAGGGGGCGTTGCTGTGTGTGTATATCAGAGGGCACTGTATGTGTCTGTGGAGATTCAAGGGTGGTTTTGGGACTCATCCTGGATTGCTTCTACCTTTTTTTTTTTTTTTTAGGATTAAGGCAGAGTTTATTAGAGGAGAGAAAATGGAACTCACAGACGTGAATCCGTGAGGGGCAAGAAAGCCTTTTGCCTCTTTTTTGCTTTGCTCTGACATTTCCCAGGCTTTGCCCACTAGGACCAGAAATGCAGGCTGCTACCATTTCCATCTAGTGGTTTTATGTGGGATTGGGGATCTCAACTCAGGTCCCTCTACTTACAAGGCAGAGGCTTAATCCCTGAACCATCTCTCCAGCCCAATATTACTGATTCTGTACTTAAAAATGATTAAGAAGATAAATTATGCATTTATCACCATTTAAATTGAGTTTTGCAATTCCGTCATTATTTCATCAGTTACCTAGGGTTCAATTTCCAACTATATAAGCGTCATAATCTTTGTCTTTAATGTATTGCTGAGTTAGCATACAAATAAAATGCTTAATCGTGAGTCACAAGCTTAGCTCAGTTGGTAGGGTGTGCCTAACATGAGTGGGAACCCCTGCATAGTGGGCATAGTAGTAATCTTGAGGTAAAGCCAGATTTGAAACGCAAGATGAGCTTAGTGGTGAGCAAGATGGTTTAGTGGATAAAGATGTCTGCAGGCAAGCCTGATGGTCTGAGTTCAATCCCCAGAGCCCACCTGATGGAAGGAGAGAGGTAATTTTCAAAAATTGTCCTCTGACTATCACAAGTGCATACTCACATATTCTCTTTCTCAAATCAATACGTGGAATAAAAAAAATTTTAAATGCACAAGTAGCCATAGGTTTTATCTTTCATTGCTGCTTTTTGTTAATTTTTATTTTTTTAAACATGATCTTTTATAGCTCCAACCAATATTGAACTTGAGCTTCTCCTATCTCAGTACTCTGAGTATGAGTATGAGGATTAGAGGTGTGTACCACCATGACAGGCTAAGACTCTTTTGACACTGGTCTTCATGTAGCCTAGATTGGCTGCTAACTCTGTATGAACTCAGAGCTAGCCTTGAACTCCTGATCTTGCCTTCCTGCCTCAACCTCCCTAGTGCTGGGATTTTGCAGGTGTGCGTCACCACACCCAGTTTGGGTTAGCCTCCAACTGGGTAAGAGACATCCATTTTTCGGAGGACCCCGTCCAACTGGACTTGTGAAGTCCAAGCTGCTTAGAGGCCATCATAAAATGAGCCTACGGGCTCCCTTGCCCCTCCCAGATTCCATGTCCATGAGTTCCATATTTTCTCTGCTTTAATAAAATCTGCTTTAATCCTCTACAAGTGTTCTGGCTCCAATCTTTGACTCCCAAACACAAGAATCTTGACATAAAGATAAATAAAATAAAATAAAATAAAATAGACACGCCCCACACTTGCCTATCAGGCCAGGGAGAGATGGACAGGGGAAAGGACGGGGCGGGGCTACGTGGGGGGGGAAGCCCTTTGTCCCCTTTCCACGCGCAAAGGCCGAGTTGTCACCACCACGCGGGCAGGGGAGGAGCCCCAGGTGACGCATGCGCGATCGTCCCGGGAGCCGTCATAAAGGAGAGCCCACGGTGGCGCGGCCGTTCCCGTGTCCCTACCACTTCCGCCTCCTCTCCCGAGGAGCTCCGGCGAGTGGGATCGCGAGCGGCGGTAGACAGCTGGGGTCGAGGGGATCGCGGCGGCAGCCCCTCGGGCGGGATGTTCCGAGGGCTGAGCACTTGGCTGGGCTTGAAGCCGCCGGAGGAGGCGGCGGAGGAGACCGAGGCGACGGCCGGAGGAGAGTCGCCCCGGGGAGCTGCTCCGCCGGAGCCGCGGGGCCAGCTGGCGACCGAGCGGGCCGAGCCGGAGCAGCAGCCGCCGGGGGACCCGGAGCTCCTCCACCAGGCCAGAGGCCTTGGCAGTGAGTCTGTCTGGGACCCCCGAGGAGGGAATGGGAGGGGCCGCCGGGGAGAAAGGTGTCTGCATACCCGTCGCTCTTCTTCCCGGAGCCGACCGGTGGGCGAGGGACCGGGCGACGGCCAAGGCTTCCTTCCCGCCCCCGTCAGCTCCCGTTCCGGACGTTTGTGGGGACAGGTCCCCTCTCTGCAAAGTTTGTGTACCTTGCCAGCGTGGGCACGATCAAAGCGAGCTGTGGGGCGACGTCGCGCGTCTGGCCAAGGAATGGGTTTGGTTCAACTCACCAGACTTTCCCTTGACTTTTCTCCATCCTCGGGGTGGTGGCTACACTAGGGTTGGTGGAGATTCGAACGTGCCTTCTGTCCCAAGGGCTAACCAGGAGGCGTAGCCTCCAGTTACTGGGTGTTGCAACCTGAGTATCTCAGTCATTTTTTGGAAGGATAACCTAGAACTGGCTTTATAGCCAAAGATGACCTTGAATTCCTGATCCTCCTGCCTCCACTTCTCAAGGGTTTCATGATAGACTTTTAAGGGGGAAATGGGACCTTTTTTCTTGAAGGTGGCAAAGGAACTGTCAGTTGTCTGTTTCATGCATGTTGCAGTGTTAGATATTTTATGACCGATATCCCATTTCATTGACGAACCATTCTCTCCAGTGGGTTGGGAGAATAAGAATAGTGAGGGATACAAGTAGAATTTGAACCCAACTCTGCCTAATTTCAAACCTGGGGTTGGAGAAACAATTGTCTTTAAGAATATAAACACCTGTTGCAATCACTGGTTGTAGAGACGCATTGACAGGCCCAAGAGTCAAAGAAAGTGACTTTGATGAGGTGGTTTCTAAAGTGGACTGGAAGAGAATTGCAACAAAAATAGATAACAAATAAAAATTTACACCCTCCTCTTTCTCCTCTTTTTTTTCCTTGGGAGGGGGGTCATGCAGCTAAGGCCAACTTCAAAGTTACATATGTAGCCCAAAGCTGGCCTTGAGTTTCTGGTATTCCTTCTTCAGCCTCCCAGATGTTGGGTGGGGTACAGGCATATGCCACCACACCCAGCTAGTTTTAGGGGTCTACCCAGTGTTCCAGGGAGGGAGACTTAAGAGAAGAGAACCATGTATTTGGATAAGAAAGGACTTAATGTTCATCACCTTGACTGTAGGGGAGAAGGGCAGGGCAAACAGCTATAATATCAAATCTTTTAAAAATAATGTTGTGTTTATTTGTTTAAGAGAGACAGTCACACCTGTGCACCACGTGGACTTCCAGGGGTCGAACTCAGGTCTCTAAGCTTGCAATCAAGCGCCTTATCCATTGAGCTATCTCACCGGTGTGACATCAAGTCTTAACCATACAGTATCTCAGCCAAGACTCTCAACAACAACTGCACAAGAGAAATAAAAGCAAATGTTGTATAGTGAAATGACCAGGAAAAGGAAAGAATGTACTGTACAAAAAGTTGAGAAGGAACAGACCTGGACTATTTCAAAAATGTGTGCTTTGATGAGTGGAGGTTACATGGGATAGATGAAAGTGGGATAAGAGTCAGGTGTGATGAAACAGGCCTCTATTACCTGCACTGGGGACACTGAGGCAGGCAGGTGAGGAATTCAAGTCTGGGGCCAGCCCGAGTTGCAGAGACCTTGTCTCAAAGACCATAAGATGGTGCCTAGGGGCTCCGGAGGAGGCAAAGACAGAAGAATTCCAAATTCATGTCTGCCCAGGGTATTGGGTTCAAGGCCAGCCTTGATGGCTTAGTGAGAGACCCTGTCTAAAAAGAAAAAGTCTAAGAAGGGGTGGGGCTGTAGCTCAGTGGTAGGGTGCTTCCCTAGTGTGCACGAATCCCTGGGTTCAGTTCCCAGTGCTGGGGGAGACGGGGCAAAAATTGGGGAAGATAGGGTATAGAAAATAGCCATTCCCATCAATTCTAAGGGGTGTATCAAGGTTTGCTTCTTTTTTTACTTTTTTTAAGTTATTTTATTTTATTTTTCTAGTTTTACAAGCATATTGAGTACTCATCCCGGCTTCCCTCAGGAGTTTATACTCTTGTCTCGAAAGCAGAAGATCCTGACTTTGGATCCCAGGTCCCAAATAAAAACACCAGGCAGAAATTCCAGCGGCTTGCACTTCTGGCCCTGGTGGGCAAAGCGTAGGAAAATCTCAGATTGAAGCAAGAAGGAGGTAGAAGCAAACCAGGATGATTTCAGAAGTCATCCTTGGTCCTCCACAGGAACACACAGTGCCTTCTGATACACATACACACACCAAACAAATACATAAATAATTAATTTTTAAAAAAGAAGCAAAGTGAGCTGGAGAGATGGAGAGTGTCTCACAAGCAGAAGGTCCCAAGCTTGGATCCCAGGTCCCACGTAAAAAAGCCCAGGAGGAAATTTGGTGATGACCTGCACTTGTTGCCCTGGTGGGTGAGTCTGGGAAATCCCAGAGCAAAACAAAAAGGAAGAAAAATCCAGGATGATTTTTTCAACTTTAGTGTGTGTGTATCAAAAGGCACTGTATGTTCCTGTGGAGGAACATGGGTGACTTCAAGAATCATCCTGGATTTTTTTCTTCCTCCTTTTTGTTTTGCTCTGGGATTTCCCAGACTCACCCACCAGGGCAACAAGTGCAGGCCACCACCGAATTTCCTCCTGGGCTTTTTTACGTGGGACCTGGGATCCAAGCTTGGGACTTTCTGCTTGTGAGACACTCTCCATCTCTCCAGCTCACTTTGCTTCTTTTTTAAAAATTAATTAAATTATTTATTTATGTATTTATTTGGTGTGTATGTGTGTGTGTGTATGTATGTATGTATCAGAAGGCACTGTGTGTTCCTGTGGAGGACCAAGGATGACTTCTGAAATCATCCTGGTTTGCTTCTACCTCCTTCTTGCTTCAACCTAGGATTTTCCCAGGCTTTGCCCACCAGGGCCAGAAGTGCAAGCCGCTGGAATTTCTGCCTAGTGTTTTTATTTGGGACCTGGGATCCAAAGTCAGGATCTTCTGCTTTCGAGACAAGAGTATAAACTCCTGAGTTATCTCTCTGGTCTGTTTCCTTTTTTTAATACTTTATTTCTTTGAGCAAGAAAATGAACAACACATGCATGCCACGCACATGGGTCTGAAATGAATTCTCTCTCTTCAACATGTGGGTTTCTGGGAATCAATCTCAGGTGGCCAGATTTGCAAGCATGTGACGTATCCACTGAATTGTCATCTCCTGGACCCTCAGCGTTCACCTGTTAAGACATGAGGCTTCACTATCAGTTTGAAGCCTCACATTTGTATCTAGTAATAAAGACCTCTGACTTCGGTTTTGTCTGGGCTGGGGATTAAACCTATGGACTCAGGCATTTTAGAAAGGTGAGCTACCAGTGAGATATATTCCCAAGCTCAAACCTCTGAATAGTTTTATAAGTGTGCTTGGGGGTCTGTAAGTGTAATTCATTTGATCATGATGTGCAGAAGTCCTGGCTTCACTCTGCAGCACCACAAAAAAAGGGGAAAAATGTTTTTAGGTAAATGTCTATCTTGGAGCTCATGTTGAAATGTAGTATGTATGTATGTATTTGCTTGGTGTGTATCAGAGGGCACTGTGTGTGCCTGCGGAGACCCAAGGGTGACTTCAGGAATCATCCTGGATTGTTCTACTTTCCTTTTTGCTTTGCTCTGGGGTTTCCCAGACCCCACCCACCAGGGCGACAGGTGCAGGCCACTGCCATTTCCACCTGGTGCTTTTTACATTGGATTCAGGATCTGAATACAGGTCCTGCTTTGAGGCAAAGGCTTAACCTGAACCATCTCTCCAGCCCATCTTTTTTTTAAGTATTTATAGGAGAGAAGAGAGAGGAATGCATGTATTCCATGGCACATAAGAGGTCAGAAGACCACTTTCAGAAGTCAGTTCTCTCCCTTTCTAAAAACTTTATTGACTTACTCAGTGTGTGGGTGTTATTTTATTCACTGTGTGTTCCTGTAGAGGTCCAAGGGTGACTTTGGGAATCAGCCTGGATTGCTTCTACCTTCTCTTTGCCTTGCTCTGGGATTTCCCAAGGCTCCACCCTCCAGGGCCGGAAGGGTGGGTTGTTTCGTTTTTGGTTGTTTCGTTTTGTTTGTCTTTAAAGTAGGACCCGGGATCTGAACTCAGGGCCTTCTCTTTGTGAGGCAGAATCTTAACCCCTGAGCCATCTCTCCAGTCTGTACACTGCACAGAGTTGATGATATCAATAGTGACAGACTACAGGTACAAAGTACACAACAGGTGGGACCACCACCAACAGTACAGCCCTGCCAATCCTTAGATATGTTAATAGGCCCTAAAGGCCCCATACAGGGTGGAGAAAGAACAGGTGAGGAATATGGTGATACAATTATAATGATAAAGCTCTGTGTGGGTCCTTTACTATGCTATGCTCAATGTCTAGAGGGCTTCCAAAGAACAGGAAGGAATATGTAAACACCTCTGCCCTTGAACCCAATTCGAGACAGGACAAGATCCATTCCTGCCCCTTGCAGGAAGGTGAACAGGAGTCAGCCTACGACTATACTACATAGGCTGGCATCTATGCTGGCATAGGCACAGAACTATGCTGGAATAGGAGGCACACTGCAACTGAGACCACAAGGGATGCCCTTGGCATCCACCTCCAAGAAATGGAAATCTTGGGCTTGAGCGTTCCTTACACTCCTGAATTGATCTGCTTCTTTATTGCTTTGCTCTGAGATTTCCTAGACTTTACCTTCCAGGACCAGAATTTCAGGATGCTACCATTTTCATTTTCATCTGTACTTTCTTTATGGCAGGGATCTCTGTCCTGCCGGGTGTGGTAAATATCAGAGTCATTCACACAGCTAGTGTGTACCTAGGGAAATTAGTGTCTGCTTTAATGAAGTATACTATCTAAGCAGGGCATGGTGGCACAACCCTGTAATCCCAGCATCTCAGATACGGAGGCAGGAAGATCACGGGGCATTCAAGGGCTGCCTGTACTCCACGATGAGTATGAGGCCATCCAGGGCTACATAAAAGACCCTGTCTCAATAAAACAAGAACAGAAAAACATCTAATTGAATTGGTTCCCATGACTTATGAATAATAGTCTTTAGAACTAGAAACTTAGTTTGAAGAGGAAGAAAATTCCAAGGCCATTGCTCAGATTAGAAGCTTTAGCCTCTCAGATTAGAACATGCAGATTAAAAGTGCTTCTTAAGGGGACAGATCTGAAACTGAGCATTAGAAGTAACAAGAGTGATGAAAAGCATTGAAATAGAGTGGGTAACTGCCCTAACAGACTGTCTCTCAAAGTCATGTCCCTGGGTAAGAAGTTGACTCTCTCACCTCTGAGATTCTAAAGTTATATGAAAAATGGGACTGAAGAGATGGCTCAGGGATTAATTCTCTGCCTCGCAAACAGAAGATCCTGAGTTTGGATCCCAGATCCCATGTTAAAAACGCCAGGCTGGGAAGTGGCATAGGCCTATACTTTCAGCCCTGGAAGGGAGCCTGGGAAGCTTCAGAGCAAAACAAAGAGGAGGTAAAGCAATCCAGAGTGATTCCTGAAGTCACCCTTGGGCCTCTACAGGTACACATGGTGCCCTCTGAGACACGTGAACATATACGGAGACATGCAAATAAATAAAGTTACATGAGATGTATTATCTTTGAGAAATTAACCTTCCACTTACAATAATATTAATTTTTTTTATTTTCCATTTACTTAGCATATGGGTGCACAGGTGGATACACCTGCACCGTGACCAAATATGATAAGATCAGAGGATCACTTGTGGGATCAGCTCTTTCCTTCTGCCATGTAGGTTCTGGGAATTGAACTCGGGTCATCAGAGTAAACAGCAAGCACCTTTACTGCTGAGCCGTTTCACCAGCCCAAGAATATTATTTTTCTAAGGCTTTATCATTATGTGTCTTTCCCCTATCCTAGAAGCAGGCCTTAAACTCTACCTTTCAGAGCCAGTGAGATGGCTCAGCAGGTTAGATACCTGCTTGCAAATCTACCAGCCCGATTTCAATCCTGCCCACATGGTAGAAGGAGAGACTTGACTTCTAAAAGTTGTGCTGATCTCCACCTGTGCGCTTTGACTCGCATGTATATGCTTTCTCTCGAGCGCAAGTAAAAAAATTAAATAATATAGAAAAAACACCTTTCTCTTTGTACTTTATTATTGTTGTCGTTGTTTGTTTTGGGATAGGATGTATGTGCCCTAAGCTGGTCTTGAATTCATATGTAGCTAAGAGGGTCTTGAAATCCTGCTCCTCCTGCTTCAGCCTCCCACGTGCTGGAGTTACAGCATGAGCCATTACATTTGATGTGCCAGTTTTTTTTTTCACTATGTAATGTGTAATATATTTTATTGTTTGACATAGAATAGTAGGATTTTTATGTGCCCTAAGCATGAAACAGCTTTGGCCACTGTGGCAGGCATCAAGCTAGGATGAACAAGGAACTACCACCTGCTTTGCCCCTGAATGATAATAGGAGCCAGTACCACAATGCCCATTGCCAGGGGGTGATGTGCCAGTTTTTAAATGATGTTGCTCCCTTAGACTAAAATTAAAAGTGCATTTCTAAAGAAGAAAAACTTTTGAAAGAAAGAAAAGAATCTTCTGTTATTTTAGAAGAAGGCAGGAAGATTGCAAATTTGAAACTTGCCCGAGTGACTTAGTGAATTCAAGGCCTGCCTCAGGTTCATAGTAAGACCGTATCCAAAAAAAACATAACCAAACCACTCAGGATACAACTCAATGGCAGAGCCCTTGTCTAGTACATACAAAGCCCCTAGGTTCAATTCCTAGTATTGGAGAAAATGAAAGAAAGCATTTATGGTTTGGTTTTGTAAAGATGAAAATTGGAGCACATCATTTTAACCTTGTCTGCATATTCCCTATTAAGGATTTGTAGTTCTCTCAGGGTTAGTGTGATTTCCATCTGTTTAGAATTCCACCAGATGTATCATGAGACAAGGCAATCTCAGAAAAAGAAAACTATTTTTTTCTTCCAAGAGGAGGGGAAAGAGGAGAAAATAAAGATGAAATACCTGGGGTTGAGACAGGAAGGAAGATATAAAACATCCTTGTTCTCATTTGTAAAATAGGAGGAAGATTATTACTGAGATAAATTAGAAGGAAAGACTTGAGAAGGGCAAGGAAAGCTTGGACCAGCTGGGAGACTTGGGGTATACTAATAACCTTGGAAAGAGATGACTTAAAAAGCCTACAGTTTGCTCAAGTCTGTTGAGAAAAATGTTCTCAAGCACTGTTTGGTGCTTCGTGTTCCTGTTTTAGGTCGCTGTGGCAGGGAATGTGCCCTATCAATTTAGATTCTTTCAAGATCTGTTAAGGCTTGCGTGTCAGTACAGCATGCTTGAGAGCCAACACTTGGGAGGTAGAGATCAAAGGCTCAAGATCATAAAATGAATCCAGCTTGGGACACAGAAGAGTCTATCCAAAAACCAAGCCAAAACAAAAAATCATAACAGCTCTTCCTTGGTCCACGGGTCACCGTTTGCTGATTAACTTCAGAGCAAAAATATTTGGAAAAGGGGCTAGGGAGATGGGTCACCGGGTTAAAGGTACTGTCACCGAAACCCAACGACACCCGAGTTCCATCCCAGAGCCTATGTAAAAAGACCATGCAGTGGCGCATGTGCAGTCCCCGCATGCCTGCAGCAAGCTCAGAGGCAGAGAGCAGAGATGGCAGGTTTGGAGTACACTGCGCAGTCTCAACACGTTGTGCTCTGATCTCCACGCACATGCCATGGTACTTGTGCACACATGTGCACTTCATGCTCCCCCCCACACAGACATGTGCACACATATACAAAGTAAATGAAAAATAATTTAAAACTTTGGAAAAAATGAAATTGTGCTTGTACTGAACATGTACATTACTCTTTTTCTCTTTTTGTTGTGTGTTTGAGACAGGATTTCATGTAACTCAAGCTGGCCTTGAATTCCTGCCTCTGTCTCCCCGTAGGTCAGTATTGTAGGAGCGAGCCACCACACAAAGATGTTGCCTGCTTGCCTCCCTGCCTCCCTCCCTCTCCCTCTCCCTTTCTTTCTTTTCTTTCTTTCTTTCTTTCTTTCTTTCTTTCTTTCTTTCTTTCTTTCTTCTTTCTTCTTTCTTTCTTTCTCCTTTCTTTCTCCTTTCTTTCTCCTTTCTCTTCTTTTTCTCTTCTCTTCTTTCTTTCTCCTTTCGTTCTCCATTTCTTTCTCCCGTTCTTTCTCCCTTTCTTTCTTTTCTTTCTTTTCTTTCTTTTCTTTTTTTCTCTTTCTTTTTCTTTCTTTCTTTCTCTTTCCTTCTTTCTCTCTTTCCTTTTTCTTTCTTTTTCTTTGTTTCTTTATCTCTCTCTCTCTTTCTTTTTTTTGATGGGGACTCATGTATACCAGGCTCGCCTTGAACTCACTTCATAGCTGAGGATGACTTTGAATTTCTAATCTTCCTGTCTCTCCTCTGAAGGCTGAGATTACAGGGCTGTGTCACTATGTCTGGTTTTATGCAGTGCCAGGAATGGAACCCAGGGCTTTCTGGGTGCCATACACGTCTTACTCTACCAACTTAGCCACATCCCAAGATCTCCCATAAACTTTTTTGTCTTGTCCTTATCCATGAGACACTAATGTGGAAGTGTTTACCTAGCATTTACATTGCATTGTATATAGCATAGAGATGATTTAATGTACATGGGAGTGTGTAGGGGAACTCACATTATGTAAGGCTATGTCATTATTACATAAGAGATTTGAGTATCTCCAGGTTTAGGTGCTCAAGGTCCTTATCAGATCCTCCACAGATGCTGATAGAAAGTAGCATCCTAGGTATTGTACATTCATGAAGTTTCAGCTCTTCTTTGTCCTTCACAGATTATCTGTTTAACTTTGCAAGTGCCGCCACCAAGAAGATAACTGAGTCCGTCGCTGAAACAGCACAGACCATCAAGAAATCTGTGGAAGAAGGAAAAATAGATGACATCATCGAAAAGGTCCCTGGAGATCAGCTTTGAGAGGGGAAATTTATAAAATTCTTAAGAAGCTAATATAACCATCCCTTCTCGGGAGTTTTGATGTACTCAGCTATCTTGTTAATCCGATGATTTATTCCTTTTTTATTTTATTTTTCCTTTATTCCTTTTTTATTTTTAAAGACAGGTTCTCCTGTAGCCCCAGGTTGGCTTTGAACTCCCTTTGAGGCCAAAGATGCTCTTGAATTTATCTCTCCTGCTTCCACTTCCTGAATGCTGAGTGTGTGTGTGTGTGTGTGTGTGTGTGTGTGTGTGTGTGTGTGTGTAATTCTAGATCTATAGTTTATAGGGCACTGGGAATAGAACCCAGAGCTTCATGCATGCTAGGCCAGCATTCTACCAACTGCGCCACATGGCCAGTTGGTATGTAGCCTTTGTTGAGATGAAAACCAGGCAACTTTTAATTTTTATGGGAAAATACAGTTCACTTTTTGCACTCATTTTATTGTGAGATTTGAAGAAATAATGTGTTCCAAATTGTAGGCCTACATTTAAGACTCATTGAAAGATCCCCTGCTGTTGGGGAAATGGGGAAGGAAGACTTTTTTCAAAGCTTCTTATTCAGAGGAAATGAGTAAAGTGTATTAAATGGACTTTCCAAGTCTTGATTGGGGAATGGGCGTGGAGCTCAGCAGGTAGAGCACTTGCCTAACACGTAGAGTCCTGCCTTCAGTCCCCATCACTTCACAAGGCAGACATGGCTTCCCATTTCTGTAATCCCAGTGCTTGGGAGGTGGAGGCAGGAGCATCAGAAGTTCAAAGTTCCTGGGTACAAAGCAAGTTCCAGGTCAACTCAGGATCCACGACTTTGTCTTAAAATATATTAGGAGAAATAAAATCTTGACTCGGATTCTTACCAAAATAACTTGACTTTTTTATGTTTTTTTGATACACAGACAATTATAGGAGATTTTCATAAGGAACAGAAAAAGTTTGTTGAGGAGCAGCACACAAAGAAGTCAGGTATGGTATAGGTTTGTCTTTCCACGTTTCTTTTGTTTTGGGGTGTGTGTGTGTGTGTGTGTGTGTGTGTGTGTGTGTGTGTGTGTGTGTGTTTCCTGATGCCAGGGATCAACCCTGGTCCTTGCACGTGCCAGGAAAGCACTACAGCTGACCCAACTCCCCTGTCAGGTTTTATTAAGTACTACCTGTTATTATGTCCAGGACCTCTACTAAGGCTATGAGAATACAAAAGTGTGTAGGAGGCTGGGGTGTAGCACAGCAACAGCCTGCACATGCCGTATACCAGGCCCTAGGTTAGAGTCTCAGCATGGAAAAGATACTCGTGCATAGCCTGGTGTGGTAGCTCACTCCTGTAATCCCAGCACTTGGGAGGCTAAGAGATAGGAGGACTATTGTGAGTTCAATGCCAGCCTGGGCCACAGAACGATCAGACAAGGCCCCATCTCAATTTAAAAACTAAAGCAAAGAATTCAGCCTTTTAGGGAACACGTTGAAGAGGAGGGTCAGTCAAACAGACCACAGCCAAGCCTGATTAATGAGGCACATCTGTGCTCCCAGCACCTGGGAGGCTGAAGAAGAGGATTTCCCCAGGTTCAAGGTCAGCCCTGGGTCGCAGAGCAAGGCCTGGTCTCCAACACGAAAAGACGGTCTGAATGTGGTAATAATGTACACTGTGGTCCCAGCACTTGGGATGCGGTACTGTGCATGATACTAGTCAATTGTCAGGTGCTGTTAAGCTCACTGAGAAGCTGGCTCTCTGGGACGGAGAAAGGAGGACAGCAGAATAATAACTCATTGTTGGCATTAAAACAATGCATCCAAGGATATGGCAACTAAAGGTACCTGCTGACCTGAGTTCAATCCCCAGAGCCTGCATTATGGGAGAGAACTGACTTTAGAAAGTTGTCTTCTTGAGCTGGAAAGATGGCTCAGAGGTTAAGGCTCTGCCTTGAAAGCAGAAGGACCTGAATTCAAATCCTGGATTCCATGTAAAAAGGCCAGATGGAAATAATGGTGGCCCTCTTGGGTCTCCACAAGTATACACACTCAAGTGCATTTGTGTACACAGATACACACATGCATGCACGCATAAACACATACATGAAAGAAAATTGCCCTCTGACTTACACAGGCATGTGTGCATCCGCACTCACTCTCTCTACCCCTCCCTCTCTTCCCCTCAATAAATAAGCAAGAAACATTTTTAAAAAGAAAGCTATTTCCTAATCCAAGGTCACGAAAATTAACAAAAACAAAAACCATCATATCCTTGAACACAGCTGCAAGGTCAAGCGCTCCAGGCACGCTTCCAACTAGGTGTCCGGGATGGAAGAATGTCTGTGGTGGGAGACTCCCCCAGGACCTGAGAACCCTGCCTGGGACCCTCTCTAGCGATCACAAGCTCCAACTGACTGCTTGGCTTAGGGGCTTCCTCGCTGGGGTTTTTCTGGATGGGGCGTGTGATCTGTTCTCCCACCCATCTGCGTCTTCTTCCCTTTCTTCTATTCCTCCTGCTTGCTACAGACATAAGAATCTCACCCAGAACCCAAAGCACAGCTGTCTCGACCCCTTCTTCAGACGGAGCAGATGCAACTTGCTGTGGGCCATAGGGATCACACTCAGGTTTCAGACATGCATGGCAACTACCTTACCTGCTGAGCATCTCACAGATCCTAAGGACCCTTTTCTTCTCCTCCTCCTCTTCCTCCTTCACTCTTCTGGCTACTGCTTGTTAGTTTTTTTTCAGACAGGGTCCTACTTTGTAACCCAAGCTAGCCTGGAACGCATAGCCTGTGCCTCAGCCTCCCAAATGCTGGGATTACACCATGCCCAGCTATAGATAATACTTTGTCTATATTCGATTAATTTTGTTAGTTGATCTAGTAATGTCATTTTTATAACATTTTTATAGCAATGTCATTTTAATAGCAATGTCATTTTAATAACATTTTCCCCCCATCAGTCCAGAATCTACTTGAGGATAAAAGATTGTGTTCTTTCTCATGCCTCTTATCCTCCTTTAATCTGGAATGTTCTAATAGCCTTTCTTGGTCTTTTATAATGTTCATTATTTTTTAAGAAATGCTGCCCCCCTTTTCTTTTGGTTTTGGTTTTTAGAGACAGGGTCTTATGTGGTCCTGGCTGACCCCAAGCTCAAACAGCCAAAGGCAGCCTTGGAACTGTAAGCGGGCCCTGTTATGTGTGATTTGCTTCCCCCATTTCTTAATACACTTGCATATTTGGCTTTGTTTAACAGTTCCTTATGACTATATTCAGATTATGCATTCTTGGCCAGAATACCACATAGATAATGTTTTGTCCTTAGAACATCGTGTTCAGGGACCCACAGTGTCCTTCTCCCCCTCATTGGTGAAACTGATTTTGATCACCTGATTAATGTGTTGCAGATGTCTCCACAGCATTCTTCAAGGAGACAGGCTTTTGCCTACACACAGACATGCCTAAAACCCATACGTTGGGCCAGGGTGTTACAATCCATCTTCATAGGCGCCTGCTTCTCATGGCATTCCATGTCTGGAATCTGTTAAGTTTTTTTCCAGCTCCATGCCCCTCATGGATTCTATGCCTAGAGTCCATGAGTTCTCCAGGGCGCCCCTCATAATACTCCACGTTTGGAGTCCCTGAGTTCCATTCTTTCTCTCCTCTAATAAACTCTCCTGAATCCTCAAAACAAAATAAAAGAACACATGTTCACATGTGGAGCTTATTTCTAAATTACTCTTTCAAATCTATTACTATTGAAGTCTAAAATCTTTCTGTGTTCTCGGAAGCCATCGGTCACACTGTCACCAGTACACCTGTTTTTCGTCCTGTGCAGAAGCAGCCGTGCCCCCCTGGGTTGACAGCAATGACGAGGAAACAATCCAGCAGCAGATCTTGGCCCTCTCAGCCGTAAGTACCATGTCCCACCCTGAATTGATCACACCATGCGTTCTCTTTCCATCATGGTCCATTTCTCCATAAGACTTTCTCTTCAGCAGATTTTTTTCCCTATGTACAATTTTTATGTTTGTTTGGGTTTCACTATGCAGTCTAGGCTGCCGTTGAATTAATAGCAGTCATTAACTTTCACTCTCTCTTTTTGGTAATTTTCTGGAGACTTTGCTTTTGTTTTGACAGCACTGAGATTCAAACCCAGAGCTGCCTCATACATGCCAGACAAGTACTGTACCATTAAGCTACATCCCTAGATGTAGGATTTTTAATTTCTGGAGGGCATGTCATGGCTCATGGGCAGAGATTAAAGGACAACTTTTGAAAGTTGGTTCTCTTCTGTACTATAGAGCCCAGGGATCAAACTCAGGTTTTTCCAGCTTTGCCATATAAGTACCACACACTAACCAATTATGCAGCTGGGATTCCTGGGTTGCTGAATTTGTGTGGCCAGGGCCTTTACCAGCTGAGCCATTTGGCTGGCTCTTTATTTTTTATTAGTATATATTAATTATGCATAATAACAAGTTTCATTATGGTATTTTCACATATGTATATGATGTATTTTGATGATATTCATCCTCCATTTACTTTATTTTATTTATTTTATGTGTGTATATGTATGTGTATCAGAGGACACTGTATGTCCCTGTGGAGGGCCAAGGGTGACTTCAGGAATCATCCTAGATTGCTTCTACTACCTCCTTGCTTCGCTCTGGTATGTCCCAGGCTCCACCCACCAGGCCCGGAAGTGTAGGCCACTGCTATTTCTACTGGCATTTTTATGTGGGAAGTAGGAGCCAAACTCAGTACCTTCTGCTTTCAAGACAGAGTCTTAACCCCTGAGTCATCTCTCCAGCCCTTTCCATCCTCCATTACCTGCTCTTGTCCCTTTCCCTCTTTCCAAGTAGTCCCTCCTTCTGCTTTCTTTTTGTAAAATACATTTTTTTATCTCTTTGAGAGAGGGAGAGTGAGATAGAGGCAGAGCACACTCACACATGCATGCCATGGCACGTGGATGGAGGTCAGAGGACAAATTGTGGAAGTCAGTTCTTTCCTCCCATCACTTGGGCTTCTGGGAATCAAACGGGGGTTGGGGGAAGGGCAGGTTTGCGAGCATGGGCCTTGCCTGATGCGCTATCATTTTTGTTTGCTTTAACTTAGGTTTTTTAGTGTGTGTGTGTGTGTGTGTGTGTGTGTGTGGTAGTAAAGGGTGTGCCACCAGGTATGTAGAAGTCAGAGGACAATTTTCAGAGTTCAGTCTCTCTTTCTGCCATGGGGGTTCCAGTGGCATGTGTCGTTTGTTTGTTTTTGTGTTTTTTTGTGAGGATTAAGGCAGAGTTTATTAGAGGAAAGAAAGAACTCAAGGATAGGAATCCAAAAGGGGCAAGAGAGCCGCCAAGAACTCCCAGACTCCAGACATGGAATCTGTGAGGAGCAAGGAAAATGAAAGGAACTCATGGACACCAGATGTGGAGTCCCACGAAGGGCAAGAGAGCCGGACAGTAACTTAGATTTACCGTCCATGAGGGGCAAGGGAGCCTGGCACATGAATAAAGTAATAATATTTTGTATTTTCTCTTTACCTTTATGCATGTGTGTGAAACTGAAATTGGCCAAGCCAGAATTCCACTGGCTGGCCCACAGAGCTTTATCTCAGGACTTCACCAGCTAATGTGTGGCACCTGCCAGTTTCAGAAAGCACATTCCCACACACTTATCTTCTGAGCCTCACAGCAGACTACGAAGCAGCTGGGGCTTTGATCCTCCTTGGACACTGTGAGACAGACACTCGGAAATCATGCTTGCTTCTTATCTGTGCTCTCAGGAGCAAAGACCAGCTTGTTCACTATGCTGGCACGCACAGTGTGGCACATGGCTTCACTGATCCATCTTTTAAACTGTGATCAATGGCTTTTACACTTTTTTTAAAACCTATTTTTATGGTGGGTTTTTCTTTTGCATGTACTTAGCTCTGTGTGTGGGTGTGGGTGTGGGTGTGAGGGGATGTGGGTGGGCACTATGTGGCCCCGTGGAGGATCAAGGGTGACTTCAAGAATCATCCTGGATTGTTCTACTTCCTTATTGCTTCACTTCAGGATTTCCCAAGTTCTGGTTTCCAGGGCCATTGCCATTTCTACATGGGATCCAGGATCTGAATTCAGGTCCTTTTGCTTGTGAGACAAAGGCTTAATTAACCCTTGAGGCATCTGTCCAGCCCTTGAACCCAGTTTTTCTGAGGAAGGCACTGAGGGGTTGAACTCAGAGCCTTACATGTTTGTTTGTTTTTTTGGGTTTTTTAAAATTTTTTTTTATTATTTATTCAACTGTGCACATGTGTGTATGTATGTGCGCGCGCATGTATGTGTCTGTGTGTGTGTGTGTGTCTGTGTATGTGTAGAACCATGGACGAATTTGTGAACCACCATGGACAGCCTCCACCTCCTTCTGCCCGGGGATTCACAGGCTCCGCCCTACCAGGACCAGAAGCGCAGGCCACCCCCGCTTCCGCCTGGCGTCTATACGTGGGATCTGGGATCCGAACTCAGGACCTTCCGCCTGCAAGGTGGAGGCTTAACCCCTGAGCCACCTCTCCAGCCCCTGTTTTTTTTTTTTTATACACGCCTTCTATCCCTGAGCTACCCCACCACAACCAATACCTGCCTCTTTTTTTCCTAGCAAAAATCTTCCTAAATCCAGAAATCTCCCATTACTTAACCACTGCCAAGTTACATAGCAGAGTGTGGACAGTGTGTATCAAAATTATCGTACTCTTGGACCAGAAATTACATTTCTAGAATTTTTTTTGTAAATACATCAATTTCGAAGGTAATAAAAGCCCTTCTTTTCTCTCTCTCTCTGTCTCTGTCTCTCTCTCTCCCCCTCCCTTTCCCCGCAAGCTAGCCAATGATGCTAGGGTATCCTCCTATCTTAGTCTTCCTGGTCCTGGAATGACAGGTGTACACCACCATACCTGGGTTTCAGAATTCTTTAGGAAAGCTGAGAAGCTAGCTAAGTGATGACGGTAATAACTCCTTTGATGTAGCCACTGGAGACAGAATGTTGTTTGCGACCTTGAATGAAAAGAAAAGCCAGCTAAGCCATGCATGGAGTTGATGTCTTCCCAGCATTTGGAAGATGGAATTCAAGGCCATTACATGAGACCAGATCTAAAAAAAAAAAAAAAAACTACACAAAGGAAAAAAATGCATTATGTAGCAAACAAGACGAAAGAAAGAGAAAGAAAGAAAGGCCAGCTAATCACAGTATATGGTGTACCCTTCTGTTCTCATCAAGTCTTACCTGCAGTGGCACTATATTTATTTGCAGAGAGAAGCCCAGAAAGTATTACATTGAGCCAGGGGTTGTCTGTGGCTGCTGAAACTTTGTTGTATTTTGTTCTTTTGTTTTGAGACAATCTCACTATTTAGCCCAGCCTGGCCCCAAAGCCGACACGTTAGGTAGCCCAGGTTGACTCGTGCTTGGCTCACCTCAGCCTCCTGAGTGTTGGGGTTACAGGCTGGCTATAGAGCCTGTTCTGGGGTTCTTTTGTTGTGGTGGTTTGTTTTGTTGAAGCAGAGTCACATGTAGCTCAGACTGGCCTTCAATTCCTGGTGCTCCTGCCTCTACTCTAGTGCTGGGATTATAGGAATGAAACTATACAGCTCCTCGTTCTGGGATTCTTGACTTTTCTTGGATATTTTGTGGGTCCTGTTGTTATTGATTTTATTCTTCTCTCGCTTGCTTTTCTTGAGGCAGGATCTCCTGTCAGTTGGTTAGGCTGACTTCGAACTCACTAGATAGCCAAGGCTGACCCCGAAGCACTGATTTTACTGCCTCCACCTTCCTGATTGCCATGGGTTAGAATCTTACTAACAAGACTAGTGTTACCCTAGTGTTCATCTACCTAGAGCTACCCAGTGAAACAAACACATGTTTGTGTGATTTCAGCCGATGGAGTGCCTAAACTGTTCAGGTGAGTGTTGGGGGTGGGGGGAGCATGAAAACTTTGTTTGTTGTTTCTTTGTTTGTTGTCTCTTATAAGTGGGCAGCACAATAAGAGCTCAGTGGGCTTGGTAGCTGCCAGCCTTGCTTGGATCATAGTCAAAACGCTTGACCGGTCCCCAGTGTGTTATGATCTTCTAATTGCACGCTGTGGTTTCTCCCTGTGTCTTTCTTCCTTTCTCATCAAAGGACAAGAGGAATTTCCTTCGTGACCCTCCGGCAGGTGTGCAATTTAATTTCGACTTTGATCAGATGTACCCTGTTGCCCTGATCATGCTCCAAGAGGACGAGCTGCTGAGCAAGATGAGATTCGCCCTGGTCCCCAAACTGTAAGCACCTTGACGCCAGGAACAGAGGCTGGGGTGGTCGTTGACAGCTCCCAAAGGGTTTATTCCTATTCATAGGGGAACAGTCACAGAATGGGGGGCAGACAGGTTCCAGCACTATGGCTTCCTCAGAACAGTCCTCCTTCAGCAGCGCCCTGCTGTCCACAGAACGGAAAGGGGGACCCCCCCCCAGACTTGGAAGGCAACACAGGGTGGGAACAGGATATGCTCTTTCATCCCCATTAAAAAGGTAGAACACATTCCCTTCAAAAACAAATAATATTCAGGTTCACGAACTCATTCAAAACCTTTGCCTGTTTAGGGGGAAAGGTCCTGCCTTTCCCCAGCCTACCATGTTTTGTGTTCAGGCTGTACCCTGCAGCAGCTGTGTTCTGGTCCTTTCTTGTGGTTTCGCCCTTGCCCTTCCCTCCATAACTCTGAAAGGCCCTCCTCCCTCCTGCCCTGCATGCTGCAGAACCAGTGCAATGGCTTTGCCCACAGCAGGCCAGCAGAGGGCGACGTTCCTCTCTGCAGCTGCCCTGCAGGCCCCTCTCCCTCCGGGTTTCTGTTGTTTTGCTGTGCTGGAGATTGAATTCTGGGCCTGGTGTGAACCAGGCAAGTGCTGAACGCTGAGCTCCATCCCCAGCTGTTTTTCACTTTGGATTTGGAGACAAGGTCACACCGAGTCGCCCAGTTGCTCTGGAATTCAGTCTGTATCCCACATAGGCCTGGAACTTTCATCCATTCTGCCTCAGCCTCCTGAGTAGCAGGAATGCAGGTCTGAGCTCCCAGGCCTGTTTCTCGTTGTTGTTGTTGTTGTGTTATTATTATTATTTTGTTATTCGTGCTTTTGAAGTCTGTTTTCTAAGCAGGACCGCATGGTTCATGTCTCTAATCCCAGCATGCAGGGGGCAGAGGCAGGAGTGTTAGAAAAGGCCAGTTGGGGCTACAGGTATGACAGCGTATCTCAAGACAAAACCAAATGGGGCTGGGAGATGCACAGCGGTTAAGGTGTCTGCTTGCAGACCTGGCGATCTGAGTTTGAGCCACGTGGTGGAAGAAGAGAAGCGACTTCTTAAAGTTATCCTGTGACTTCTGCATGCATCCCCTGTCATGTGCGTGCTCGCGATACCTCTCTCTCCTCCCTCCTTCCTCTCTTAATATTGTAGTTTACACCTGTAATTCCAGCACTCAGGAGGCCAAGGCAGGAAAATCATGAGTTTGAAGGCACTCTCAGGTACTAAGAAAACAACACAAAACACAAAAAGCACAGAATAAAATCAAACAACAAGTAAATAAGCCCGTTCTTTCATGTTTTGTTAGTGCCCCCCTTATTTTATTTATTTATTTTATGTGTATGTGTGTCCCTGTGGAGGACCAGTGGTGACTTCAGGAATCATCCTGGATGGCTTCTACCTCCTCCTTGCTTCGCTCTGGGATTTCTCAGGCTCCTCCCACCAGGCTCAGAAGTGCAGGCTGCTGCAGTCTCTGCCTGGCGTTTTTTACGTGGGACCTGGGATCTGAACTCACATTGGGAGACAGAGTCTTAACCCCTGAGCCATCTCTCCAGCTCCCCCCTCACTTTTTTTTTAACAGAGCTTTTATCTTTGTTCTGTGGATACAGGGACCTCACTTTTCCTTGGGGATCTAATTTATAGTTTTTTCAAATACTCTTTGCCCTTGCACTTTCCTCGGCAGCTTTGTCTGGGTTGTGCCTTCCATGTCTTCTTATAGTTATGGTGCTGTACCGAGGTGGGTGGCCACTGTATGTTGGGGACTGGAAGGGCTCCTTAGCTTCTCCCTGAGGGAGGGGGAGGGAGACCCTCCTCAGCCTCCTGGCTGCCTGCAAGCAGGACAACAGGAAGGGCATGGTGGATTGCCAGAGAGTGTGTAGACTGTCCCCAGCAAACTCAGTGTGGTGTGCAGCCTCTGGTAGTAAATGGCTCCGCCTGCCCAAAGAGGCGCCTGTTGCCTCTGTCCCAAAGTCTGCGGGAGCTCTGTGTCAGGATGCAGGCTGCTTCTCAACCGACACCCCTCCTGGGGTGCCACCCCTCCCAGGGCCCCCGCTCTGCACCATTCAACAAAGTCCAGACTGTCTGCCTGTTGACTTTGTGGCTCAGCTGCCTGTGCTTCTGGCCCCTGGGATTTCTCTGCGCGCCCTGCTGTGACTGCTCTGGCCATGTTTAAGCGCTCACATGAGCCCATGGTCACTTGGCAATGCTTAGCTGGCCACACAGGGATTCAGAGAAATATTTCCCAGCCCTTGGGGCCACACAGCCCCACACATCCTTTGTCTGTGTGAGAACACGACTTTGAAAATGTCCTTTTGAATGTGGGAAACCAGTTATATAGTTTTTTTCTTGATTGTGAAACTTCTCTCCATAAGTATCAGCATACTGAAGTGAAATGTGCTCTCTCTCAATCTCTTTCTCTCTCTCTCTCTCTCTCTCTCTCTCTCTCTCTCTTTCTCTCTCTCTCTCTCAAGGGTAGGGTCTCATGTAGCTCAGATCCAGCCTTAAACTGGATATGTTCCTGAGGGTAACCTTGAACCTCCCAATCATGCACCACTAAGTCAAGCTTTTTTTTTTTTTTCCAGAATCTTGCTTAGTATCCCTGACTGGCCTGAAACTCACTGTTAGAGTAGGCTTGGATCCTCCTGCTTTGTCACCCAGCTGCTTGTTTGTTTGTTTGTTTTCTTGAAAGGGGATGGCCTCAGCTTCCTGTATGCTTTAGAATGTGTATAGTTGTATTGTTTCTGGCTTTGCTTAGGACATTGCTCATTTTGTTTCTTATAATTGGTTTATTTCATTTTATTTTTGCCTCTTTTATTTTGCCTTTTATTTTGCACAAGCGCGCACATACAAAGGCAAAAATAATTTTTTTTTGGCTTCACTCTGAGATTTTCCAAGCTCCACCCACCACCAGTTTCTGCCTGGCATTTTTACTTGGGACCTGGGATCCGAATTCAGGTCCTTCTGCTTGCAAAACGGAGTCTTAATGTCTGAGGCATCTCTCCAGCCCACGAATGGGGTTTTATAGCTGGCTTCAATGGTGTATACCCATGATCTGAGCACTTGGGTAATGGTGGCAGGAAGATCAGGAGTTCAAGACTAACCTTGACTCCATATAGAGGTCAGGGCCAGCTTGAACTACCTGGCACCATTTCAGAAAGGGAGGGTTGCTCTCCTCCATTTATTTATTTATTTATTTATTTATTTATTTATTTATTTATTTAGAGAGAGAGAGAGAGAGAGAGAGAGAAAGAGAGTGGTATGCATGTCACAGCTCACATGTAGAGGTCAGAGGACATTTTGGGAGTCAGTTATCAGGCCTAGGTGACAGGAACATATACTTACTGAGGCATCTCACTGTCCCAAAGCAGGACAGGGGAGGAAGAGAGAGGGAGAGGGAGAGGGGAGGAGAGGGAGGAGAGAGAGGCTGGGATCTTGGCGAGATGGCAGGGAAGCTATCAAGGGAGAGAATATGCCAGAAAACATCAGGACCCAGGATTGTGAATCAGGACAGGGTTTGCCTTAGGTAAGATATAAAAACTCATGGTTGTCACATCTGTGAATAGTATGTATGCATGTCGTGGCACACAGTGGAGCGCAATGAACATCTTTAGGTCTGTTCTCTCCACCATGTGGGCTTCGGGAGATCAAACTCAAGTGGCCAGGTTTGCGAGCTAGTGCCTTACCCACTAAGCTATTTTGTCAGTCCCTTGTGTGTGTGTGTGTGTGTGTGTGTGTGTGTGTGTGTGTGTGTGTGTGTGTATTTGAAACAGGTTCTTAGCATGGAGCTCTATGTGGCCTGGAATTAACTGTGTAGATTGGCCAAACTGCCTTGAACTCATGGGCACCCCTCCTGTGTCAGCTTCCTAAGTATGCACGCAATTACTGGCATGTGCTAACATGCCCAACATTTCTTTCTTATTCTGATTTGTTTTTGGGGGGTGCTAGGCAAGTCTCTGTTAATGGCCTATACCCCAACCCTTTGAGATGGTGTCCTATAGCCTAGGCTGACCTTAAACCGAATATCTTTTGGTGCCCCTAAACAAAGGCACTAGATGGGCAGGGTACCTCTGAAGCTGTGACGCCTACGGGATCAAACGGTTAGACCTGTGTACCCTGATACTCTCAACGCCTTAAACCCAGGTGTCAGCCAGAGCAAAATGAAGCTGCCTCTGGGCGCATGCCTATAATCTGAGCACTTGGAGGCCGGGCCAGGAGGACTGCTGTTAGTTAGAGACCAGACTGGGCTAACTGAATTCTAGAACGAGTCTGGGCTACAGCCTATATTCCCGTCTCAAGGAAAAAAAAAAAACAGGCAAGCTGTCTCTCTCTGTGGACGTAGGGCTGCTTAAGTAGCTTCAAGGCCAGTTTTGATTCCGAGCTCAAGGAAGTAGCCAGCAGGAACCTTGGTGGCCTGTGTCTCCACGGTGACTCAGTCACCGTTTGTTGTCTCCATGACCCATCTCTTGGACTGCTTTCTTTCGAAGGCTCCTCCACTTCCCTCCCCCTCCCCCCTTGATGTCAGAGAGGGTTGTTACAGAACTCCTTGTCACTCTCTGAGGAAGAGTCACAGTACAGATGACAAAGGCAAAGGTTCACCAAGGTTCCTCTGATAAAGAAATCACTAGGCACAGCTGCAACTCCCAAACCTTCCTCTGGCTACTTCCGCTTTCATGGCACAGGCTATTTAAGGCATTAGGGGCCTGTGAACGCTCTGTGGGAAACACTGGGCAAATGTCACAGCCTGGGGCTTGTGATTTCCCTGCCATCTGTTTGGAGCGAGGATAGCAGTGTTTGTGACACAGCAGCTGGCCCTGTCTGGGGTCTGGTATAGAATGTCCCAGGGCAGCGCTCACGTATGCTCTCCATCCCTAGATAATGATGACTTCTGTTAGGAAAGAACATGTCAAGTGATCGAAGTTGGCATTTGTGTGTGTCAGGGAGGAAAAGTCTAGAAGTTCTAGATCCGTTTGTGATGGCTAGTTTTCGTTTTCATATTGTGGTATTATGAGGATTTCTCTGATGTTTATTTTTTAATTGTGTTTATTTAGTTGAGAGAGAGGTACACAGGGCCACGCCACTGTGTACTCATGTAGAGCTTTTAGAAGTTGGTTCCCTCCTTCCCCATGTGGGCTCTGGGGACCAAACTCAGGTCATCAGGTTTGTACACAAGCACTTTTAAGCACATTGGCCCCTTGAAAATTATTTATTTATTTTGTATGTGTGTGAGAGATATGTGGGTGTGTGCATCAGCATATGTATGTAAAGATCAGGGGACAACTTCGTGGGTCGGTTCTTGCTAGCACCTTCCTGTGGGTTCCAGGAGTAGAACTCAGATCATCAGGCTCACACAGCAAGTGCTCTTACCCTCTGAGCCATCTTGCCGATCCCAGGAACGCGTGATCCTCTCGCTCTGCCTCCAAGAGCCAGATGCCATGCTAGAAACAGTTATTCTCTTTCACAATCCTGATGTGGCCTTTAAATCAGGAAGTGATCACTCACATTACTACGATCTAATTCTCAGACACTAGTCTCTTTTTATATTCTTTTAGTATTTTGTTAAAGTATTAAATGGGAGAGAAAAAGAGGGAGGGAAGGAAGAAAGAAGGGAGGGAAGGAGGAAGGGAAAGAAGGAGGGAGGGAGGGAAGGAAGGAAGGAAGGAAGGAAGGAAGGAAGGAAGGAAGGAAGGAAGGAAGGAAGGAAGGAAGGAAGGAAGGGAAAGAAAGAAAAAAAAAGAAAAGAAGGCAGATGTGGTACAAACTCAGGTGGCCATGTTTGCATGCAAGGTGCCTATACTGGCTGAGTCATCTCACTGATTCCTTAGTCTGGTCTTTTTAATTGGTTCACTAATGTTCTTTTGAACAAAAGGATCCAGTTTAACTTCACCAGTCGCATTAGTTGTCACGTCTCATCAGTGTTCTGCCCTCGGCATCCCATCCAGGGGCACATGCTGCCATTTGTCCCGCCACAGTCCACACTTTGTTCACTGGTTGTTCACAGTGACAGCCTTCTTGACTAAAGTCACTGTTTTCCTTCTTAAAGGCAGTTAGCACCAGGCACGGTGGCACCAGCCCACCATCCCAGCTTCAAGGCCAGCCTGGCCTACATTTCCAGACCATGTCTCCAATAGTAGTAGTGGTAGGAATTAATAGTAATTAAAGTTGGGCATAACAGTACACATCTGTGATCCCACCTTTGGGAGGCTGAGGCAGGAGGATTGCTATGAATTTGTTGCCAGGTTGGGCTGCATAGTGAGTTTCAAGACAAGCACAAGACTCATGGCAAAACCCTGTCTTTAAAAAACAAACAAAAAAGGTGTATGTTGTTGAATACCCATAATCCCAGTGCGGGGATACTAAGGCACGAAGATTTTTGAGCGTTCACAGCCAGGCCAGGCTCCATATTGAGTTCAAAATTAGCTTGGGCTACAGAGTAAAGCACTATCAAGGAGAGGGGGAGGGAGGGCTACAACATCTTTTTTCTTTGTGTGAGTGTGGTGCACACACACACACATGCCTGCAAGTAGAGTCCAGAAAAGGTGTCACATGTCCTCTATCGATTTCTGATTTAGTTCCTGGAGGCAGCATCTCCCTGAACCTGGAGCTTGGGTTTCCTGTCTCGACTTCCCATCTGCTGGGGTTAGAGGCACATGGAAGTGAATACCAACATGTTACATGGGTGCTGGACCCAAACTTGGGTCCTTGCAGTTTTCCAGCAAGCACTCTCATCAGTGAACCACCTGTACAACCCCTTGGATTGGTTTTGTGTGTGTGTGTGTGTGTGTGTGTGTGTGTGTGTGTGTGTGTGTGTGTGTGTGTATGTATGCATGTGTACAACCCTTTGGATTAATTGTGTGTGTGCATGTGTATGTGTATACAAGCCCCTGGATTGATATGTGTGTGTACAACCCCTTGGATTGTGTTTATGTGTGTGTGTGTGTGTGTGTGTGTGTGTGTGTGTGTGTGTGTGTGTGCATGTGTATGTATACACACCCCTCTGGATTGATATGTGTATGTGAGTGTGTGTGTGTGCTACAGTGCTCATGGTAGAGGTCAGAGGACAACCTCAGGATTTAGTCCCCCCTCAAACCTTGTTTGAGTCGAGACAGGATCTCTTCTGTCTCTTTCCATTGCATATTCCACTCCAGCATTTGGGGACCCTCTGTGTGCATTCCCTGCACTCCACTTGGGCACCAATACCTCGTTGCAGTCAACTTTGAGAACCACTATGGGTTCTCAGGTTGAAGTGCACTTAGTCTTTTTTTTTTTTTTTTAAATCAAACATCTCCCAGGAGCGTGCAAGTATAGCTTAGTGGTAGAATGCTTGCCTGGCGTGTGCGAAAACCTGGGTTCATCATCAGTGCTGGTGGAAGGGGTGGGGGAATGGGGGGAAGGAAGGCCTCCATAGTTATCCTCTACTTCATTGCTACTATTTGCCATCGCTTAGCAAACCACCAGCAGGACGCTGCCAGGCCATTGTGGTAGTGCACACCTGCAATCCCAGCACTAAGGTAGAAGCAGGGCTGGGGGTTCAAAGTCAAACCGAGCCGCCTACCAAGTTCCAGTGTGGAATACATGAGACTCTGAGAAAACAAGCAGGGCTGGGGGGGGGGGTGACTCAGCAGTCTTAAGTGCTTGTTGCCAGGCAAATGAGAGAACCGGAGTTTGGATCCCTCGTTCCCACATGAATGCCTAGAAGTTCCAGTCTGGGAAGGTAGGAATAGAGGGTCCCCAGAGCAAGTTGACTGTCTCTGGGCCGGGGATGATAGGTCAGCAGGTAGGGTACCTGAGTTCAATCTCCAGAAGCCCCCATGGTGATTTCCAAAAGATGTCCTCTGCGCTCCAGCCGTGTACCATGGCTTCCGCATGTGCCCCTTCTCTACCCCTCTTTCTAATCCTTCAAAAAGAGCCCTCGCCTCAAGGAATAAGATGGAAGCGCAATTAGGATGATTCCTCACATTAGTCTAGGGCCTCCACAGACACACTCACAAGCACGGGCGCACCACAATGCACTCATGAAAAAAATGGGGGGAAAAAGCGACAGTCACAGTGTTCTTGAAAGCATGAGATCCCGTAGATGATTGATGGGACCCTGATTCGGCTCCAGTCCCTACTAGGTTAGTCGCACTGCTTCACAGAGAGGCCCATTTCCTTCTGCCGAGGGTCTTGACTGCCGCCACCAAGAAAAGCTGAATTCTCCTGGTGCTCTGAAAC
The DNA here is from genome assembly GCA_023101885.1 of Typhlomys cinereus. Taxonomy (NCBI): domain Eukaryota; kingdom Metazoa; phylum Chordata; class Mammalia; order Rodentia; family Platacanthomyidae; genus Typhlomys; species Typhlomys cinereus. The sequence goes on from JALPQD010000181.1 coordinate 52,229, forward strand.
CATCTTTGGCTTCCATGGTGAATGTGGCTGTTGTCTTTATCCTGGTATTTAGATTGCGATTGCAAGGCGAGTGAGTGTCCTTTGGACTCCACCAGGATTGGAAATCTTCAAAATCAGCTCTTCTGGTGGCCAGGGCTTACCTAGTATGCATGAAGCCCTGAGTTCCATCCCCAGAGCCACAGAGAATGTGTCCTAGTGTCCTTTGTAGCCGTGCATTCTCATGTGTGTGGCTGTCTGTTTCTCAAAGCGTGAAGGAGGAAGTGTTCTGGAGGAACTACTTTTACCGAGTCTCCCTGATTAAGCAGTCAGCCCAGCTCACCGCCCTGGCTGCTCAGCAGCGTGCTTCAGGAAAGGAAGAGAGAAAAAGCAGCAGAGATGATTTGCCTTTGACAGGTACGTTCCGGGGAGGAGAAATCATTCTAGAAAAAAAAATCGCTGTAATAATATTCCTAAACTTAGAAATGCTAATGAGTTTGTCATCTCATATGCACCAAAGATGTTGGTATCTTTGTACAGAAAAATCTTTTCTTTCCAAAGGAAATGCTCCTTCTTCTTGCCCTCTTTCTGGCCCACCTTACCCGTGTCTTTCCCAAGTTTTCCCATTTTGTTCTCTCCTTGTTCAGCCTTTTTGTTTCTTTTGTGTCCCATGGAACCCAGGCAGGCCCTATATCGGCAATGCAGCCAAGGCTAGTGTTGAGCCCCTGATCTTCCTATATGATCCCTCTAAATATTAGGATTACAGGGGTGTACCACCTCACTGAGCTGATCTCCTCGGACTCATGGTCTAGAAAGCTGGCCTGAGCTCATTCCAGAACGCATTACAAGTAACCACTTCTGACCCAGGCACCGTAACACCCGATGTGTCTTCCTTCTTGGTAACACGGTGCCCCTGGTTATTAGGAAAAGTGTTTTATAAGATCAGCAGCTATTTAATATCCATAGCACTAATTTAAAAAGCAAATACATTTTGTGTAATTTTTATTTTTTATTGGTTTTTAAATTTTTTTAATTTTTTGCAGGGTTGGGGACGGACCCAGTGATGTGTACATGCTAGGCAAGCGCTCTACTACTAAGCTACATCACCAGCCCCTCATAGTTTTTAATTTTAGTGAGTACCTGCTGTGCATATAGATAGAGTCTAATTACCACTGGACATTCATGTGTTAAGAAGTGGGGGTAATTTAGTTTGAGAAATTTCAGATAAGTGAGCAAAAGATACACTGTCATAAGGTACACGTTATATCAACTACCAGGAAAGGCTCCGAACTGCACTTGAGGATCAAGTACATATAATGATGTTGTCAATTTGCTTACAGGTACCAACATGCATCTTAGCAGTCTATCATTCTTTAGTGTTTCCTTAAATTATTGTTTGGGGTTTTAATTTATTTTTCTAGGGATTTTTTTTAGGGTCTCACCATGTACCAGCATGACCTGGAACTTGTGAGTATTCCTCCTACCTCAGCCTCCCGAGGGCTAGGATTGTCTCTGTGAGCTGCCATGCCCAACTTCCAGAAATTAATTACAGTGCTGAATGCCACTTTACGGAATCCCGAGAATATAACAGGGTAGACTTCAGGGAGCAATCAGTAAAGACTGACTAGTATAGCGTGCAAAGCAGAGTCGAATCCCAAGCTGAGCAATGTGTTTCCTTGGGGCGGTCCAGTCAGCTTGATCAATCACCCCCCAAGAGGGGGCAGAGTAGATCTCGTCTACCCCATAACGTCCAAATAAGATTTCTGCTGGAATTTTCCTGTCAGGGGTTTTGAATAACATGATCACATTAAAAAAAAAAAAAAAGGAAAGAAGAAAAGGAAGGAAAAGAAGGAAAGGAAGGAAAGGGAATTGCCCAAAGTAAGGGGCTCAGATGGCTGGGCCTGACTATTTCTTTTTATATCAGGGAAGCTAAAAGTGTCACACACAAAAAAGCTCATTTCTGAGAATTCTCTTGTATCATTGTATTTGTAGATATTTTAACCATTATTGTCCTGTGTATTCTAAACTGAACTGAGCAATTATTGTCTCTTTTATTCTCACTTCTTAGAGGCAGTACGGCCCAAAACACCACCTGTCGTAATCAAATCCCAGCTTAAAACTCACGAGGTAATCCAGCTTTCCGTTGTACCTAGTGGAGGATGTCTGGAAGTGAAGTAACTAGGTTAACGGTCTTGGATGCCACGTAACACTAGCTACGAGCGCGGGTCTTATCTGTTGGCAAGTTGAGGAGTCTGGGACGACACTGGCAGCCATCATTCTAGCCGCCCTCATGAGGAATCAGGGAAATGTGAGGGAGAATAATAGCGTCAGGTGGTAACTTGTTCTGTTACCAGGCAACCGCCAGTTGGAAAGGAGGTTGGCGAGCAAGCATTGTCTTACAGCTAGCAGGGAGGAGCGAAAATTAGGCTGAGTTCAATTGTGAGACAACCATGAGCCAGAAATCCTAGCATGGCACTGTCACTCGGTAAGACACCTCCAGAGTACCCTTGCTGTGTTTCAGGATGAGGACGAAATGTCCACCAGCCCCAGCGTTTCTGAGTTTGTTAGTGACGCCTTCGACGCCTGCAACCTGAATCAGGAGGATCTGCAGAAGGAAATGGAGCAGCTTGTGCTGGACAAAAAGCAAGAGGAGACCGCTGTGGTAGAAGGTAAAAGCCACAAACAAGGGGACATTCTTCTTTCCCTGTTCCCAAGGCCATTGCATAGAAATGAATGTTGTAAAGCCAGTGGCTGAACCAAGCACGGAGGTGCACCCCAGCAAACCTGGCTGGGAATTTGAAGCTAGTCTAGGCTACATGAGGAGTCCCAGGCTGGGGGCTGGGAAGATGGCTCAGGGATTAAGCCTTTGCCTCGAAAGCAGTAGGACCTGAGTTCAGATCCCAGATCCCACAAGGAAATGGTGCGGCCTGCACTTCCGGCCCTGGAAGGCAGAGCCTGGGAAACCCCAGAGCAAAGCAAAAAAGAAGTAGAGCAATCCAGGGTGATTCCAGTGTTACCATTGGGCCTCCACAGGCACACACACAGTGCCCTCTTCTATACCTACTCACATACACACACACACACACACACACACACACACACGAGTCCCAAGCCAGTCAAATTTGCATAGCATACCTGTCTCAAAAGCAATCAACAACAACAACAAAGAAAAGAAAAAGAATTTTAGCTTTACTTTTAAATTAATGCTGGGGAAAAAAAAAAAAAACAGGCCCAGGGATGTAGCTCAGCGGCCAGTCTTGGGTTCCGTCCCAGCCACAGAAAAGAAATACCTGAGGCCCACAAGGACTTGTCTAGGTTGCTAAAGTTGACATTCTGCGCTGGCTGAGAGAGCAGCTTTCTTGCCTCCCTTCGTGTTCCACAGAGGATTCTGCCGACTGGGAAAAGGAACTGCAGCAGGAACTTCAAGAATATGAGGTGGTGGCTGAGGCCAGCAAGCGAGATGAAAACTGGGATAAGGAGATCGAGAAGATGCTGCAAGAGGAGAATTAGCTGTCTCCGCAGATTACAGTAACAGCCCTCACCTTCTGCAAACCGTCGTTAAATTCCAAGCTCACTAAATGAGAAGGCACAACCAGTGCAATTTTATGCAATTCCAGATGATTCTTTTTCAAGCTAAACTTGCCTTTCCTTCTTCCTCAAAACAGTAGAGAAGCTATTCTAATAATAAAAAAAATGTTTTATGTAACATTTCTTTGATCTAAATCAAATTAAGATGTTCTTATAGGCAGTATAGATATCTTTGCCATAGAAACACAGGTAAATCTAGAGTCATGTTTTCCACAAGACTAGCAATATTTATTCTTTGGTCTTGGTTTTTTAAGCATGCTCATTGCCTTTCTGTTGATACATGGTTAAAAGACTTACTTAATGGCCTGATTGCTATCAGAATGACCAAATTAGACCAAAGAATTCAAGAGAAAGCACTTTCGAAAATATTTTCTTGCCAGATATTTTCTAAAATCCCATTTGAAAGCCGATAAGGCAGTTAAGTTCATCTGAATGATCTGAACATCACCCAGCTAACATTAAGAAGTACTATGTGGGGCTGGAGATGGAGTTCAGCGGTAGGCTACTGGTCTACCATGCACAGGCTGTGAGTTCTATCCCCAGTACCTCAACTGAAAGAAACAAAAAACAAGAAAGATTGCAAAAAATTGTTTAAAGAAAAATGTATTTTCCTTGGGGCCTTTTCTTTCTTTTTTTCTTTTTAAACAATACTGCAAATTTTACATTGTGCTTTTTGTAGGAACCAGGGCCTTTGGTCCTTTTTGTATTAACAACCTTCAAGAAGCCTGTTATTTAGTCTTCTCTCATTATAATGGTCACTATATATGAATGTCTTCATTAAACCCTTGGTACTGTTTATAGATTATATTCCTGTGAGTGCAACTTCCAGAACTAGCTGATGAATCTTTTTGCTGTTCTACTATGCTAGTCGGCACCTGTTCATAGAGTATGATTACTTTAAAAGAACAACATGATTTAATGTTAGACAACTTCCTAACCACTTACTTCCTGAACCTTTCATATTTTTTCACCGAGTCTTTATTTCATAAAAGGTAATAAAATCAAGACATTTCTTTATAAGAAAAAAAAATGTATGTCCTTATATTCCTGGACCCATAACACTTCTTAATCTCTGTTCCTCTAGCATAGGTGGTCAGTGGGATAGCTGGGAGTGGATCTTAATGTTGCTTTTATGTTCTCAGTTGGATATAGACACTGGGGAGATGAACCAGAGGGCCTCATTTTGTTATAGCAATAAATGTGGGTGTTCGAGGAAGCCACTGATCCAGTTATGAGATGATTTCACCTGCAGCACTACAGTTCCCAGTTGAGCTCAGAGGTAACTTATAACACTGACTTTGCCCTATCGAAGGGCAAGCACTTTTTGTCTTTGAGACAAGGTCTGCCTCTGTGGTCCTGGCTGGCCTTGCAATTCACTATGTGGTGCAGGCTAGTTTCAAACTTGTGGTGACACTCCTGCCTCTGCCCACCCCACAGCTGTTTTTTTCACTTTTTTTCTGGAGGAAAGAAATATATTGAAATGTTTTTAAGCAGTTGAAAATCCTAGATGTAAGCAGATACATAATGGTGCTTAACTATTAGTATATATACTGAAACTTATTAATGAATAAACAAAACAAAGGTTTCAGAGAGAGAGAGAAAAAAGAGAGAGATTGGATCAGCTTAGACTATATAAGATACTGTTATGAAAAAAATCAAAGCAGAAAGTCCCGTATGGAGTGGAAAAATTGAAATTTTCAAGAAATTAAACTAAAGAAGCACATAGTCACAGATAAAGTAACAGTTATACCGTATTTAGAGCGCTTTAATAGGTGCTATTACAGGCCATTGGGAGGGTTCAGGAAAAGGTGCTTGCTGATCAAGGCTGATAGCCAGTGTTCAATCCCCAGAACCCATTTGGAGGTAGAAGAAGAGAACTGACTTCAGAAAGCTGTCCCCCATCATACCATCATCCACATGTGCACACACACATAAATGATAGGTTTTTTTGTTTTTGCATATATATTACTTGTTTAGTGTTGCATACATGAATATAGTAAATTTATGATATTTTCACCCCTCAATCGCCCCTCCTTTTCCCTTTACATCCCTTCATCTACCTTGCCAGATTCCTTCCTCTTCTCAAGTCTTTTTCACTTGCGTGGCCCACTATGTTTCAAACAATAGTTTTGAAAATGCACTATTATCACCAAGATGATTTTTCTGTGTTTCAGATCTTATTGGAATGGGGGTTATAGCCCAGTGGCAGAGGTCTGACCTAGTATGTGTGAGGCCCTGAGGATTATTTTTTAATAAGTAAACTTGCTCCTCAGCTTTTAAAAATATAACTGGTAGACAGGAAGACAGGTTGGGCGTGGTGACACATGCCTGTAACCCCAGCACTTGGCAGGTGATACCAGTAGGATTAGGAAATCAAGGTTATCCCAGGCCATATAGTGAGTTCAAGGACAGTGTGGGCTACATGAAACCCTGTCTCAGAATGGAACAAATGAAAAAGCAAACAACTAAAAAAGGACCTTATTTCTTTCACTACAGGCTTCTCTAATTCAGTGGGTTGTCCCCTCTGAAAGATACTTCTTGGACTTGCAAGATGACTTAGCAGGTAAAGGGGATTGGCACACAAGTCCCATGACCTGAACTTAATCCCCAGAACACATATCAAGGTGGCAGGAGAGAACTGAGTCTACAAAGTTGTCCTCTGACCTTCACACATGCTTGTGGTATGCAAGTGGACACACATACTATAAGCAACATACTCTTTTAAAAAAATGGGGGGGGGCTGGAGAGTCGACTCAAGGGTTAAGATTCTACCTTGTAAGCAGAAGGTCCTGAGTTCAAATCCCAGGTCCCACATAAAAAGGCAAGGTAGAAATGGCTTAGCCTGTACTTTCGGCCCTGGTAGGTGGAGCCTGGGAAATCCCAGAGTGAAGCAAAAAGGAGGTAGAAGTAATCCAGGATGATTCTTAAAGTCACCCTTAGGTCTCCACAGGGACACACAGTGCCCTCTAACATGCACTCACACACTCACATTGTAATCAGGGATGACCGAGTCATTCCCCTTCCTTGGTCTCAGGCTATATGACTTCCTGCCAAAGTCCTGTTTCAACCTCAGCCTGCGCCCCACCCAGAGTCCGTCACCACTAGAGCTATTATTACACTGTGATACTATAAGGAGGAGCCAAGAACATGAGCAAACAGCTGAGCACAGAGATGTGAATGAATTTATAATGCAAAGTAGGAGGAGGCAGTAACATTGCCCCCATGGTAGAGGCAAGTTTGGGCTACAGGGTGAATTCCAAGCCAGTCTGAGATCCATCTCAAAAAAAAAAAGTTCCATTTTGTTTGAGACAGGGTCTCATGAAATGCCCAGAACTGTGTGTGAAAATAAATTCCAAGGGCACAGTAGCATGCGCTAGTAATCCCAGCACAAGAGAAGTCAACTTAACCTACTTGATTTAGCCCTTGAGTAAACAGCATGGAACGGTACCCTAAGTTGTCCTCTTAACTCCATATATCATAGAGCATATGTGCATGCACACACACACACACACACACACACACACACACACACACACACACACACACCACTGCCAGTTTGTGCATAAACTGGCTTACAAGTTCAAAGCCAGCATGGGCAACATAGCCAGACACTGTCTTAAAATAAAAACTTTTAAAATGGGAGGTAGGGGGAGGCAGGAAAACGGCTCAGTGGTAAAGGTGCTTGCCACCAAGGCAGGTGACCTGAGTTCAATCCCCAGAGCCCACATTGTGCTCCCCTGACCCTCCATACGTATGCTATGCCATGCATGCATGCGTGCACACATGTACAATAAATATAAATTTAAAAAATAGAAAGAGCAGGAGAGGGGTGGGCTGTGGGTGAGTGAAATCCCCAGCACCACACAAAAAGCATACTAGTAAATGTTTAGGAGATAAGAGAGACCTGTATCATATACCGCAGATTCGGGAAATCAGGACAAGAAGCCCAGTTACATAAAACAAGGAAAATATAAGGAGACATACTATTTCCCACTTTCTATACAAACTAGTTTCCACCCACAGAAACCTTTGGTAAAACATAGAAGGATTTATCGGACGCCAAAGGAAATGTGACTATTAGAAAGCAACCCTGGAAAGACCGTGCCAGGTGGCAGGCAGCTCCTGGTAAACTGAGGCTGAAATGAAGCCCACCCCGTGCTGACCCTCTCGGCCATACATGGGAAGAAGGAAACTTCTGTGAAATAATGCCCTGAAGGAGACCTACAGCTTTTAACTTGAAAATCAATTGCTTACAGTGCACTCTGATTATGCAAATCTGAAGCTGAGTCATGGCCCTCCCATGAAAACCTTAAAGCTACAGTGCTAGACTCTGGTTCAGGTCAGTGCTTGGGGTTGGGGGGCCCAATACAGTCTCTCTGGGAAGCACATGGTTGCTTCTATTCTGGAGTCTCTGAGCCATGATTTGATTTATTTTTCACACAGATCTCATTTCTTTATCAGGGAGAAGAGAGGGGAAGAGAGAGAAGGGGCGCACACATGCCTGCCTTGGAGCATGGGTGGTGGTCAGAGGATAACTTTTAGAGATCACCTCTTCTTTTTAGGCATTTTAGAGCGGCCATGCTGGGACTGGTCTCTGAAGGTCCTTGGAGGTCATTCCCAGGGCTGTGGTTATTACCCTGAAGGAACACACTCTATTGATCTGGAGGAACTGATTCTAATCCTTCATGGAGATAAAGTCGCCAACTTCCCCCAACCCTCTGTTCATGAAAGGTCATAGAGATTGGTTCTGCATTGTAGATAAACCCTACGGTAAGGTCCCACATGAGATGAGCTTGGTTGGGCCCCAATAGGAACAGAACAGTGAGATGTAGAGGAACAAGCACTCCAATCAGGTTTGCAGAAAATGGAGCTAACCGATGAGGAAAAGTCATTTTTCCAAGAAAATGGAGCTAACCAATGAGGAAAAGTCATTTTTCCGCAGGACTTGCCTAAATGTATGATACCTGACCCTGGCAGCCATCTTTGGTACCTGCCCTCCATGACACTCCACTCTGGAGTCTGTGAGTTCTTTTCCAGCTGCTTGTTCCTCATGGATTCCATGCCTGGAGTCCATGAGTTCTCCAGGGCGCCCTTGCCCCTCATACCACTCCACATCTGGAGTCTGTGAGTTCTCTTCTTTCTCTCCTCTAATAAACTCTGCCTTAATCTTCTGTGCATGTTCTAGTTTCAATCTTCAACTCCCAAACACAAGAACCTGGACATATACAGATCCCAGAGGGACCCCACATCACTTTCACCATGAGGACTTCCCAGGAATCAAAGCAAGTTTGCAGAATTTTGCTTAGAATGAGAGGGGCCCTGAGGTGGTGGGCACAGCTCAGGGATTTGTGCTTAACCTGCAGAAGGTTCTGGGCTCCATCCCTGGCATCCTCACAAAACAAATGAGCAAACCAACAGCCAGGCCGGTAACTTCAACATTCAGGAGACAAAGGCACGAGGAATGTTGCTCAGCTCAGGGCAACCAGGATTACGTGGCAAGATCTTGTCTCACCCTACATTAATAACCAGGAACCAGGCCAGACTAATCACTCCCCATCCTAAAGCTCAGGGAAGTTTGTGGAAGAGGGGGCGGTAAGATTGTAAGCGCCTAAAGATGGGGAGGAGCAACGATATGCAAGATACTCCACACAAGTTAGGGCCAAAGCAATCATAATAGGACTTTGCATGACCTGCTGAATGACCAACGTGTCATTGACCCCCCAAAGTCTAGCATGGATCACAGGCACTAGGATCCTTAGAGGCAAGGGATTAATAGCCACAATAGTATTCCTATAAAGGGGAACACAAAAAAAGAGCTCTAGGCAATGCTACTCAGTCCTTATACTCCATCCGAGAGGAGGACCAAGAAGGAAGTTTGACATGCACACTAAAGGATGCTCCAGGGATGGGGAGGGGGAGAGGGCACTGGAAGAAAGGGAGGGGGGGAAGGAAGGGGAATAGGAGGGAGGGAGCAAGGGGATCCAGGGAGGAGTGGAGGGAGGGAGGTGAATGGGGTACCTATCAAATTTGTATAAAAATTATTAATAAAAAAAGATCTTGTCTCAAAAGAAAAGGGGGGAGGGGGTGGAGAGATGATTCAGGATTTAAGCCTCTGTCTTGCAAATCAAAGGTCCTGAGTTCTGATCCTGTATCCCACATAAAAAAGGCCAGGGGGGAATGACAGTGACCTGTACTTCTGGCCCTGGAAGGCAGAGCGCGGGAAACTCCAGAGCAAAGCAAAGAGGGGGTGGTGCAATACACACACACACAGAATGGCTAGGGAGATGGTAAAGGTACTTAACCCTGAAGATGAATGGAGAGAACAATTCTCTGATCTCTCTCTACACAATGACTGTGGCATACATGCACCCGCACTCACACACACAATAGTAAATTAAAATTTAAAACTAAAACTACATATTTCATGTCCCCAAGTAGGTACAATATGGTGACTGAAAAAAGTGGAAGAAACTTCCAGAGAGGCCGAGTGGGTGTTGTTCTTTTTCCTTGTCCTGAAACATAAATGTTGGAGCGACAAGGACCTTCTTGTATCCAGGGGGGGAAAAAAAACAGTCCAAAGAATCAGTAGAGGAGACCACAAACACTGTTAACCCATGACTGGCCCGGAGCTTAAAAGGCTTTGTAGGGCTGGAGAGATGGCTCAGGGGCTAAGCTTATTCCTCACAAGCAGAAGATCCAGAGTTTGGATCCCGGATTCCACGTAAAAATGCCAGTTGGAAATGGCGGCAGCCTATACTTCAGGCCCTGGAAGGAGGAGCCAGGGAAACTCCAAAACAAAAGCAAAGAGAAGGTGAAACAATCTACAGTGATTCCCAAAGTCACCCTTGGGCAAGTATTCTCTCTCTCTCTCTCTCTCACACACACACACACACACACACACACACACACACACACACACGCACGCACGCACGCACGCGCGCGCGCGCGCACAGTTTTGTAGCCCAGGCTGGCCTTGTGACTCAGACCTCCCTCCTCTAAAGCCTGTAACTGAGTCACAAGGCAGCCCTTCCTCCCTCCTGTGTCTCCTCCTCCTCCTTTTTATTTTTATTTTATTTTTTACATTTATTTATTTTTCTACTTTTACAAGCATGTTGGGTAGTTATCCCCATTTCCCTCATCTTCTTCCCTCCCATCCCCACCCTCACTTTCATCAATCCCTCTCACTCCCTCCCACCCTCCTGCCTGTCTGATTCTATGGACCCCAGAGTTTCCTCTGGCTATTTACTCCTGTGGGGGTTCAGGCCTCTGTGGCATACCAAGTTGCCTCTCTTCGGGCCATCCCACTGATAGGGGCATTTCCCTTTACTTATCCGGCTTTAGTCCCCAAGGTTTCCACTGTACGTTCTTATCTCTCCTGAGTTCCTTGATAGTTTATGGGGACATGTTGGTATGTCAGTCATGATGCAGGTCTGGGAAGGACAAGTTTCACTGCAGTGAGTTCCTGGATGCAGCTACTTCTTTTTAAATAGCATCAACTGTGAATTTGGATTGAGGGCATCGATGGGCTGGGGGCCCTCATAACACAGTGATCCAGAGAGTCCCTCCCACTCCAATCAAGGCTGTGGGACTTCCTCATAAACCCTGGGCAAATTTGAGATGGTCTGACTCCTCTCCTCAGCAGCACTTGAACACATTTAGAATTCTTTCCCAAGGTCCTGTCCCACAACAAAGTCTGTGATTCCTACTACCTCCAAATCCTTAGACTCCAGCACAGGGCACACCCAAGGGCACGTGCCCAGGAGATGGGCTGCATGGTTTGGCTGAGTCCAGGGTTCAGGCACCTCTTGGGGGTGTTTTCCATTCGAGGTATTCTTTAGTTGTCTTGTATCTGTCTGCTTGCTCTCTGTGTCATGGAAGCATGTGATCAGATGGTGCACTTTGCTGATGTCCTTCTGTCCAGTGATGTCCTTCAGTCCAGTGATGACCTTCCATCGTCATGCACCTGCTCCCTCCACTTCAATACTTGCAGGATCACCAGAGGTGGGCCTTGTAGGGAAACCATGCCCTCTAGAGAGGCTTTGTGACTTTAGGGTCTCCTCTTTCCATAGCCACCTCACATAAGCAGATGTCTCTGCCCCAGCATGGAATGAACATAGGAATCAAGCCAGAGCTACTGTTCTGTGGCCAACACTTGCCATGGGACGAAACGCAGGCCAGCACCTCTCCCATCTCTTAGGAAAAGTATCCACCTCTGGTGAAGACAGACCCTGGTGGGAATCTGGGCTCTGCCACCTGACAGCTTCACCCAGGTCCTTCCTATGATCTTGCCCCTCAGTGGCCTACTGAGTTCAGCAATGACACTCTAAATGACCTGGAGGAATTGCTAGGAGACTCGCTGTCCCTCCACTACGGGGACAGCAGAGCAACACTGGCCTCTCAATATATGTGAGCTGAAGCCAGGTATGGTAGCTCACACCTATAACACTACCAGCTCTTGGGGGAGCTGAGGCAGAAGGAAGGCCTGGCCTACTGTTGCAGTCTGCCTGCATGGTTGCTGATAAATGACCATCACACAGCTTAAGGGAACAAGGAGTTTACTTTCTTACGATAGTCCAGTTACAGTTCATACTCCAGCTTGACAGGAGAGCATGCACTAACACCAAGGCCAAAGGAACTGGCTACACCATCACCACATAATGGCGGACAGACAGACAATCCTTACTTGCCAGACCAGCATGTCTGGCCAAGTGAACAGAAGGATGCCAACTCTCTCGACCAGCTCTCTGTGATTTATCCAGGGCCTAATCCCACCCACCATGGGCTGGGTCTTCCCCAGCAGCCAGACAATCTCCTTCAGGTTTGCTCTGGGCCTAACTCAACCATCAACTCTCTACAACTGTGCCCAGAGCTCAAACCCTCAACAGTCAAGTTGACACCTGTGCTTAACTATGACACCTACATAGTGAGTTTGAGGCCAACTGGGGATGCACAGTAAAACCTCTTCTCTATGTATTGTATTTATGCATGAAAGTGTCAAAGAATGAAAAAATCTAAGAGGGATGGGAGAGATGATGGAGGGAAGCAGGGATAAGTACTCAATATGCTTGTAAAAGTAGACAAATTTAAAAACAAAAGAGAATAGACAAACCAGAGTGAACCCTGGGATCCATAGAGGCACACAGGCAGGAGGGTGGGTTTGATGGAGGGATGGGAGGGGGAGATGAGGAGAGAAGCAGGGATAAGTACTCCATATGCTTGTAAAAGTAGAAAAAAATTAAAAAGAGAGAGTAGACAAACCAGAGTGAACCCTGGGGTCCATAGAAGCAGATAGGCAGGAGAGTGGGAGGGAGTGGGATGGATGAGAAAGGGAAGGGAAGGGGAATGGCTGGGAGGGGGGATGGAGAGAAGCAGGGATAAGTACTCCATATGTTTATAAAACCAGAAAAATAAAATAAAATTGTTAGTCATAAAAAAATCAAACCTTTTCTCAAAAGGGGAGGGGGACAGACTGGGCACTAGGATGTAATTTTGTTGGCAAAGAGCCTGCCTAGCATGCAGGAAGACCTAGGTTTGGTCCCCAGCATGGCATAAATGGGGTGTAGTGTCAACACTCAGAAAGTAGAGAGGTGAAGATCAGGAGTTCTAGGTTGTCCTCAATTTCATAGCAAGTATGAGGTCACCCTGGGATACAGGAGGCTAACTAGAAAAAATCTATGACCTGCATATGGATGGTCCACGTATATGGTTTGGGGGAGGGGGTGTTGTAGGGAGTTTGTGCTTGTCGGCCCAGTTTAAGGCCTTTCTCTTTTCCCATTCCCCAAGTCACCTAGAAAATTGACCTCAGGGGCTGGAAAGATGGTTTTGTGGTTAGGGGAGAGAGAGAGAGAGAGAGAGAGAGAGAGAGAGAGAGAGAGAGAGAGAGAGAGAGAGAGAGAGAGAGAGGAAGGCAGGAAGGAAGGCAGGAAGGAAGGAAAGAAGGAAGGAAAGAAGGAAGGAAGGAAGGAAGGAAGGAAGGAAGGAAGGAAGGAAGGAAGGAAGGAAGGAAGGAAGGAAGGAAAGGTGTGTTCACTAGCTGCTTGGGAGGTCTCCCTAGAGCCCGTGCAGTAGGAGAGAAAGAATACAGAGCCACAGTTTGGAGGAGGGAGAAAGGTAGAATTTCTCTCTCTGGGTCTCTCCTATTTCCTGTTGGCTGTTGGTTAAATTTTACCCCATGAATTGTAGCTCCCACACAAGTCTAGGTTACTGGTGCTACATGGAACAGCAAATCCAAGGCTGAGGGAACGAGAGAAACTCTGGGCATATGGATGGTCAATGCCAATGTTAGGGAGAATCTGGTGGTTCATTATGGCCATGTCCAAAGTGGTCCACTATTGACTTGGCTATTTCCCGAAAGATGAGATTGAGGAAGTCCTTTTCCAAGGGCCTTTGCTAATGAGTGAGAATTTCATGATTTGAGCACAGTCCAGCTCAGGAAACTGCCAAAGGTCCATGTGAAGAATGTGGATTTTATGGAGCCAGGGAGTGTTGCAAGTGGTTTTAATAGGATTTAAGTGGTTAAAGCCTTTGCTTGGCAAACAAAGGGACCTGAGTTCAGCTTCCCAGATCTCATGTAAAGATGCCAGGCAGGTGTAGCGACCCACCTGCAATTCCAGCCCTGGAAGGAGGAGCCTGAGACTCCCCAGAGCAAACTGGCTATCCTCAGGCTAGCCCTAATGGCATGCTCTGAGTCCAGTTAGAGATCTAGACTCAACAAGGTGGAAGAGTGATGGAGGATGATTCTTGATATGAACCTTGGGCCACCATAGGCACACACACTCAAGCGCACTTTTGCACATACACTTAACCACCTGCAAACACATGCACGTACACCTCATACACACATACATGAAAGAAAATGAGGACATTTTTAGTAAAGCCCTATCTCTTTTCCATCTTCTCAGCTGACTACATGGCAGAAACAGCTGGCCCCTGAGAGGCAAAGGCACCAGAGATATTTTTCAAGGGCTCCCTGATAGGGTTCGGGGCTTCATCTGGACATTAACACTACCTCCCAATCTTCCTGCCTTCATCTACACTTTTACCTTCTGTCCTAGTTAGGCACAGGTGTCAACTTGATAGTTGAGGGTTTGAGGCTCTGGACACATTTGTGGAGAATTAGTGGTTGAGTTAAGCCCAGAGCAAACTTGCAAGATTGTCTAGCTGATGGGGAAGGCCAGCTCATCATGGTGAGTGAGACTAGGCCCTGAAACAAAATACAGAGAGCTGATTGAGAAAGGTGAGAAAGGTATCCTTGGCCAGACATGCTGGTCTGGCAAGTAAGGATTGTCCATCTCTCAGGTGTTATGTAGAGATGGTGTGGCCAGTTCCCTTGGCCCTAGTGTTGGTACATGCTCTCCCATCAAGCTGGACTGAGAACTGTAACCACACTATCATAAGAAAACGAATCCCTTATTCCCTTAAGTTGTTTGATGGTGATTTATCAGCAACCATGCAGGCGAACTGCAACACCTTCCCAAGACACAAACTGGTCAAGAAGCAGCAGGACCTTGGGTTAGACAAGCCAAAAGGAGAGGAAGAGGAGAATGATCTTAAAGCCCCTGACCAGGAGAAAGAGGGCCAGCTATCTGTCCACTGTCGGTCCTGGCATGTGCTGATGAATGCTTTGATGCTGACCGAGATGGCCAGATCTCATCATCCCCTGGCAGCACTCATTACATCTGTGCCTGTCATCTACATGCAGAATGGAAGAAAGGCCATATATGGTCTTCCAGCTTGCATCGGTAGGGCTTGAAGTGCGAAGCAGGTGCTCTTGCTATAAATACACGTTCTGTCCTATTGGCAAAGCTAAGGCCTTGACACTGGGCGTCTCTCCCAGAGCTCCCTGCACGCTGAGGAGCAGGTGTGGGCTACTCTGGACAGAAGGGGGCTTTCCAGGCAGCCTGACTGCTTCACAAGAAAGGTCTAGGGCAGAGCCTGGGTCTCGGTGAAAGGCATGTGTTGTAGTTTGCCTGCATGTTGCTGGTGAATTGGCCACCAAACAGTTTAGGGGAACAAGGAGTTTGATTCTGGCTTCTGGTTGTCTGGTTACAGTTCTTAGCTCATATCAATACCAGGAGCTGGGGGAACCAGCCATACTATATATACAGGATCGCTAAGAGAAAGGCAAACTTCACTCACCAGACACCAAGACTGTCAAGTATGCTGGAGAATGCCAACTTACTGAACCTGCTTCCCCCTGTCTTACCCACCTGCCCAGGGAGTGGTCCCACCCACTATGGGCTGAGTCTTCCCATTTCTCCTGCAAGCTCAGGGCTTGCCTTAACCAGTAATTCTTCGCCAATGTGCCCAGAGCTTGGCACTCAATTGTTACGTCTGACACATATATAGCTATCACAGCATACTTGGTGCCAATAAGATGTCATGTATTGGGGGCTGGAGAGATGACTCATGGGTTAAGACTCCGTCTTGCAAGCAAAAGGTCCTGAGTTTGGATCTCAGGTCCCATGTAAAAAAATGCCAGGTGGAAACAGCGTCGGCCTGCACCTGCACTTTCAGCCCTGGGAAATCCCAGAGGAAAGAAGGAGGAGGTAGAAGCAATCTAGGATGATTGTCAAAGTCACCCTTGGTCTTTCACAGGGACACACAATGCCCTCTCTCTCTCTCTTTCTCTGTCATACACACACACACACACACACACACACACACACACATACACACACACACACACACACACGATAGATAGACAGATAGTAGATAGATAGACAGTAGATAGATAGATAGATAGATAGATAGATAGATAGATAGATAGATAGATAGATAGATAGATAGATTTTTCTAAAAAAGATTTCATGTCTGGGAGGGAGACACTGTCTGACAGTAACAGGTGGGGAAAATGGGGGAGGGGGTTTTCTTAGGAGGGGCTCACGCCCTGCTCAGATAGGACTGTGACTCTGTTTCACCCACATTCGGCTGTAAAGCTTTAGCAGACACCAAATGAGCCTTGGTCTCTGGAAACCATTGAGTTCCTGGCGGCTAACATTACCAGAAGCGTCCACTCCACAGCTTTGGGAAGCCAGAGGAGTACCTCAGATTTTCACATGCTTCTCACTTTTCCAAGAGGCCCTGTTATGCAGCCCGACATTGGCTTGGCTCTTCAGTCTTGGGTTGCAAATTGGGATGGTTGGGGGGGGGGTCCAGATCCACTTCAGATCAGAGGAGAGGCTAGCCCCAACTGATGTTATCACAGTCACATTTCCCAACACCACTACCAACTGAAAGTTTCAAAGCTTATGAGATCCCCGGACACAGTACTGCTTGGAAGGCTGAGGCAGGAGGATGCGAGTCTGAATCAGCCTGGGCTGCATGGCAATACCTTGTAAATTCAATCAAACGAACAGTTGTGGGTACAGCCCAGTGGCAGAGTATTGATGGACTATGCACGAAACCCTAGGGTCATTGCAAAGCATCTTGAGATGGGAGCATGGAGGCATATACTTGGGATTTCAGCACTGGGAAAGTAGAAGGAGGAAGATCAGAAGTTCATGGTCATCCTCGGCTACATAGTGAGTTCCAGATCAGCCTGGGCTACATGAGACCCTGCCTCAAAACAACAACAAAATGAAAACAAAACAAAAAAGCAAACTGTAGGCAAATCTATTTGTATGAAATACAGTGACAAGTAAAAAGAACCATCTCAAGAAATGAATGTGGACTGTACATATCACAAGAAGAGGATATGTGAAGCCAGGAGACTTGATTTTGTTTCAATTTTTAGAAATAAAAGTAGAACATCATATAAACAAGTATGTAGCTTACATATTTTATACCCCCTTTTTCAGTATTGGGGATCAAAACCAAGGGCACAGAGGCTTGGCAAGTGTTCCAATTTTTAAGGTACATCCTCAATTCAGTATCAGTGGCAAACCACTCTGGCAGCCACAGTGCAAATGGAGAAGCAAAATGAATGGAGATGGACTGTAATTGACAGCATGTTTGTCTAGCATGCAGAAGTCCCGGGGTAGATGACCCCAACTCGACCCCCAGCACCACATAGACCAGGCAGAGTGGCATGCACTTGTAATCCTAGCACCTGGGAGGTGGAGACATGAGAATCAGAGTTCAAGGTCATTTTTGGCTACATAGTGAGTCCAGGCCAGTCTGGGCTGCATGATACTTGGACACATGAGATCCTGTCTCCAAAAAAGGAGGAGGGGATTGGGGAGATGGCTCAGGGGTTTGTCTTTGCCTTCCAAGTGAAAGAACCTTAGTTCAGATCCCACATAAATGCCATGCAGATATACTAGCAGCCTGCAATCTTAATCCTGGAAGGCAGAGATTGGGAAACCCTAGAATAAAGCCATGAAGAGGTAGAACAATCCAGGATGAGTCTCTTGGGCCTCCACAGGCACACACTCAAGTGTCTTATTGTATACATGTCTACACACATGTATGCATGCACATGCACACATAGGGGAAAAAGGACTAAGGAGATGGTTCATTGAACAAGAGTTCAAATTGCAGCAACCACATAAAGCAGGGCACATCCATGCATATCCTTATACCCAGCATTCAGAGGCAGACAGAAATGGGCAGATAGAGGAAGCTTGCTGGCCAGTCAGTCTATCAAAAGAGCAAGCTTCAGGTTTGGTAAGGGACCCTGACTCAAAAAAATAAAGTCAAGGGCTGGACAGATGGCCCATGGTTAAGACTCTGCCCCAAAGTGTAGCATCCTGAGTTCAGATCCCAGATGCCACGTAAGAATGCCGGGCAAACACAGCAGCAGCTTGTACTTCTGGTCTGGTGGGCGGAGCCTGATGAATCCCAGAGTGAAGCAAAAAGAAGGCAGAAGCAATCCAGGATGATTGCCAAAGGTCACTCTTGGGCCTTCACAGGACACACAGTGCCCTCTGATATACACGCACACACACACACACATACACACACACACACATGCACACACACACACATAAATAAATAATAAATAATAAATACATACATACATATATTCATACATACATACATAAAATAAAATAAAGTGAAGAGAGATAGAGGAAGATACCCTGCATCATTCTCTGACATCTGCATGACCGTAGTTACAAGCAAACACCTCCCACTACACACAAACAAAAGCAATGGAACTTAGCCAGTCATCCCAAGACTGTCCTCATCGCCCCTCCCCCAAAGCCCACAAAGACTACTGTAATTTCTATAGTACTCACTTCCTTGTGTTTCTTTTTTAAAAATAGTTTATGTGTGTGTCTGTGAGAGAGAGAGAGACAGAGAGAGACAGAGAGAGACAGAGAACAAGCAGGTGTGTACAAGTTACATGATACATGTGGAGGTCAGAGGGCAACTTTCAGAAGTTGGTTCTCTCCTTTCACAATTTGGGTTCAGGTGGGTAGAACTCAGGCTGCCAAGTTTATGAGCAGGCGTTTTTACCTGCTGGATCATCTCGCTGGCCCTTCCATGTGTTTTTTTGTATAATAGTTTGCCTAACTTTAGGCTTGTCCTTATGTGTGTGCATGTGTCTGTGTCCATGTGTACACATGCATGTGGAGGCCAGGGGTTGACATCGTGTGTCTTTCTCTGCAGCTCTCCACTTATTTTTTATTTTTTTAAACTTTATTTATTTATTCATTTGTGTGTGTGTGTGTGTGTGTGTGTGTGTGTGTGTGTGTGTGTGTCTATCAGAGGGCACTGTGTGTCTCTGTGGAGGACCAAGGGTGACTTCAGGAATCATCCTGAATTGCTTCTACTTCCTTCTTCCTTCACTCTGGGATCTCCCAGGCTCAGTCCACCAGGGCAGGAAGTGCATGCCACCACCTTTTGTGCCTGGCATTTATTATGTGGGACCTGGGATCCAAATTCAAGACCTTCTGCTTATGAGGCAGAGTCTTAACCCCTGAACCATCTCTCCAGCCCTCGAGATGATTTTTGTTTGTTTGTTTGTTGGATTTCCCAGGCTCTGCCCACCAAGGCAGAAGTGCAGGCAGCCATTTCTGCTTGACGTTTTTACGTGGGACCTGGGATCTGAACTCAGGATCTTCCACTTGCAAGGCAGAGTCTTAACCCCTGAGGCATGAGACTGGGGATCCTTGTCACGATTTTATCAGCAACGACATAGATTAATTGCAACATGTAGCATGCACAAAGCTCTCCATTCCATCCCTAGCACCTAATAAACTGTGGAGGCAGAGACAGGGGGAAGAGAGCTTCAGGGTCATCCTTGGATTCTTGAAAGGAACAGAACTGACAGAGTGAAAATATATTAAAGGGGGATTTATTAGATGGGTTTGCACGATATGGTCTGGGTAGTTCCACAACGACTGTCTTCATACTGGAGGGAGCATGCCAGTCCACTGCCTTGGTAGCTCCAATTGGGCATTGAGGGTCTAGAAAATTCCTGGAGAGCCACTGGTCTTCAGTCCATATTGGAGGACCGCAAACATTGGGTTCTAATACCAGTGAGGAAGCAGTACAGCAGCAGCAGTAGCAACAGGGTGTTTGAATCTGCCAGCAAAGTAGGCCAAACTAGGGCTGGAGAACTGGGGCTGGAGAGGTGGCTCCGGGGTTAAGACTCCGTGTCACAAACAAAAGGTCCTGAGTTCGGATCTAAGTCCCACGTAAAAGCCAGGTAGAAAAGGCAACAGCCTGCACTTGGGCCCTGGTGGGTATAGATCCCAAAGGGAAATAAGAAGGAGGTAGAAGCAATCCAGGATGATTCCCAAAATCACTCTTGGGCCTCCACAGGGACATACAGTACCCTCTGATACACACACACACACACACACACACACACACACACACACACACATACACACACAAAGTAATAAATAAACTTAGGGAAAAAAAGACTCTTTCAGAAGCAGAAGGATCTGAGTTCAGATCCCAAGACCCATGTTAAAACAAAAAACAAAACAAACAGGCAGAAGTGGTCACATCCTGCATCTCTGACTCTAGAAGGTGGAACCTGGGAAATCCCCGAGTGAAGCAAAAAGGAGTTAGAAGCAATCCAAGATGACTCCTGAAGTAAGTGGCGCGCGCGCACACACACACGCGCACACACACACACACACACACACATGCACACGCACACACCATGGCAAGCTGTTTTCACCAGCAAGATTCAAAGCAGGCAGGCAAAAAGCAACAGCTTCCCCCCACCCTAATCTTACATCTGGACCTCAGCAGAAGATGCAGTGCACATTTAGGGTGGGTTTCCTATGTCAGTTATATTAATCAAGAACATCCCTTGCAAGAATGCCAAAGGCTTATCTCTTGGGTGAATCTAGATCCACAAGGATGATCAATATTAACCATCAAAGTTACATAATGAATTCAAGGCCAGCTTGGGTTACAAGACACCTGGGATACAAACACCTTGCCTAAAAACAAACAAACTAAAGCCCAGCTATATGGGATTCAGTCTAGAGAAAATAACAATGAAAATGAATAAAAGGGATAATTTTGGGGAAAAATTACATAGAGATTTTCTTTTTTAAAATATTATTATTATTATTATTTATTCAATTGTGCGTGTATGCATATGTGTGCGTGTGTGTGTGTGTATGGTGTGTGTGTGTGTGTGTGTGTGTGTGTGTAGAACCACGGACGAATTCGGGAACCACCATGGATGCTTTCACCTCCTCGTTTGCTCTGTCCTGGGATTCACAGGCTCCGCCCTACCAGGACCAGAAACACAGGCTGTCCCCGCTTCCGCCCGGTGTCTATACTTGGGTCTAGGATCCGAACTCAGGACCTTCCACCTGCAAGGCAGAGGCTTAATCCCTGAGCCACCTCTCCAGCCCCTACATAGAGATTTTCTAGGCCAGGCAGCTCCTCATCTAGGTATTTCCAAGCATAGGCTTAAAACACAGCTGGAGGCCGAAACTGATTCCAGCTGGGCGGCTATTTTTCTTCTTTGTAATGTTCTTTGGGGCTAGAGAGATGGCTCAAGGGTTAAGATTCTGCCTCACAAGCAGAAGGTCCTGAATTCAGATCCCAGGTTCTATGTAAAAAAAGCCAGGCAGAAACATTGGGGGCCTGCACCTCTGGCCCTACTGGGTGGAGCCTGGGAAATCCCAGAGTGAAGCAAGAAGGAAGTAGAAATAATCCAGGATGATTCCTGAAGTTACCCTTGGTCCTCCACAGAGATACACGGTGACACACAAACACACACACACACACACACACACACACACACACACACACGCAGAGCAAATTAAATAAATAGATAAATAGATAAATAAATAAGTAAATAAATAAAGTTAAAAAATGTTCTGCCATATATTCATTGTCCATACTAATGCATTTTTAATGTGTCCTCATTTTCTTTTTATTTTTTCTACTTTTTTTCCATTTTTACTTATTTTTTCTACTTTTACAAGCATATTGAGTATTCATCTCAGCTTCCCTCCCTCCCCCTCCCTTCCCTTCACCATTCCTTCCCACTCTCTCCCCACCCTTCTGCCTGTGTGCTTCTATGGGCTTCAGGGTTCACTCTGGCCTTTTTTTTTTCTATTTTTAAAAAATTATTATTTTATTTTTCTAGTTTTACAAGCATATTGAGGTCTTATCCTTGTTTCCCCTCCATCTCTCTCCATCCCATCCCTCTTCCTTCCCTTCATCAATCCATCCCACTCCCTCCCATTCTTCTGCCTGGCCGCTTCTATGGACCCCAGGGTTCCCTCTGGCTTGTCAGCTCTTGTGGGGGTTCAGGCCTCTGTGGCTACAAGTTGCTCTTCCCTGGGCCACCCCACAGATAGGGGCATTTCCCTTCACTCATCCAGTTCTAATTCCTAAGGTTTCCATTGTGTGTTCTTAGTGCCCTTGAGTTCCTCACTAGGCTATGGGGGTATGTCCATATGTCAGTCTTTATGCAGATCTGGTAAGGACAAGTCTAGCTGAAATGAGTACTAATGGCTTTCAATAAGCCAGTTACAACAGGCATACTGCTTCATGCTTGCAACCTTGGCTCTTGGAAGACTTAGGAAGGAGGGTTGCCAAGAATTCAAGGCTGGCCTGGACTACATTGTTGGGTTTGGGGGCAGCCTGAGCTATGAAGTAAGCCCTCCCCCACCCCATCTCAAAGAAAATGTAAACAATGGGCTGGCATTGTGGCTCAGTGGCAGGGTGCTTACTCTGCATGCAAGATTCCCTAGAGTCAATCCCCAGTACTGCCAAATAAATGAATAGAAAACAAAAGCAAGCAAACAAGGCATCTTCATTCAAGCATATCGTGGATTTTGACCTCACTCCCCCTCCCTTTTCTCCTCCCCAACTCGTCTTCATCCTTTTCACAAAGAGCTCTGCTTCTACTTTCTTATCACATATATAAATGTTCATATACATTGATCTATGGTATGAGGTAATACAAAATCAAACCTATACCTGATATATGTATGTGTGCCTATATGCTGCGTATGGTGACTCACACTTGTGTTCCCAACATTCAGGAGGCAAAGAGAGCGGGGCTACCTAGTGAGTTAACTACATCAAGCAAATTAGAAAAACATGGAGCATTTGTCTTTCTGGTCTGGTTTATTTTAGTTCGAATGATGTTCCCCAGTTCCATCCATTTCCCTGCGCACAACCTCATTTCTTTCTTCTTTACACTTGAAGGAAATGCCATTGTGTGCCTGTGATTGGTGTGACCCAAGCACAGGTGCTGACTCCTTTCTCATCAAGAGGCATAAATATGCTTGCAGGTTTCCCACCCACATGGATTAGGGGTCCTGTGGTGCTCAGCACCAGACTTCTCCATTCACGGGAGGACAGATGCAGAATTGTGACATCCCAATTTGAAATGGCTAACAATAAAAACACATGATCATGTGTATGTGCTATTCACTGATGAGTATAGAAAACAAAATGTAAAGCAAATACAAAGCATTTGCAATGACTAGCTCTTGTAATAAACTGTTGCCAGAGCAGAACACAGGAAATTTGAGATAACCCGAATCTGTGTTTCCAGCCCTTGGTCACTCATATTTGACTCCAGAATAAATGACCTCTTATCCTTTTGAGGTGAGCATTGTGATATTTACATCTACCATTAGGGATGAGAGGATATGAGGAAGTATGGGAAGAAAAGAAAGGAGTGAAAGAGGATCAACAAAATCGATGTGTGATATTGTCATAAGAAAATTCAGTGTTGCACACCAACCTTAAATGCAAACAAAGTCTTAAGAGAATTGTATTCCCTTCTCTGAGAAGTGTCACAAATGGAACTGCTAAAAATGATTAAGGAAGTATGTCTGTAAGCCCAACTTCTGTATGATATATGCATAAGGAAATATAGTATATTATATAGTATATATTATAGTCCCTTTGATTAATCTTTTTTGAGACAGAGTCTGAAGTAGCCCAGGAAGGTCCCAATCTCCTTTCCTAGTTGAAGCTGGCCTTGATCTTCTGCTCAAAGGCTTCCTACCTCCACCACCCAATTGCTGGGACGACAAGTGTGTGTCATCATGTGTGACTGATGAATTTTTCTCTCTACTACG
This sequence comes from Typhlomys cinereus, assembly GCA_023101885.1. NCBI lineage: Eukaryota > Metazoa > Chordata > Mammalia > Rodentia > Platacanthomyidae > Typhlomys > Typhlomys cinereus. The sequence goes on from JALPQD010000181.1 coordinate 76,258, forward strand.
CTCACTCATTTCTCAGCTGCAAGCTTAAAATAAGTCTCCCCTGCCAGAACAGAAGTCTATGCATAAGATAAAGACATACAGCAGCATATACGTATACTTTCCTTAAGATCTAATGTTTATCACAGATTAAGGAACTCCAAAGCCACAAAAGCACATAGAGCTACTGCTAGGACTAAGGTTCATTCCTCTTCTAACATAGCCATCCAACTCCCTGCAAATACACTGTCATAGTTAGGCACAGGTGTCAACTTGGCTGTTGAGGGTTTGCGCTCTGAGCACATTTGTGGAGAATTAGTTGAGTTGAGCCCAGAACGAACCTGAAGGAGACTGTCTAGCTGATGGGGAAGGCCCAGCCTATGGTGGGTGGGATCAGGCCCTGGATAAATCACAGAGAGCTGGTTGAGAGAGTCAGCATCCTTGTGTACACTTGGCCAGACATGCTGGTCTGGCAAGTAAGGATCATCCTTCTCTGGGCCATTACATAGAGATGGTGTGGCCGGTTCCCTTGGCCTGGTGTTGGTGCATGCTCTCCCGTCAAGCTGGACTGAGAACTGTAACTGAATTATCAGTAAGAAAATAAGTTCCTTGTTCCTTTAAATCATTTGATGGTCATTTATCAGCAACCATGCAGGTAAATTGCAATACACATCTTCTTTCTGTTTTATACACAAGCTCACTAGCTTGCTTTCTGTGGTAGATATCAAGAAGTACACCTGAGTGATTTGCCCGTACCCAAGCATCATAAGTCCCAGTTTTTTCAGATGTCCCACAATTTCCCCATGATAGAAAAATGACAATTTGGAAATGTTGTGGCCTACACTTCGTGCCCTGGTGGTGAACCTGGAATCCCAGACAAAAGCAAGGGGGAAACAATCCAGATAATTCCTAAAGTCACCCTTGTTCCCCCTCCACATGGACACACACAGCACCCTTTGATACACTGATACAACAAGAGCAACAGTAATTTAAAAAAAGTTTTCCATCACAAGGTTTGCAAAATAAAACATCACATGCCCATTTTGTCACTGAGATTCGATCTGTTACTCTTTACTTTGCTCCCCTCCTCAAAAAACTGGGGTTAGAAGGGGAAAAACTGGATTTATTTATAGTTTTCCACAAGAGAGAAAATTTCTTATTCCCTGTCCTTCCTTTAGCAGCATAATAATTTAGAGAAACATTTAAACAAGGGGCCAGTGACAAAGCTCATTGGGTAAGGAAGGCATCTGCTCACAAACTGGCGACCTGTGGTTGGGTCCTCAGAAGCTCACAGGGTGGAAGGAGAAACACTGACACAATCCTCTGACTTCGCCTCTGCAGTATGGTATGCATGCATGCAGAGCTCTCCCCCCCTCACCTCAAAAGTAAAATAAATCATCAAATAAATATGTTGGTTGGAAATGTGTCCCAACAGTCTCATGTATTTGGGAAAGTTCGGGTCAGGCAGGTCTAAGAGCCCATGCTGGGACGGTTTCTGAGGGTCTTTGAAATTCCTGAAGGCTATCCCCCCAGGTTGAGATCACCCCAAAGACACCCTCCTACAGGAACGGACTCCAATCCTCCACAGAGATAAGATGGCCATTTCCCCCATATCTTGGCCTATGCCTGGATATGGAGATTGAGTTTCCCATTTCAGATACTAAACCACAAAAGAAAGAGCTATTCTCCAGCCCCACCAAAAGATCAACTGGGTTGGGCCCCAGGGTGAATAGAACCAATAGGTAGAGGATCAAAAAGCTCCAACAGGTTTACAAAAAACTGGGAGTTAACCAATGGGGAAAGCCATCTTTCCCGGCTTACTTAAATGCACAAATGAATACCTGACCCTGCCCAGTTATGTATAGACCCGAGCCTTTGTCCCTCATGGTACAACACTGTCTGGAGCATTGAATCTTTCTTTCTTTCCTTGTAAAAACTCTACCTTAATCCTCTACACATGTCCTAGTTTCAATTTTCTACTCCACAACACAAGAACCTGGATACACACAGTACTTCCTGAAGAGTCAACCTGCCAACACATGGCACCTTTAGGAGATGGGCCTCCAGCCTCTCAGGAAGAAGGCAGTCATAGGGGTGGGCCTTGAGTGGACTAGTCCCACCCAATTCCGGGAGAGGCTGCTCACGCAGTTGCCAATCTAGCAGCTCTCAGCTTCTGGTAAGTTGACCTAGGGCCTCCTCCAGCTTCTGCACAGCCATCTCACTCGCCATGAAAGACTGTATCTCACCCTTTAGAACCTAAGCCTGAATAAATCTCCCTTCTCCCTTAAGTTGCTTGACTTGTGGTATTCTCTCACAAAGCAACAGAAGAATAACTTGTACAATATTAAAAATAAAAGACTAAATAAAAGTCAGGGAATCGTGCACTGTGGATCTAGTTGTGAGATACGTTTTCAGAGCTGTGAGCTGTCTGTTTCCAGACAGGGCGCCACTGTACTTAAATCTAATTACCAGCCATGGATTTCCTGGAGTAATACTATTCTTTAGTGTCTATGTTAAAAGTACTACAAATGAACACTTTTTCCAGTTTCTAACTTCCTTTACTCTTTGTGAGTACATGAGTTAACCTCTGGTGTCATATGGAGTATATAGTTTTCTTTTTCCATGAAACAAATGAACAGCTTAAAGTACTAACACGTTTATTATCTCCCAGTTTTCTATAGGACAGAAGTAGAAGTGTATCGCTGGCTGGTAACCTATTCAGGTCTCACTAGGCTGTTCTAGTTATCAGCCAGCTGTGGTCTCATCAGAGGTTAACTAGGAAAATCTACTTTTTTTCTCCTTAAGGCCCATCAGAAAAGTTCTTGTCCTATTGGCAGATGACGTCCATTTTTTTTGTTGTGTGGGACTATTCAACCCAGGGGACTGCTCTTGCACCCTAGGATCTCCCAATAATTCCTTCCTATATGCTTTCTCCATAACCCTTTCACAACATTCAGTTCACTTTAAAATAAGCAAGGGAGATTCACCTGTACACACTAACAAGACTGAACCTATGGTGGGCTACAGGACAATCTAATCATGGGGATGATATTCCATCACTTTTTTTTTTTTTGCTATAGTCTTTATTTACAAGTAACTGATGGGCCCAGCTCACATTCAAGGTGAAGGATTAAACATATATAATGAAAGATGGAAGAGATAACTGGAGCTATTTTAGAATTCTTCCTATGGTCCCCCAGGAAACAAAGCTCTGAGACCCTGTGCTGGTAATTACCTGAGCTTTTTCCAGGAAGAAAATTGTAAAAAAGGATGGGAGAAGACGAACTCAGGGGTTAAGATTCTGCCTTTCAAGCAGAAGGAGATAGCGGAGCCTGCACTTCTGGCCCTGAAGGTGGAGCCTGAGAAACCACTGAGCAAAGCAAGAAGGAGGTAGAGCAATTCAAGGTGAATCCAGAAGTCACCCTTGGGCTTCCACAGGCACACCCTGAAATGTACAGATACAGATGTATACATGCAAAAAAAATGGAAAGAGCATAGAAATTTTAAAAAATTTAAAAGAAAAAAAGAAAATTTGTAAAAGGTAAAAGAAATTAGGATTGGCCAGAGGAGGGGTTGCAATAGGGGAGTCAGCCACTCCTACAGACAATATCTGTAAAAAGGTAAAGAAATTTGGATTGGCTAGAGGAGGAGTTGCAATAGGGGGATTCAGCTACTCCTACAACAAATTTCTCTCTCTCTCTCCTCTCTCCTCTCTCTCTCTCTCTTTGATCTATCTGTGTGCTTGTGAGGTGTGTGTGTGGATGAGTTGTGTGTCTGAATCTGTGTGTGTTACAGCATACACGTGGAGGTCGAGAGACAATTCGTGGAGTTGTTGTCTCTTCCCCTACTGGGTTCTAGAATCAACTCAGCACTTGCACGGCCAACACCTTATTTGCTGAGACACCTTGACAGTCCCCTGCAGAAAATTCAAACCAGAAGTGGGTTTGAAAGGGCCTGATAAAACATAAGGTCAGACCTTTGGAACTCCCTCAAGTAATTGTTTTGTTTAATGAATGCTCCTGGAATAGGGACATAACTACTGGCCAAGTAGCTCTCTCCAACAGAAAACAATTCTGGAAAGGACTCAACTTTGGACTACCCACAACTAGTATGGCAACAGTTGAATATTACTACCTCAATTTTTAAGAGGGTACTGAGTGACATGTCACATCAGCGTTGTACTTAGAAAACTAAAATACCCCTTGATTACTACACTATTTTGCCTCATGTAAGTAATCATCTGAGTTTATAATTCTGGCATTCATGCTAAGGGTTGAGATTGCATGCACTGAATCCCTCGATTCTCCACAGGGACATACAGTGCCCTCTAAACACACACACACACACACACACCACACACACACACACCAAACACACACACAAAATAAAAAAATAAAAAAAAATGAATAAATAATAAATAACCATTTCTCACCTACTTTGTGTATGTGACTCAAAATTCAGAAGCTAAAGAATATGTGGGCATTATCTATGTTGGACATTTGATGATGGGGAAAGCATGTTTTTAAATCTTAGGTTATAGACTGAATAAATCATAGCTCCTAAAGAGGCTATGTTTAGACCTGCCAATGGAAAATTTGCAGTTATTCACTTAGTTGAATTATGTTCTGAAAACTTGTATGCCATCAAATGTTATAATCTGATTCACTGATCAATGTAAAACTGTGTGACTTATTTAAGTCAAGTCATTCCCACACATTTGGCAAAAACAAACGGGACCCTGTAACATTTGGTAACCACAAAGGAATATTTGGGTGAACAGATGAAAATGTTCCTGCACAAAAGATGTCTCGTTAGTTGAAGTGCTTGCCAGGTAAGCAAAAGGACCAGTGTTCAAATCCCTAGATCCCATGTAAAATGCCAGGCAGTTGTCCTGGACTGCCGAATTTCAGCCCCAGAAGGTGGAGTTTGGAAAGCTCTAGAGCAAGCTGACAAGCTAAATTGGCCTAATGTGTGTTTCTGGGTTTAATTAGGACCAAGGCTCATAAAGAATAAGGTAAAAGAGCAATTAAGGGACATTTCTGATATCAGCCCCAGGCTCCACATGCACCTATACTCATAGCAAGTGTGGTCACACACGTGAACACACACACGAGTTTCATACACATGCACAAACTGCATACTCATGTACATATGGTAAATAGGTAGGCAAGTAAATAAATGAGGTTGGTGAATGATGATAGTGATTTTGTGTTTTACCAGCAGAAGTAGATCATGGCAGCAGGTGGAGATAAGTTTCTGGGAAGGAAATTGGACTCATGGAAGAGAAGCGGCAAGTGGCCCATTATAGATACATTAAAAAGGGGGTAAAGCGGCCTGGAGAGATGGCTGAGGGGTTAAGACTCTCACAAGCAGAAAGTCCTGAGTTTGGATCCCAGGTTCCACAAAAACCAAGTGAAAATGGCAGCAGCTTGCACTTCTGGCCTGGAGGGCAGAGCCTGGGACTTCCCAGAGCTAAGCAAGAAGGAGATAGAAGCAATCCAGGATGATTCCCGAATCATCCCATGGTCTTCCACAGGGACACCCAGTACCCTCTGACACAAACACACACATAATATAATTAAAAAATTGTGGTGTTCGTTGGTACATTATTCATAACATAAAAAAGAACAGAGGGTCAGAAATACAGACATTTGGGCCGAAACAGGTGAGAACACCCATTACTTCCCAGAGGATGGTGATAGTCCTTGGCTTCCCAGTCCAGCTAGTCTTTATTACAATCGGGTGATTGGGAATCTGCATGCAAATCTGGACATGGGACTTGTGATTGGTAGGAAGGTAGGGACTTAGGAACGCTTTGATAGTGATTCAGATCCCTGGGTTTAGGTCCATGTGTGTTTTGGGAGTTGAAGATTGAAACCAGAACACTGCCAGAGGATTAAGGCACAGTTTACTTGAGGAAAGAACAGAACTCATGAACATGGATTCTGTGAGGGACAAACAGCTCTAGATGGCTGCTTCAAAGTGTTGTTTCTTGGGCCCAGGGATTGAAGCAGGGGAGTAAGGTTAGAGGATTAGCGGAGAGAAAGTAAAGAAAAGAATTCACAGACTCCAGACATGGAGTCCTATGAGGGGCATGGGGAGTCTGTGAGGCGCCAGTGAGAGACAGAAAAGAAACTCATGGATTTCAGACGTGGAATCCTCGAGGAGCAAGGGAGCCAGATGGCTACCAGGGTCAAGGGTATTTATAGGTGTACCCTAAATTTATAGGGTGTAACAGTTACTCTTAACATTGCTGTGAGAGAGCAAAAGTCAAGCAACTTAAGAAGAAGGGGAGATTTATTCAGTTTACAGTTCCAGAGGGGAGATATGGTTTCTCCATGGCAGAGGCGGCATGGGCTGGCTGGCCAAAGCTGGAGGAGGCTACATCACTGCAGACATCTGGAGGCGAGAGCTGCAAGACGCTTGCTGCAAAGGCAGACTTCTCCTGGAGTAGGGTGGGACTAAATCCACCTCAAGGTCCACCCTTGTGACGGCCTTCCTCCAGCAAGGCTCTCCCTCTCAAGGTGGCCATGACCTTGCCAAACACATGAGACGTGGGGGACACATTTCAAACCATGACATAGGGTAGTCAGGCCCAGGAAAGGTGACTTTTCCGGATTGGTTAGCTCCAGTTCTGCAAATCTGACTGAGCTTTTGGTCCCCTGTATCTCATTGGTCTGTTCATATGGGGCCCAGCCCAGTTGATCTTGTGGCCAATTCAAGGTGTAAGTCTCTGGTATTAGACTTTTCTGTCTGGCCCACACTGAATTATGGAAGGATTTATTCTCTGGCTCAGGCTGGACATGCAAGCATGCACTGGAAACGAGGGAGAGAAAATTTTGTTAGGCACTTCAGGTGGCTATGCCAGAAAGTCTTTGTGCCCTGTTGTTATTCCCCAGTGCTGGATTACCTTGAAGGACATTCCTTACTACTAGGGAGGCTGATTTAATCCTTAACAGAGACAACATCATCAATTTTGCCTCTACCCTTAGTTCAGGAAATGAATGGAGATGAGCTCTTCATGCAGACAAACTTAATTCCTCATAACTACAGCTCCACCTGGATTTGGCTACAAGATCGACTGGGCTGGGTCCAACATGAACGATCAGTGAGATGTAGGGAAGTAAAAGCTCCTACGAAGTTTTCACAAACTAGAGCTAACCAATAAGAAAGCCACTCTCATACCCCCAAACCTAACCTAACCCCTGACTCTGCCAACCATTAGAAGGCTTTTGCCCTTGGTGGATTCAAAGTCTAAGTCCCATTCTTTCATTCCTCTACTAAACACTGCTTTAATCATCTAATGTGTTCTGGTTTCAATCTTCGACTTCTGAACAGAAAAACCTGGAGACATAAAATCCCAGAGAGAAGAAAGAGAGAAAATTTCTGAAAGTTGTCTCCCCCTCCCTCAGATGATACCTACTCATAAAGCCATGTGCGTGATGCATCTTCAGCTTTCAGGACAGTCTGGGAAACAGCAAGGCTCATGATTGGGAAGTCAGGTGTCAGAGTCTACACTTGTTTTCTTGTCACTGTCCTATGCTGTAATTTATCCTGTCCTAAACAATTTGATCCACTACCACAGCAAGTCAGGACATAGAATGTTAGGACACAGCAAGGACAGAGGTCAATTTGTGCCTTGGATTAGAACACATTTGAAGCAATTTCCAGGATTATTCCCATAAGGTCGAATGGAATGGAAGATTGAAGGTGTCTTAATATTGATATACCAGGAATGGCTATCTTTATATTAGGTGGACTCAAGTGCCAGATGGAGAAAAAAATGTTTCCAACTGAAATTAATTTCATTCAGGCTGATTCTGTACACATGCTTGGCTTATGGTACCCAGTTCTTTAGCATCTGTGATAAAGTGGTTAACTGACCTGACTTGTCACCAGCAGTAGGAAATGCAACCTCAGTGCAGTTCCCCTGGAATCCTGGGGTAGGGAACTCAACTCAGGTGTACTTCTTGATATCTACCACAGAAAGCAAGCTAGTGAGCTTGTGT
>JALPQD010000181.1:84252-304610 GCA_023101885.1 Typhlomys cinereus
ACAAGAGCTAGTCATTGCAAAGCTTTGTATTTGCTTTACATTTGTTTTCTATACTCATCAGTGAATAGCACATACACATGATCATGTGTGTTTTATTGTTAGCATTTCAAATTGAGTGCAACAATCTGCATCTGTCCTCCCGTGAATGGAGAGAAGTCTGGTGCTGAGCACCACAGGACCCCTAATCCATGTGGGTGGGAAACCTGCAAGCTATTTATGCCTCTTGATGAGAAAGGAGTCAGCACCTGTGCTTGGGTCACACCAATCACAGGCACACAATGCATTTCCTTCAAGTGTAAAAGAAGAAAGAAATGAGGTTGTGGCAGGGAAATGGATGGAACTGGGGAACATCATTCGAACTAAAATAAACAGACCAGAAAGACAAATGTCCATGTTTTCTAATTTGCTTGATGTAGTTAACTCACTAGGTAGCCCCGCTCTCTTTGCCTCCTGAAGTGGGAACACAAGTGTGAGTCACCATACGCAGCATATAGGCACACATACCTATATCAGGGATAGGTTTGATTTTGTATTACCTCATACCATAGTCAATGTATATGAACATTATATAGTGATAAAGAAAGTAGAAGCAGAGCTCTTTGTGAAAAGGATGAAGACGAGTTGGGGAGGAGAAAAGGGAGGGGGAGTGAGGTCAAAATCCACGATATGCTTGAATGAAGATGCCTTGTTTGCTTGCGCTTTGTTTTCTATTCATTTATTTGGCAGTACTGGGATTGACATGTTAGGAATCTTGCATGCAGAGTAAGCACCTGCCACTGAGACCAATGCCAGCCATTGTTTACATTTTCTTTGAGAGGGGTGGGGGAGGGGTTACTTCATAGCTCAGGCTGCCCCAAACCCAACAATGTAGGCCAGGCCAGCCTTGAATTCTTGGCAACCCTCCTCTAAGTCTTCAAGAGCCCAGGTTGCAAGCATGAAGCAGTATGCCTGGTTGTAACTGGCTTATTGAAAGCCATTAGTAATCCATTTCAGCTAGACTTGTCCTTACCAGATCTGCATAAAGACTGACATATGGACATACCCCCATAGCCTAGTGAGGAACTCAAGGGCACTAAGAACACAAATGGAAACCTTAGGAATTAGAACTGGAGAGTGAAGGGAAATGCCCCTATCTGTGGGGTGGCCAGGGAAGAGCAACTTGTAGCCACAGAGGCTGAACCCCCACAAGAGCTGACAAGCCAGAGGGAACCCTGGGGTCCATAGAAGCGGCCAGGCAGAAGAATGGGAGGGAGTGGGATGGATTGATGAAGGGAAGGAAGAGGGATGGGATGGAGAGAGATGGAGGGGAAACAAGGATAAGACCTCAATATGCTTGTAAAACTAGAAAAATAAATAATAATTTTTTAAAAATAGAAAAAAAAAAGGCCAGAGTGAACCTGAAGCCCATGAAAGCAACACAGAGAGGGTGGGGAGAGAGTGGGGAAGGAATGGTGAAGGGAAGGGAGGGGGAGGGAGGGAAGCTGAGATGAATACTCAATATGCTTGTAAAGTAGAAAAAATAAGTAAAAATGGAAAAAAAGTAGAAAAAATAAAAAGAAAATGAGGACACATTTAAAAGCATTAGTATGGACAATGAATATGGCGCAGAACATTTTTTAACTTTATTTATTTACTTATTTATTATCTATTTATCTATTTATTTAATTTGCTCTGGTGTGTGTGTGTGGTGTGTGTGTGTGTGTGTGTGTGTGTTGTGTGTCACCGTGTATCTCTGGGGAGGACCAAGGGTAACTTCAGGAATCATCCTGGATTATTTCTACTTCTTCTTGCTTCACTCTGGGATTTCCCAGGCTCCACCCAGTAGGGCCAGAGGTGCAGGCCCCCAATGTTTCTGCCTGGCTTTTTTTACATAGAACCTGGGATCTGAATTCAGGACCTTCTGCTTGTGAGGCAGATCTTAACCCTTGAGCCATCTCTCTAGCCCAAAGACATTACAAAGAAGAAAAATAGCCGCCCAGCTGGAATCAGTTTCGGCCTCCAGCTGTGTTTTAAGCCTATGCTTGGAAATACCTAGATGAGGAGCTGCCTGGCCTAGAAAATCTTATGTAGGGGCTGGAGAGGTGGCTCAGGGATAAGCCTCTGCCTTGCAGGTGGAAGGTCCTGAGTTCGGATCCTAGACCCAAGTATAGACACCGGGCGGAAGGGGGACAGCCTGTGTTTCTGGTCCTGGTAGGGCGGAGCTGTGTCCCAGGACAGAGCAAACAGAGGAGGTGAAAGCATCCATGGTGGGTTCCCGAATTCGTCCGTGGTTCTAACACACACACACACACACACACACACACACCATACACACACACACACGAACACAATGCATACACGCACAATTGAATAAATAATAATAATAATAATATTTTAAAAAAGAAAATCTCATGTAATTTTTCCCCAAAATTATCCCTTTATTCATTTTCATTGTTATTTTCTCTAGACTGAATCCCATATAGCTGGGCTTTAGTTTGTTTGTTTTAGGCAAGGTGTTTGTATCCCAGGTGTCTTGTAACCCAAGCTGGCTTGAATTCATTATGTAACTTTGATGGTTAATATTGTCATCCTTGTGGATCTAGATTCACCCAAGAGATAAGCCTTTGGCATTCTTGCAAGGGATGTTCTGATTAATATAACTGACATAGGAAACCCACCCTAAATGTGCACTGCATCTTCTGCTGAGGGTCCAGATGTAAGATTAGGGTGGTGGGGGGAAGCTGTTGCTTTTTGCCTGCCTGCTTTGAATCTTGCTGGTGAAAACAGCTTGCCATGGTGTGTGCGTGTGCATGTGTGTGTGTGTGTGTGTGTGTGCGCGTTGTGTGGGTGCGCGCGCGCCACTTACTTCAGGAGGCATCTTGGATTGCTTCAACTCCTTTTTGCTTCACTCGGGGATTTCCCAGGTTCCAACTTCTAGAGTCAGAGATGCAGGATGTGACCACTTCTGCCTGTTGTTTGTTTTTTTGTTTTAACATGGGTCTTGGGATCTGAACTCAGATCCTTCTGCTTCTGAAAGAGTCTTTTTTTTCCCTAAGTTTATTTATTACTTTGTGTGTGTATGTGTGTGTGTGTGTGGTGTGTGTGTGGTGTGTGTGGTGTGTGTATCAGAGGGTACGTATGTCCCTGTGGAGGCCCAAGAGTGATTTGGGAATCATCCTGGATTGCTTCTACCTCCTCTTATTTCCCTTTGGGATTATACCACCAGGGCCCAAGTGCAGGCTGTTGCCTTTCTACCTGGCTTTTACGTGGGACTTAGATCCGAACTCAGGACCTTTTGTTTGTGACACGAGTCTTAACCCCGGAGCCACCTCTCCAGCCCCAGTTCTCAGCCCTAGTTTGGCCTACTTTGCTGGCAGATTCAAAACACCTGTTGCTACTGCTGCGCTGTACTGCTTCCTCACTGGTATTAGAACCCCAATGTTTGCGGTCCTCCAATATGGACTGAAGACCAGTGGCTCTCCAGGAATTTCTCAGACCCTCAATGCCAATTGGAGCTACCAAGGCAGTGGACTGGCATGCTCCCTCCAGTATGAAGACAGTGTTGTGGAACTACCCAGACCATACGTGAAACCCATCTAATAAATCCCCCTTAATATTTTCACTCTGTCAGTTCTGTTCTTCAGAATCCAAGGATGACCCTGAAGCTCTCTTCCCCCTGTCTCTGCCTCCACAGTTTATTAGGTGCTAGGGATGGAATGGAGAGCTTTGTGATGCTACATGTTGCAATTAATCTATGTCGTGTGCTGATAAAATCGTGACAAGGATCCCCAGTCTCATGCCTCAGGGGTTAAGACTCTGCCTTGCAAGTGGAAGATCTGAGTTCAGATTCCAGGTCCCACGTAAAACGTCAGCAGAGAATGGCTGCCTGCACTTCTGCCTTGGTGGGCAGAGCCTGGGAAACCAACAAACAAACAAACAAAAATCATCTCGAGGCTGGAGAGATGTGTTCAGGGGTTAAGACTCGCCTCAAAGCAGAGGTCTTGAATTTGGATCCCAGGTCCCACATAATAAATGCAGCACACAAAAGGTGGTGGCATGCACTTCTGCCCTGGTGGACTGAGCCTGGGAGATCCCAGAGTGAAGGAAGAAGGAGAAGTAGAAGCAATTCAGGATGATTCCTGAAGTCACCCTTGGTCCTCCACAGAGAAACACAGTGCCCTATGATAGACACACCACACACCACACACACACACACACACCACACAACACACACAAATGAATAAATAAATAAAGTTTAAAAAAATAAAAAATAAGTGGAGAGCTGCAGAGAAGACACACGATGTTAACCCCTGGCCTCCACATGCATGTGTACACATGGACACAGACACATGCACACACATAAGGACAAGCCTAAAGTAGCAAAATATTATACAAAAAAACACATGGAGGGCCAGCGAGAGATGATCCAGCAGGTAAAAAGCCTGCTATAAACTTGGCAGCCTGAGTTCTACCCACCTGAACCCAAATTGTGAAAGGAGAGAACCAACTTCTGAAAGTTGCCCTGACCTCCAATGTATCATGTAACTTGTACACACCTGCTTGTTCTCTGTCTCTCTCTGTCTCTCTCTGTCTCTCTCTCTCTCACAGAACACACACTAAACTATTTTTAAAAAAGAAACACAAGGAAGGAGTACTATAGAAATACAGTAGTCTGTTGTGGCTTTGGGGGAGGGGCGATGAGGACAGTCTTGGGATGAATGGCTAAGTTCCATTGCTTTTGTTTGTGTGTAGTGGGAGGTGTTTGCTTGTAACTACGGTCATGCAGATGTCAGAGAATGATGCAGGGTATATCTTCCTCTATCTCTCTTCACTTTTATTTTATTTTATGAGTATGTATGAATATATGTATGTATGTATTTATTATTTATATTTTATTTATGTGTTGTGTGGTGCATGTGTGTGTGTGTGTGTAGTTGGGTGGTGTGTGCGTGTATATCAGAGAGGGACTGTGTGTCTGTGAAGGCCCAAGGTGACCTTTGGCACTCATCCTGGATGCTTCTGCCTTCTTTTGCTTTCATCTGGGATCATCAGGCTCCGCCCACAGACCAGAAGTACAAGCTGCTGCTGTGTTTTGCCCGGACATTCTTACGTGGCATCTGGGATCTGAAACTCAGGATGCTACACTTTGGGGCAGAGTTTAACCATGGGCCATCTGTCCAGCCCTTGACTTTTTTTTTGAGTCAGGTCCCTTACCAAACCTGAAGCTTGCTCTTTTGATAGACTGACTGGCAGCAAGCTTCCTCTATCTGCCCATTTCTGTCTGCTCTGAATGCTGGGTATAAGGATATGCATGGATGTGCCCTGCTTTATGTGGTTGTGCAATGTTTGAACTCTTGTTAATGAACCATCTCTTAGTCCTTTTCCCTCTATGTGTGCATGTGCATGCATAACATGTGTGTAGACATGTATACAATAAGACACTTGAGTGTGTGCCTGTGGAGGCCCAAGAGACTCCATCCTGGATTGTTCCTACCTCTTCATGGCTTTATTCTGAGGGTTTCCCAATCTCTGCCTTCCAGGATTAGATTGCAGGCTGCTAGTATATCTGCATGGCATTTATGTGGGATCTGAAACTAAGGTTCTTTCACTTGGAAGGCAAAGACAAACCCTGAGCCATCTCCCCCAATTCCCCCTCCTTTTTGGAGAAGGATCTCCTTGTGTCCAAGTATACATGCAGCCAGACTGGCCTGGACTCACTATGTAGCCAAAATGACCTTGAACTCTGATTCTCATGTCTCCACCTCCCAGGTGCTAGGATTACAAGTGCATGCCACTCTGCCTGGTCTATGTGGTGCTGGGGGTCGAGTTGGGGTCATCTACCCCGGGACTTGCATGCTAGACAAACATGCTGTCAATTACAGTCATCTCCATTCATTTTGCTTCCCATTTGCACTGTGGCTGCCAGAGTGGTTTGCCACGTGATACTGAATTGAGGATGTAACCTTAAAAATTGGAACACTTGCCAAGCCTCGTGCCCTGGTTTTGATCCCCAATAACTGAAAAAGGGGGTATAAAATATGTAAGCTACATACTTGTTTATAGATGTTCTACTTTTATTTCTAAAAATTGAAACAAATACAAGTCTCCTGGCTTCACATATCCTCTTCTTGTGATATGTACAGTCCACATTCATTTCTTGAGATGGTTCTTTTTATATTGTCACTGTATTTCATACAAATAGATTTGCCTACAGTTGCTTTTTTGTTTTTGTTTTCATTTTGTTGTTGTTTTGAGGGCAGGGTCATGTAGCCCAGGCTGGATCTGGAACTCACTATGTAGCCGAGGATGACCATGAACTTCTGATCTCCTCCTTCTACGTCCCGTGCTGAAATCCAAGTATATGCCTCCATTCCCATTCAAGATGCTTGCAAGTGCCTAGGGTTTCGTGCATAGTCCATAATACTCTTGCCACTGGGCTGTACCCACAAACTGTTCGTTTGAGAATTTACAAGGTATTGCCATGCAGCCCAGGCTGATTCAGACTCGCATCCCTCTGCCTCAGCCTTCCAAGCAGTACTGTGTCCGGGGATCTCATAGCTTTGAAAATTTCAGTTGGTTAGTGGTGTTGGGAAATGTGACTGTGATAACATCAGTTGGGGCTAGCCTCTCCTCTGATTGAAGTGGATCTGGACCCCCCCCCAACCATCCCATTTGCAACCCAAGACTGAAGAGCCAAGCCAAGTCGGGTGAATACAGGGCCTCTTGGAAAGTGAGAAGCATGTGAAAATCTGAGGTACTCCTCGGTTCCAAAGCTGTGGAGTTGGACGCTTCTGGTAATGTTAGCCGCCAGGAACTCAATGGTTCCAGAGAACAAGGCTCATTTGGTTGTCTGCTAAAGCTTTACAGCCAATGTGGGATGAACAAGAGTCACAGTCCTATCTGAGCAGGGCGTGAGCCCCTCCTAAGAAAACCCCCTCCCCCCATTTTCCCCACCTGTTACTGTCAGACAGGTCTCCCTCCCAGACATGAAATCTTTTTAGAAAAATCTATCTATCTATCTATCTATCTATCTATCTTTATCTATCTATCTATCTTCTATCTATTACTGTCTATCTATCTACTATCTGTCTATCTATCGGTGTGTGGTGTGTGTGTGTGTGGTATGTGTGTGTGTGTGTGTGTGTGGGTGTGTGTGTTGTGTTATGACAGAGAAGAGAGAGAGAGAGGGCATTGTGTGTCCCTGTGAAAGACCAAGGGTGACTTTGACTCATCCTAGATTGCTTTCTACCTCCTCCTTCTTTCCTGGGATTTCCCAGGGCTGAAAGTGCGAGGGCAGGCCGACGCTGTTTCCACTGGCATTTTTTACAATGGGACCTGAGATCCAAACTCAGGACTTTGTTGCAAGACGGAGTCTTAACCCATGAGTCATCTCCCACCCCCATAAACATGACATCTTATTGGCACCAAGTATGCTTGTGATAGCTATATATGTGTCAGAGTTAACAATTGAGTGCCAAGTCTGGGCACATTGGAGGAGAAGAATTATGGTTAAGGCAAGCCCTGAGTTGCAGGAGAGAAATGGGAAGACTCAGCCCTAGTGGGTGGGACCACTCCGGGGCAGGTGGGTATAGACAGGGGGAAGCAGGTTCAGTAAGTTGGCATTCTCCAGCATACTTGACAGTCTTGGTGTCTGGTGAGGTGAAGTTTGCCTTTCTTAGCGATCCTGTATATAGTATGGCTGGTTCCCCCAGCCTCCTGGTATTGATATGAGCTAAGAACTGTAAACAGACAACCAGAAGCCAGAATCAAACTCCTTTTCCCTAAACTGTTTGGTGGCCAATTCACCAGCAACATGCAGGCAAACTACAACACATGCCTTTCACCGAGACCAGGCTCTGCCCTAGACCTTTCTTGTGAAGCAGTCAGGCTGCCTGGAAAGCCCCCCTTCTGTCCAGAGTAGCCCACACCTGCTCCTCAGCGTGCGAGGGAGCTCTGGGAGAGACGCCAGTGTCAAGGCCTTAGCTTTGCCAATAGGACAGAAACGTATTATAGCAAGAGCCTGCTTCGCACTTCAAGCCCTACCGATGCAAGCTGGAAGACCATATATGGCCTTTCTTCCATTCTGCATGTAGATGACAGCACAGATGTAATGAGTGCTGCCAGGGGATGATGAGATCGTGCCATCTCGGTCAGCATCAAAGCATCATCAGCACATGCCAGGACAGACAGTTGGAAGATAGTGGCCCTCTTTCTCCTGGTCAGGGGCTTTAAGATCATTCTCCTCTTCCTCTCCTTTTGGCTTGTCTAACCAAAGGTCGCTGCTTCTTGACCAGTTTGTGTTTGGGAAGGTGTTGCAGTTCGCTGCATGGTTGCTGATTAAATCACCATCAACAACTTAAGGGAATAAGGGATTCGTTTTTATATGATAGTGTGGTTACAGTTCTCAGTCCAGCTTGATGGGGAGAGCATGTACCACACATAGGGCCAAGGGAATGGCACCACCATCTCTACATAACACCTGAGAGATGGACAATCCCTACTTGCCAGACCAGCATGTATGGCCAAGAGGATACCTTTCTCACCTTCTCAATCAGCTCTCTGATTTTGTTTCAGGGCTAGTCTCACTCACCATGATGGCTGGCTGGCTCCCCACAGCTAGACAATCTTGAAAGTGTGCTCTGGCTTAAATCAACACTATTTCCCAAATGTGTCCAGAGCCTAAAACCCTCAACTATCAGTTGACACTGTGCCTAACTAGGACAGAAGGTAAAGTGTGGAGATGAAGGCAGGAAGATTGGGAGGTAGGTTAATGGCCAGATGAAGCCCGAACCGATCAGGGAGCCCTTGAAAAAAAAATCTCTGGTGCCTTTGCCTCTCGGGGCCAGCTGTTCTGCCATGTAGTCAGCTGAGAAGATGGAAAAGAGATAGGGCTTTACTTAAAATGTCCTCATTTTCTTTCATGTATGTGTTTGAGGTGTACGGTGCATGTGTTTGCAGGTGGTTAGTGTATGTGCAAGAAGTGCGCTTGAGTGTGTGTGCCTATGGTGGCCCAAGGTTCATATCAGAAATGCATCCTCCATCACTCTTCCACCTTGTTGAGTCTAGATATCACTGGACTCAGAGCATTGCCATTAGGGCTAGCCTGAGGATAGCCAGTTTGCTCTGGGGAGTCTCAGGTCCTCCTTCCAGGGTGGAATTGCAGGTGGGTCGCTACACCTGCCTGGCATCTTTACATAGATCTGGGGAAGCTGAACTCTCGGTCCCTTTGTTTGCCAAGCAAAGCTTTAACCACTTAAATCCTATTAAAACCACTTGCAACTCCCGCTCCATAAAATCCACATTCTTCACAGCCTTTGGCAGTTTTCTGAGGCTGGAGCTGTGCTCAAATCATGAAAATTCTCATCATTAGCAAAGGCACTTGGAAAAGGACTTCCTCAATCTCATCTTTCGGGGAAATAGCCAAGTCAATAGTGGACACTTTGGACATGGCCATAAGGAACCACCAGATTCTCCCTAACATTGGCATTGACATCCATATGCCCAGCAGTAGTTTTCTCTCGTTCCTCCAGCCTGGATTTGCTGTTCCATGTAGCAACCAGAACCTAGACTTGTGTGGGAGCGACAATTCATGGGGTACAAAATTTAACAAAAGCCAACAGGAAATAGGAGAGACAGAGAGAGAAATTTACCTCCCCTCTCCAAACTGTGGCTTGTATTCTTTCTCCTAATGCACGGGACTAGGGAGAACGCCCAAGCAGCTAGTGAACACACCTTCCTTTCTTTTCCTTCCTTCGGCTCGTTCTTCCTCCTCCTTCCTGACTTTCCTCTTCTTCCGTCCTCCATTCTGACATTCACTCTCTCTCCTATTCTCATTTCTCTCTCTCTCTCTCTCTCTCTCTCTCTCCCCAACCACAAAACCATCTTTCAGCCCCTGAGGTCAATTTCTAGGGGACTTGGGGAATGGGAAAAAGAGAAAGGCCTTAAACTGGGCGACAAGCACAAACCCTACAACAACCCTCCCCCCAAACCATATACGTGGACATCCATATGCAGGTCATAGATTTTTTCTAGTTAGCCTCCTGTATCCCAGGGTGACCTCATACTTGCTATGAAATTGAGGACAACCTAGAACTCCTGATCTTCACCTCTCTACTTTTCTGAGTGTTGACACTACACCCATTTATGCCATGCTGGGGACCAAACCTAGGTCTTCCTGCATGCTAGGCAGGCTCTTTGCCAACAAAATTACATTATGGGCCCAGTCTGTCCCCCTCCCCTTTTGAGAAAAGGGTTTGATTTTTTATGACCTAAAAATTTTATTTATTTTTCTGGTTTTATAAACATATGGAGTACTTTATCCCTGCTTCTCTCCATCCCCCTCCCAGCCATTCCCCTTCCTTCCTTTCTCATCCATCCACCATCCCTCCCACTCTCCTGCCTATCTGCTTCTATGGACCCCAGGTTCACTCTGGTTTGTCTACTCTCTCTTTTTAATTTTTTTTACTTTTACAAAGCATATGGGGAGTACTTATCCTCGCTTCTTCCTCATCTCCCCTCTCCCATCCTCCATCAAAACCACCCTCCTGCCTGTGTGCTCTATGGATCCCAGGGTCCACTCTGGTTTGTCTATTCTCTTTTGTTTTTAAATTTGTCTACTTTTACAAGCATATTGAGTACTTATCCTGCTTCCCTCCATCATCTCTCATCCCTCTTAGATTTTTTCCTTCTTTGACACTTTATGCATAAATACAATACATAGAGAAGAGGGTTACTGTGCACCCCAGTTGGCCTCAAACTCACTTGTAGGTGTCATAGTTAAGCACAGGTGTCAACTTGACTGTTGAGGGTTTGAGCCTGGGCCAAGTTGTAGAGAGTTGATGGTTGAGTTAGGCCCAGAGCAAACCTGAAGGAGATTGTCTGGCTGCTGGGGAAGACCCAGCCCATGGTGGGTGGGATTAGGCCCTGGATAAATCACAGAGAGGTGGTCAGAGAGTTGCAGATCCTTCTGTCACTGGCCAGACATGCTGGTTGGCAAGAAGGATTGTCTCTGTCTCGCATTAGTGGATGGTGTGCCGTTCCTTTGGCCTGGTGTTGGTGCATGCTCTCCTGTCAAGCTGGAGTATGAACTGTAACTGGACTATCGTAAGAAAGTAAAATCCTGTTCCCTTAATTTGATGGTCATTTATCAGCAACCATGCAGGCAGACTGCAACAGTAGGAGGCCTTCCTTTCTGCTCAGCTCCCCCAGAGCTGGTAGTGTTATAGGTGTGAGCTACCATACACTGGCTTCAGCTTCACATTATTGAAGAGGCCAGTGTTGCTCTGCTGTCCCCGTAGTGGAGGGACAGCGAGTCTCCTAGCAATCCTCCAGGTCATTTAGAGTGTCATTGCTGAAAATCAGTAGGCCCCATGAGGGGCAAGATCATAGGAAGGACCTGGGTGAAGCTGTCAGGTGGCAGGCCCAGATTCCCACCAGGTCTGTCTTCACCAGAGGTGGGATACTTTTCCTAAGAAGAGATGGGAGAGGTGCTGGCCTGCGTTTCGTCCCATGGCAAGTGTTGGCCACAGAACAGTAGCTCTGGCTTGATTCCTATGTTCATTCCGTGTGGGCAGAGACATCTGCTTATGTGAGGGTGGCTATGGAAAGAGGAGACCCTAAAGTCACAAAGCCTCTCTAGAGGGCATGGTTTCCCTACAAGGCCCACCTCTGGTGATCCTGCAAGTATTGAAGTGGAGGGAGCAGGTGCATGACGATGGAAGGTCATCATGGACTGAAGGACTCACTGGACAGAAGGACATCAGCAAAGTGCACTCTGATCACATGCTTCCATGACCACAGAGAGCAAGCAGACAGATACAAGACAATAAAGAATACCTCGAATGGAAAACACCCCAAGAGGTGCCTGAACCCTGGACTCAGCCAAACCATGCAGCCCATTCTCCGGGCACGTGCCCTGGGTGTGCCCTGTGCTGGAGTCTAAGGATTTGGAGGTAGAGGAATCCACAGACTGTTGTGGGACAGGACCTTGGAGAAGAATTCAAATGTGTTCAAGTTGCTGCTGAGGAGAGGAGTCAGACCATCTCAAATTGCCCAGGGTTGAGGAGTCCCACAGCCTTGATTGGAGTGGGAGGGACTCTTGGATCACTGTGTTATGGAGGCACCCAGCCATCGATTGCCCTCAATCCAAAGTCCCAGTTGATGCTATATTTAAAAAAGTAAGTAGCTGCATCCGGAACTCACTGCAGTGAAACTTGTCCTTCCCAGACCTGCATCATGACTGACCATACCCACAGTTCCCATAAACTATCAAGGAACTCAGGGAGAGATAAGAACGTACAGTGGAAACCTGGGGGACTAAAGCCGGATATAGTAAAGAGGAAATGCCCCTATCAGTGGGATGGCCCGAAGAGAGGCAACTTGGTATGCCACAGAGGCCTGAACCCCACAGGAGTGTAAATAGCCAGGGAAACTTGGGGTCCATAGAATCAGACAGGCAGGAGGGGGGGAGGAGGGAGTGAGAGGGAGTGATGAAAGTGAGGGTGGGGATGGGAGGGAAGAAGATGAGGAAATGGGGATAACTACCCAACAGCTTGTAAAAGTAGAAAAATAAATAAATGTAAAAAATAAAAAAAATAACAACAGGAGGCAGGAGGAGAGACACAGGAGGGAGGAAGGGCTGCCTGGTGAACAGTTACAGGCTTTAGAGGAGGGAGGTCTGAGTCACAAGGCCAGCCTGGCTCAAAAATGTGTGCGCGCAGCGCGCGCGTGCGTGCGTGCGTGCGTGGTGTGTGGTGTGTTGTGTGTGTGTGTGTGGTGGTGTGTGTGGTGAGAGAGAGAGAGAAGAGAGAATAATTGCCAAGGGTGACTTTGGAATCACGTAGATGTGTTTCACCTTCTCTGCTTTTGTTTGGAGGTTCCCTGGTCCTCCTTCCAGGGCCTGAAGTATAGGCTGCCGCATTTCCAACTGGCATTTTTACGTTGGAATCGGGATCCAAACTCTGGATCTTCTGCTTGTGAGGAAATAAGCTTAGCCCCTGAGCATCTCTCAGCCCTACAAAGCTTTTAAGTCCGGGCCAGTCATGGGTTAACAGTGTTTGTGGGTCCTCTACTGATTCTTTGGACGTTTTTTTCCCCCCGTCCTAAAAGAAGGTCTTGTCGCCCAACATTTAGTGTTCAGGACAAGGAAACAGAACAACACCACTCGGCCCTCTCTGGAAGTTCTTTCCCACTTTTTTCGGTCACCATATTGTACCTACTTGGGGACATGAAATATGTAGTTTAGTTTTAAATTTTAATTTACTATTGTGTGTGTGAGTGCGGGTGCATGTATGACACGTCATTGTGTAGAGAGAGATCAGAGAATTGTTCTCTCCATTCATCTTCAGGGTTAAGTCCTTTACCATCTCCCTAGCCATTCTGTGTGTGTGGGGATTGCCACCACCCCTCTTTGCTTTGCTCTGGAGTTTCCGCCGCTCTGCCTTCCAGGGCCAGAAAGTACAGGTCACTGTATTTCCCCCTGGACTTTTTATGTGGGATAAGGATCAGAACTCAGGACCCTTTGATTGCAAGACAGGGCAGGCTTAAATCCGTGAATAACTTCTCCACCCCTCCCCTTTCTTTTGAGACAAGACTTTTTTTATTAATAATTTTATACAAATTGATAGGTACCACATTCACCCCCTCCCTCCACTCCTCCTGGATCCCCTTGCTCCCTCCTCTATTCCCCTCCTTCCACCCCTCCCTTTCTTCCCAGTGCCCTCTCCCCCTCCCCATCCGGAGCATCCTGAGTGTGATGTCAAACTTCCTTCTTGGTCCTCTCTGGATGGAGTATAAGGACTGAGTAAGCATTGCCTAGAGCTCTTTTTTTGTGTTCCCCTTTATAGGGATACTATTGTGGCTATTAATCCCTTGCCTATAAGGATCCTGTGCTGTGATCCATGCAGACTTTGGGGGGTCAATGACACGTTGGTCATCAGCAGGTCATGCAAAGTCTATTATGATGTTTGGCCCAACTTGTGTGTGGAGTATCTTGCATATCGTTGCTCCTCCCCCATCTTTATGGAGTTACAATCTTACCGCCGCACTTCCACAAAATCCCTGAGACTTAGGAGGGGAGAGTGATTAGATCCTGGCCTGGTTCCTGGTTATTAATGTAGGTGAGAACAAGATCTTGCCACGTAATCCTGGGTGCCCTGAGCTGAGCAACATTCTGTGCCTTGTTCCTGAATGTGAAGATTACCGGCCTGGTGGCTGGGTTGCTCATTTGTTTTGTGAGGATGCCAGGGATGGAGCCCAGAACCTTCTGAGGTTAAGCACAAATCCATGAGTGTGCACACCCACACTCAGGGGCCCTCTCATTCTAAGCAAAATTCTGCAAACTGTTTGATTCTGGGAAGTCCTATGGTGAAAGTGAGTGGGGTCCCTCTGGATCTGTATATGTCAGGTTCTTGTGTTTGGGAGTTGAAGAGGAAACTAGAACATGCACAGAAGATAAGGCAGAGTTTATTAGATGAGAGAAAGAAGAGAAACTCACAGACTCCAGATGTGGAGTGGTATGAGGGAAGGGGCCCTGGAGAAACTATGGACTCCAGGCATGGAATCCATGAGGAACAAGCAGTGGAAAAGAACTCACAGACTCCAGAGTGGAGTGTCCATGGAGGGCAGGTACCCAAGATGGCTGCCAGGGTCAGGTATATACATAGGAAAGTCCTGCGGAAAAATGACTTTTCCTCATTGGTTTGCTCCATTTTCTTGGAAAAAATGACTTTTCTCATCGGTTAGCTCCCATTTCTGCAAACCTGAGGAGTGCTTGTTCTTACATCTCACTGTTCTGTGCCTATTGGGGCAACCAAGCTCATCTCATGTGGGACTACCGTAGGGTTTATCTACAATGCAGAACCCATCTTCATGACCTTTCATGAACAGGGTTGGGGGAAGTTGGCGACTTTATCTCCATGAGGATTAGAATCAGTTCCTCCAGATCAAGAGAGTGTGTTCCTTCAGGGACCACAGCCTGGGAATGACCCTCCACGGACCTTCAGAGACCAGTCCCAGCAGGCCGCTCTAAAATGCCTAAAAAGAAGAGGTGATCTCTAAAAGTATCCTCTGACCACCACCCATGCTCCAAGGCAGGCTGTGTGCGCGCCTTCTCTCTCTTCCCCTCTCTTCTCCCTGATAAAGAAATGAGATCTGTGAAAAATAATCCAATCATGGTCAGAGACTCCAGAATAGAAGCAACCATGTGCTTCCAGGATTTTTTATACATGATAATTTTTTACTACATATTGAAACGTCTTTTTGTCTATTGTAGTTTCATAATAGGAAAGAGGCATAAGTTAGTTCCATGAAGACCAACAAAAGTAGAAAGAAAATAAGAGTGATCGCAGAAAGGAAATAAGGAATATAAACTAAAATTAGCCTGGATGGATGAAGAGATGTCTTATCAAGAAAGAAAAAAGAACGAGAGAGCAGGCCTAATAATATTAGAGATAATAAAATGTCACAGTTACTGCTTGCTGCCTTGCCAATAACAATGATGCCCTATCTGTGGATCTGAAAAACATTATGCTAAGTGAAAGAAACCAGACACAAAAGGTCACGTATTGCATGATTCCATTTATATGAAATATTCAGACTAAGTAAATCCATAGAGACAGAAAGCAGATTGGTGGTTGCCAGGGAGGAAAGGAGGAGGGAGAAAGTGCTTAATGGTACTTTATTTTAGAATAATGGAAATGTTTTGGAACTAGACAGAGGTGGTAGCGACATAAATTCCAAATGTACTAAATGCACTGACTCGTTCCCTGCAAAATGGTTAATATTATGTTATGTGAATTTCATTTCAATAAATTAAAAAAGGTAGGAGTCTAGATACTAAGTACATAATATATCAAATTCATATACACATAGTGTCTCTCTCAGCTCTCTCTCTAGATATTCTGGGAGATGGTAGGATAAATTTGAAAATGGGCTGGCTATTTGGTGATATTAAGGAATCATCATTAGTAACAGCATACATGATGACATTGTAAATATGTTCCTCTGTCATTTGGACTGTTCAGATTCCTCCTCTGGGATATATCCCTAAGTCATGACATGATCCAGCTGCTGAAATCTGGCCTGAGCTGAGGGTCTGCAGCACACAATCTGATCAGAAAGAGACCACCAGCGCTGGACCTGGCCATTAAGATTTTTTTTAATTTGGAAACAGGCTTTTTACCTTGTAGCTCAGCTTGGCCTGACCTAGAACTCGTTATGCCCCTGGGGTGGGTCTCAACCTCCCTGACCTTCCACCTCAGTCTTTCAAGAACTGGATCACAGACCTATGCCACTGCAGTTACTCTGCATGATGCCAATCAACTCACCACCAAATGGCTAATGGGAACAAGGGGTTCTATTCTGGATTATGATAGTCCAGTTACAGTTCTTAATCCGGCTCAACAGGAGAGTCTACACCAACACCAGGAGCTGAGGGAACTGGCCCCCTTACATCTACAGAACTACTGAGAGCAGGACAATCCTCATTTATCAGACCAGTCTGAAGAAGGCCAACTTCCACCTCTCATTCACTTACCCAGGGCCTAGTCCCACCCACCATGGGCTGGGGCCTCCCCATCAATCAGACAATTTCCTACAGACATGTCCAGCACTCTCTACTTCATCTATCAACTCTTCACAATTGGGCCCAGATCTTGCCAAGCTGACACCTGTATCACTATGACAGCCACCAAACCTGGAGGCCAAGAGTCTCACAAGGCAGCAGCTTCCCACAGGCTACTCTGTGAAGCCAGGGCTCCAACACTGCCCAGCTCTTTGGTAGCTGCTCTCAGAGAAGCTACCATCCTGAGGCACTAGAGAGAAATGGGGTGGAGGAGGGAAAAGGGGCTTTCTTTTGGTCTTCAAAAGGCCATCTGACTTTCCCAGGACCAACCTCCGGGCGCCTTGAGAGACCCGGTAGGGATAGGGCCACCTCCTTAGAGGTCTGGGTTTCAGACACCAAGGTCCCTTCTCCAGACTTCCTCCCGGGGACCCAGCCAAGTGCTAGGCAAGCCCTCTACCACTATGCTACACACCCAGTCCCAAAGTTTAGCAGTTTCAACCCCTCCCACCTCTCCTTTTCTCCTCCCGCCCCATGGGTAATAGTTCTAGAAATTGCTATTTTATGATCCCCCCCCCCTTTTTTTTGGCGTTTTCAGCTCTCCAATGCATGAACTAACAATTCTCTTGTTTCTTTTGTTTTTAATTAATATTTTAAAACTTCATTTATTTATTTAGTGTGTGTGTGTGTGTGTGTGTGTGTGTGTGTGTGTGTATGTGTATGAGAGGGCACTGTATGTCTTTGTGGAGGACCAAGGGTAACTTCGGGAATGGCCCTGGATTGCTTTTTGCTTTGCTCCTGGATTTCCCAGGCTCCACCTAGCAGAGTTCAAAGTACAGGCTGCCTTTATGTGGGACCTGGGATCTGAACTCAGTACCTTCTGTTGGTGAGGCAGAATCTTAACCCCCTGAGCCATCTTTGTAGCCCTAATTTATGTTTTTATTTGAGAGAAAGAGAGAAAGAGACAGAGAGCCAGAGAGCCAGAGAGCCAGAGAGAGATTGTCCGAAGCTGGTACGTACATACCAAGGTACACTGGTGGAGGTCAGAGGACAACCTTCAGAAGTGGTTCTCTCTTTGCATGTTGTGGATTACAGGGGTGGAATTTGGTAGCCAGTCTTGTGCACAGGCACCTTTACCCATTGAAGCCATCTGCCATCCCCCTCCCTTTGTTTTTGAGACAGAGTCTGGATATATAGACCAGGCTGGCCTTTAACTTTTGGTAATCCTCCTACCTCTACTTCCCAAGTGCTGGGTTTGTTAGCCCGTGCCTCCATGATGGTTGGTTTATGTGTACTGAGGATAGAATCCAGCGTTTTATGCATGCCAGGAAAGCATTCTACCAACTGAATCATAAGCCCAGCCAAGAAAGACAGTATGTCAAGTGAGAAATATTTTCTCAAGGAATGCTTGATGTTGTATAATGATTTTCTTTATTGGTTTTAGTTTTTGACTTTTATTAAACTTTATTTAATCATTTATTTTGTGTGTGTGTGTGTGTGTGTGTGTGTGTGTGTGTGTGTGTGTGTGTGTATCACTCTGTGGAGGACCAAGGGTGACTTTAGGAATCATCCTGGATGTCTTCTACTTCCTTCTTGCTTCGCTCTGAGATTTCCCAGGCTCTGTCCACCAGGGCCGGAAGTGCAGGCAGCCACCATTTCCTCCTGGCATTTTTTTACGTAGGACCTGGGATCTGAACTCAGGACCTTCTGCTTGCAAGACAGAGTCTTAACTCCTGAACCATCTCTCCAGTCCCCCTTTACTTTTTTTTATTCGTTTATTTTTTCCTAGTTTTACAAGCATGTTAAGTACTTATTCCTGCTTCCTCCACTCCACCTCCCTCCTAAACTATTACTTTTTGAAAATGAGTCTGACGTAGCTCAGGCTGGTCTTGAACTTGATATACAGTTGAGGTTGACCTTGAATTGCTGATCATCCTTTCTCTACCTTCAAGAGGGAGGATTACAGATATGAGATACCACATCTGACATTTTTTTGTTTTTTGAAACAGGATCTGTCTACATATCCAGGCTGGCCTCATACTCACTCTGTATCCGAGGCAGGTCTTGAACTTAAAACAATTCTCTTGAATACTGGGATTATAAACATGTGCTAACATGCTTAACTCGGTGAGAGGAGTTTTTAAGTTTCCTGTTCTTTCTAGAACTAAAACTCCAATGTACGTCAATCTAATAATGTATTCCATATCCTCCTATCAATATGCTTGAGTGATTTGTGTATAAAATATGAACATTTTCTAAATATTTCAATGCCTGCTAGAAATGTAAACATCTATAGCAAATACTGAAATTGGCCAAATTCCTATAAGGACTAACATCAGGGTTGGCTAAGAAAGATAGTATTAGGTAACCAAACGAACAATAAGCTCTTTGTTCTATGAAAAAGCAAATACTCCTTTCTACCACCTACAACCTGAATAATACGTAACAAACATGAAATTCAACTCTTGATGAAATAGTAATCTTGGCTGACTTAAAAGTAAGAGTTTTGCTTTTCACTGAAAGTCCTCTGAGGCAGACAAGTCAAACTACTGTGGTTAATTTAATTCCTGTTGACCCTGTTGGACTCAGCTCAGATGCCACAGCAGACTCCTCCCTCCCCATCCCCCACTCCTTGCCACCTTAGGAAATCACCCTCTGGAGATTACTCTGCAATACTTCCATTTTATGAATCATCTTATTGCTTTTTGTACATGTGGTTGTCTAGTGCTGGCCTGGGATCTCCTTATTTTGCTTTTGCTTGCTCTATTTATTTATTTAGTATTTTTTTAAAGACAGAATCTTGGTGCTGAGGAGATAGCTTGGGGGTAAGATGGAGGGGTGCTTGCAAACCTGACCACTCGAGTTCTGTCCCTAGAAGTTCACATCACTACCAGGAAGGTCACAGGAAGGGGGACCACCTTGCGGGTTTGGCCTCTGCTTGAGAAGAATCAGAAACCACATTAATCAACCAGTCTGATCAATGCAGGATTGTTCTCTTTCTTTCATGTCACTGTGTACAGGGTGGAGGGTGAAGGAAGATGTATATGTGTTGTATTGTGTTTTTCCTCAGGATATAGCACAAATGTAAATGTAAATGCCCTTTAGGGCTCTGTGTCCAGTCTAACCTTGGGGGTGGAGTTTGGACTTTGTCCCTGTGGTACAGCAATGTGAAACATTTCACCTTGGACCGAGACTCATTAAGTCTTAAAAGGTCCTTGAAACTCCCAAGGTTTGGAAGGAGAGTCTTCCTGGAGACTAAGAAAGTAATAAATACATGCTGGGGGAGGAGATTCTCTCTTCTGCCAGTACAATAGTGTGAGGAGCCACTCATGAGCTGACACCCACATTGGGGTGGGCTTTTCAGTGATGTAGCCTCCTTTGAGTTGGCCCTGTTCCCACAAGCAACTCTCACCTATACTTCTGTTCAGTAACCCCACAAAACACATAGGATCACCAATGTGTGGACTGGACTGGAGTATACTCATGACTTCGCTCTGTCACTGGATCCTTATT
Source organism: Typhlomys cinereus (assembly GCA_023101885.1). Classification (NCBI taxonomy): domain Eukaryota; kingdom Metazoa; phylum Chordata; class Mammalia; order Rodentia; family Platacanthomyidae; genus Typhlomys; species Typhlomys cinereus. Next base: position 104,303 of record JALPQD010000181.1, read on the forward strand.
TGGGCGGAATTGACATTTGTGTGGCCAGGAAAAGTGTGACACAGCACTGTGTGTGTGTGTGTGTGTGTGTGTGTGTGTGTGTGTGTGTGTGTGTGCACATGTGCGTGTTGTGCTGCATGTGTATCAAAAGTGAGAGGAGAGGCTTAATGGGTCATTCCTTTCCTCGGGCAATGTCCATCTTTTAAAAAATTATTATTGTGAATACATGATGCATGTGAGAGAGTGTGAGTGTGTATACCACAGCACACACATGAAGGTCAGAGGACAACTTGATGGAATCAGTTCTCTCTTTCCACCTTGGCATGGGTTCTGAGGATCAAACTCGGGTCAATGAGCTTGCATGGCAGTTGCTTTACCCACTGAGTCATTTCATTGACCCCCGTCTCATTTTTTGAGACTCAGTCTCACTAGGACCTGGGGCTTGCTGATTAGGCAAGGCAAGTGTGGTTGGCCAATGAGCCCCAGAAATCCACCTTCTAGTGCTGGAGTTTGGTCTCCTGCTGCAGCTTTTTATGTAGTTGTGGGGAATGAACTCAGGTGGGTACAATAAACACTACTGGCTGACTCATGTCTGCAGGTCCCTCTCGCCTTTCTTCTGTTTTTGTCCTAGTGATTCCAGGGGAACTGCACTGAGGTTGCATTTCCTACTGCTGGTGACAAGTCAGGTCAGTTAACCACTTTATCACAGATGCTAAAGAACTGGGTACCATAAGCCAAGCATGTGTACAGACTCAGCCTGAATGAAATTAATTTCAGTTGGAAACATTTTTTTCTCCATCTGGCACTTGAGGTCCACCTAAATATAAAGCATAGCCATTCCTGGTATATCAATATTAAGACACCTTCAATCTTCCATTCCATTCGACCTTACTGGGAAATAACTCCTGGAAATTGCTTCAAATGTGTCTACATCCAAGGCACAAATTGACCTCCTGTCCTTGCTGTGTCCTAACATTCTATGTCCTGACTTGCTGTGGTAGTGGATCAAATTGGTTTAGGACAGGATAAAATTACAGCATAGGACAGTGACAAGAAAACAAGTGTAGACTCTGACACCTGACTTCCCAATCAATGAGCCCTTGCTGTTTCCCAGACTGTCCTGAAAGCTGAAGATGCATCACGCACAATGGCTTTATGAAGTAGGTATCATCTGAGGGGAGGGGGAGACAACTTTCAGAAATTGTTTCTCTCTTTCTTCTCTGGGATTTTATGTCTCCAGGTTTTTCTGTTCAGAAGTCGAAGATTGAAACCAGAACACATGTAGATGATTAAAGCAGTGTTTAGTAGAGGAATGAAAGAATGGGACTTAGACTTTGAATCCACAAGGGGCAAGAAAGCCTTCTAATGGTTGGCAGAGTCAGGGGTTAGGGTTAGGTTTGGGGGTATGAGAGTGGCTTTCCTTATTGGTTAGCTCTAGTTTGTGAAAACTTCGTAGGAGCTTTTACTTCCCTACATCTCACTGATCTGTTCATGTTGGACCCAGCCCAGTCGATCTTGTAGCCAAACTCCAGGTGGAGCTGTTAGTTATGAGGAATTTAAGTTTGTCTGCAATGAAGAGCTCATCTCCATATCATTTCATGAACTAAGGGTAGAGGCAAAATTGATGATGTTGTCTCTGTGAAGGATTAAAATCAGTCCCTCCAGAGTAGTAAGGAATGCTCCTTCAAGGTAATCCCAGCACTGGGGAATAACATACAGGGCCATCAAAGACCTTTCTGGCATAGCCTTTCTACTCTGACCAAGCTGCCTAACAAAATTTTCTCTCCCTCGTTTCCAGTGCATGCTTGCATGTCCAGCCTGAGAGCCAGAGAATCAAATCCTTCCAATAATTCAGTGTGGGCCAGACAGAGAAAGTCTAATACCAGAGACATATACACCTTGAATTGGCCACAAGATCAACTGGGCTGGGCCCCATATGAACAGACCAATGAGATACAGGGGACCAAAAGCTCAGTCAGATTTGCAGAAACTGGAGCTAACCAATCCGGAAAAGTCACCTTTCCTGGGCCTGACTAACCCTATGTCATGGTTTGAAATGTGTCCCCCACAGTCTCATGTGTTTGGCAAGGTCATGGCACCTTGAGAGGGAGAGCCTTGCTGGAGGAAGGCCGTCACAAGGGGTGGACCTTGAGGTGGATTAGTCCCACCCTACCTCCAGGAGAAGTCTGCCTTTGCAGCAAGCAGTCTTGCAGCTCTCAGCCTCCAAGATGTCTGCAGTGATGTAGCCTCCTCCAGCTTTGGCCAGCCAGCCATGCCGCCTCTGCCATGAGAAACCATATCTCCCCTCTGGAACTGTAAACTGAATAAATCTCCCCTTCTCTCTTAAGTTGCTTGACTTTTGCTCTCTCACAGCAATAGTTAAGAGTAACTGTTACACCCTATAAATTTATAGGGTACACCCTATAAATACCCTTGACCCTGGTAGCCATCTTTGGCTCCCTTGCTCCTCGAGGATTCCACGTCTGAAATCCATGAGTTTCTTTTCTGTCTCCTCACTGGCGCCTCACAGACTCCCATGCCCCTCATAGGACTCCATGTCTGGAGTCTGTGAATTCTTTTCTTTACTTTCTCTCCGCTAATCCTCTTACCTTACTCCCCTGCTTCAATCCCTGGGCCCAAGAAACAACACTTTGAAGCAGCCATCATAGAGCTGTTTTGTCCCTCACAGAATCCATGTTCATGAGTTCTGTTCTTTCCTCAAGTAAACTGTGCCTTAATCCTCTGGCAGTGTTCTGGTTTCAATCTTCAACTCCCAAACACACAACCTGGACCTAAAACCCCAGGGATCTGAATCACTATCAAAGCGTTCCTAAGTCCCTACCTTCCTACCAATCACAAGTCCCATGTCCAGATTTGCATGCAGATTCCCAATCACCCGATTGTAAATAAAGACTAGCTGGACTGGGAAGCCAAGGACTATCACCATCCTCTGGGAAGTAATGGGTGTTCTCACCTGTTTCGGCCCAAATGGTCTCTGTATTTCTGACACTCTGTTCTTTTTAATGTTATGAATAATGTACCAACGAACACCAAATTTTATTAATTTAATATGTGTGTGTGTTTGTGTCAGAGGGTACTGTGTGTCCCTGTGGAAGACCATGGGATGATTTCGGGAATCATCCTGGATTGCTTCTATCTCCTTCTTGCTTAGCTCTGGGAAGTCCCAGGCTCTGCCCTCCAGGGCCAGAAGTGCAAGCTGCTGCCATTTTCACTTGGTTTTATGTGGAACCTGGGATCCAAACTCAGGACTTTCTGCTTGTGAGAGTCTTAACCCCTCAGCCATCTCTCCAGGCCGCTTTACCCACATTTTTAATGTATCTATAATGGGCCACTTGCAGCTGCTCTTCCATGAGTCCAATTTCCTTCCCAGAAACTTATCTCCAGCCTGCTGCCATGATCTACTTCATGCTGGTAAAACACAAAATCACTATCATCATTCACCAACCTCATTTATTTACTTGCCTACCTATTTACCATATGTACATGAGTATGCAGTTTGTGCATGTGCATATGAACATCTGTGTGTGTGTTCACGTGTGTGCGACCACACTTGCATATGAGTATAGGTGCATGTGGAAGCCTGGGGCTGATATCAGAAATGTCCCTTAATTGCTCTTTTACCTTATTCTTTATGAGCCTTGGTCTCTAATTAAACCCAGAACACACCATTAGGGCCAATTTAGCTTGTCAGCTTGCTCTAGAGCTTTCCAAACTCCACCTTCTGGGGCTGAAATTACTGGCAGTCCAGGACAACTGCCTGGCATTTTTACATGGGATCTAGGGATTTGAACACTGGTCCTTTTGCTTACCTGGCAAGCACTTCAACTAACGAGACATCTTTTTGTTGCAGGAACAGTCTTTCATCTGTTCACCCAAATATTCCTTTGTGGTTACCAAATGTTACAGGGTCCCTGTTTGTTTGCCAAATGTTGTGGGAATGACTTGACTTAAATAAAAGTCACACAGTTTTACATTGATCAGTGAATCAGAATTATAACATTTGATGGCATACAAGTTTTCAGAAACATAATTCCAACTAAGTGAATAACTGCAAATATTTCCATTGGCAGGTCTAAACACTAGCCTCTTTAGGAGCTTATGATTTATTCAGTCTATAACCTAAGATTTAAAAACATGCTTTCCCCATCATCAAATGTCCAACATAGATAATTATGCCCACATATTCTTTAGCTTCTGAATTTTGAGTCACATACACAAAGTAGGTGAGAAATAGGTTTATTTATTTATTTATTCATTTTTTTTTATTTTTTTATTTTGTGTGTGTGTGTGTGTGTGTGTGTGTGTGTGTGTGTGTGTGTGTGTGTGTTTCAGAGGGCACTGTATGTCCCTGTGGAGAATCGAGGGATGTCAGTGCAATCTCAATCCCTTAGCATGAATGCAGAATTATAAACTCAGATGATACTTACAGTGACGGCAAAATATGTGTAGTAATCAAGGAGGTATTTTAGTTTTCTAAGTACAACGCTGATGTGACATGTCACTCAGATACCCTCTTAAAAATTGAGGTAGTAATTATCAACTGTTGCCAATACTAGTTGTGGGTAGTCCAAAGTTGAGTCCTTTTCCAGAAATTGTTTTCTGTTGGAGAGAGCTACTTGGCCAGTAGTTATGTCCCTATTCCAGGAGCATTCATTAAACAACAATTACTTGAGGGAGTTCCAAAGGTCTGACCTCTATGTTTTATTTCAGGCCATTTCTAAACTCCACTTCTGGTTTAGAATTTTCTGCAGGGGACTGTCAAGGTGTCTCAGCAAATGAAGGTGTTGGCCGTGCAAGTGCCTGAGTTGATCTTCAGAACCCAGATAGTGGAAGAAGACAACCAACTTCCACGAATTGTTCTCTGACCTCCACGTGTATGCTGTAACACACACAGATTCAGACACACACACTCATACACACACACACTCACAAGCACACAGATAGATCAAAAGAGAGAGAGAGAGAGAGAGAGAGAGAGAGAAATTTGTCTGTAGGAGTAGCTGAATCCCCCTATTGCAACTCCTCCTCTAGCCAATCCAAATTTCTTTACCTTTTTACAGATATTTGTCTGTAGGAGTGGCTGACTCCCCTATTGCAACCCCTCCTCTGGCCAATCCTAATTTCTTTACCTTTTTACAAATTTTCTTTTTTTTCTTTTTAAATTTTTTAAAATTTCTATGCTCTTTCCATATTTTTTTGCATGTATACATCTGTATCTGTACATTTCAGGGTGTGCCTGTGGAAGCCCAAGGGTGACTTCTGGAGTCACCTTGAATTGCTCTACCTCCTTCTTGCTTTGCTCAGTGGTTTCTCAGGCTCCACCTTTCAGGGCCAGAAGTGCAGGCCTCCGCTATCTCCTTCTGCTTGCAAGGCAGAATCTTAACCCCTGAGTCGTCTCTCCCATCCTTTTTTACAATTTTCTTCCTGGAAAAAGCTCAGAGTAATATACCAGCACATGGGTCTCAGAGCTTGTTTCCTGGGGAACCATAGGAAGAATTCTAAAATAGCTCCAGTTATCTCTTCCATCTTTCATTTATATATGTTTAATTCCTTCACCTTGAATGTGAGCTGAGCCCATCAGTTACTTGTAAATAAAAGACTATAGCAAAAAAAAAAAAAGTGATGGAATATCATTCCCATGATTAGATTGTCCTGTAGCCCACCATAGGTTCAGTCTTGTTAGTGTGTACAGGTGAATCTCCCTTGCTTATTTTAAAGTGAACTGAATGTTGTGAAAGGGTCTATGGAGAAAGCATATAGGAAGGAATTATGGGGAGATCCTAGGGTGCAAGAGCAGTCCCCTGGTGAATAGTCACACACACAAAAAAAATGGACGTTCATCCTGCAATTAGGACAAGAACTTTTCTGATGGCCTAAAGGAGAAAAAAGTAGATTTTCCTTAGTTAAACCTCTGATGAGACCACAGTCTGGCTGATAACTAGAACAGCCTAGTGAGACCTGAATAGGTTACCCAGCCAAGATACATTCTAAACTTCTGTCCTATAGAAACTGGGAGATAATAAATGTGTAGTACTTTAAGCTGTTACATTTGTTTCATGGAAATAGAAAACTAATATACTACCATATGACACCAGAGGTTAACATATGTACTCACAGAAAGAGTAAAGGAAGTTAGAAACTGGAAAAGTGTTCATATTGTAGTACTGTAACATAGACACTAAAGAATTAGTATTACTCCAGGAAATCCCAGGCTGGTAATTAGATTTCAAAGTACAGTGGAACGCCCTGTCTGGAAAAGACAGCTCACAGCTCTGAAAACCTATCTCACAACTAGATCCACAGTGCAGATTCCCTGACTTTTATTTAGTCTTTTATTTTTAATATTTGTACAAGTTATTCTTATGTTGCTGTGTGAGAGAATACCCAAAGTCAAGCAACTTAAGGGAGAAAGGGAGATTTATTCAGCTTAGGGTTCTAAAGGGGAGATACAGTCTTTCATGGCGGAAGTGAGATGGCTGGTGGCAGAAGCTGGAGGAGGCCCTAGGTCACATCTACCCAGAAGGCTGAGAGCTGCTAGATTGGCAACTGCTAGAGCAGGCCTCTCCCGGAAATAGGGTGGGACTAGTCCACTTCAAGGCCCACCCCCTATGACTGCCTTCTTCCTGAGAGGCTGAGAGGCTCCATCTCCTAAAGGTGCCATTGTTGGCAGGTGACTCTCTAGGAAGTCTGTGTGTATCCAGGTTCTTGTGTTGGGAGTAGAAAATTGAAACTAGGACATGTGTAGAGGATTAAGGTAGAGTTTATTACAGGAAAGAAAGAACAGAATTCACATGCTCCAGACAGTGTTGTACCATGAGGGACAAAGGCTCGGGTCTAATAACTGGCAGGGTCAGGTATATTTGTGCATTTAAGTAAGCCCGGGAAAGATGGCTTTTCCCCATTGGTTAACTCCAGTTTTTGTAAACCTGATTGGAGCTTTTTTGATCCTCTACATCTTATTGGTCTATTCACCCTGGGGCCCAACCCAGTTGATCTTTTGGTGGGGCTGGAGATTAAGCTCTTTCTTTTGATGGATTTAGCTTATCTGAAATGGAGAACTCATCTCCATATCCAGGCATAGGCAAAGATATGGGGGAAATTGGCCATCTTATCTCTGTGGAGGATTGGAGTCAGTTCCTCGTAGGAGGGTGTTCTTTGGGGTGATCTCAACCATGGGGGGATAGCCTTCAGGAATTTCAAAGACCCTCAGAAACCGTCCCAGCATGGCTGCTCTAGACCTGCCTGACCACGACTTTCCCAAATACATGAGACTGTTGGGACACATTTCAAACCATGACATATTTATTTTGAATTTTTACTTATTTGAGCGTGAGGGAGAGACTCTGCATGCATGCATACCATACTGCATGAGGCGAAGTCAGAGGATGTGTCAGTGTTCTCCTTCCACCATGTGAGCTTCTGAGGACCCAACACAGGTCGCCAGTTTGTGAGCAGATGCCTTCCTTACCCAATGAGCTTTGTCACTGGCCCCTTGTTTCATCTTTTCTATAAATTATTATGCTGCTAAAGGAAAGACAGAGAATAAGAAATTTTCTCTCTTGTGAAAACTATAAATAAATCCATTTTTCCCCTGCTTCCTAACCCCAGTTTTTTGAGGGAGGGGAGCAAAGTAAAGAGTAACAGATCGAAATCTCAGTGACAAAATGGCATGTGATGTTTTATTTTGCAAACCTTGTGATGGAAACTTTTTTTTAAATTTTGCACATGTGTGTGTATCAGTGTATCAAAGGGTGCTGTGTGTGTCCCTGTGGAGGACCAAGGGGACTTTAGGAATTATCCTGGATTGTTTCTACCTCCTTGCTTTGCTCTGGGATTTCCCAGGCTTCACCCACCAGGGCCTGAAGTGTAGGCCACAACCATTTCAAATTGTCATTTTTTACATGGGACCTGGGATCTGAACACAGGACCTGCTGCTTTGGAAACAGAGTCTTAACCCCTGAGCCATTTCTCCAACCCCCGTGGAAACTATTTTTAATTGCGTACATTAATGTTCTATGGTATAGTAGAATGAAATTTAGATGTCCCAAAATTTTGCACAAAATTATTCATAAAGTTTTAAATAAATTAGGCAAAATGGTAAGAAACAGAGACAACATATTTAACTGTTTTTGTCATATAAAAACATTAGTCCAGGAAAAGATACTCTGAATGGAGGCAGAAAGTGTCCCAACTCACACTTCGAATCATTTATTCTGAACCAAATCTGAGTCACCGTGTCCTGGGAACATGGATTCAGGTTTCCCTGAGCAACATATTCCAACATTAGTTACAAGAACTCTTACAGGCAACAAAATTCATAAATAGGGCATTTATTTTAGATATGTGGATAGAAACATCAGATACATTGGGTATCTCAGTTTCTTTCACTGTTGCTGTGATTGAAACACTACAAAAGTTCACTGAAGGGCAAAAAACTTAAAGCGGCTTATAATTCTAGTTTATAGTCCACCAAGCCAGTGGCAGGAACTTAAGAGCATGGGGGCTTTTGGAAGGGCCCCCTTACCTCAGAATGATCGGGGATACAAGACACACCAAAACCAGCACATAATATATAGAGGAGAGTTATTGTCAAACAAGCAGGAAGACCAAGCAGGCAAGCAGCATGGCTGTAAATAGACAAAGAAGCAGAGAGAGAGAGAGAGAGAGAGAGAGAGAAAGAGAGAGAGAGAGATTCTAGTTTCTGGGGACTCTTACAGGGCTTGGCCATGTGACTAGGAGTATGTGACTATAGGTCAGGGGTATGTAGTTGGAAAAGTACTGGGATGAGAAGGGGTGCTCACCGCAGGGTGGGTGAGAGTGCTTGGACGAATGTGCCAGTATATTTTAGTTGCAGGTGGACTGAGGACTGTGGAGAAGTTGCAGACATGGTAAGGGCTGTGGAGCTGTCCTTGGAAGGATGGAGCCATGTTATCTAAGTAAACTGGGAACTGTGCAGGGTTCTTTGTCTGAACACGTACATGGGGGGAGAGAAGAGGGGGCAGCTCGAGCCATTTTGTGTTTAACATGCCTAATATCTAATGAAGAGAACTAGTCATGTTACATCCACAGTCAAGAGCAGAAGGCAATGAGTTAGTCTGCTTGCTCGCTCAACATACTTTCTCCCTTCTGCTCAGTCCAAGCCCCTCTCCCCAGTCCCAGGGACTATGGCACCCACAGTGGGCAGGTCCTCCCACCTCAATCAATCCAACCAAGACAATCGCTCACTGACATGCTCAGAGGCTACCCTTAATCTAAATAATCCCCCCAAAGTTGTGCCCGGGAGAGCACTTCCCATGTGCCAAGTCTACAATTACCATCGCAGTGGATCACAGTAAAGTGAGGAAAACTCTGCCACATGTTTTAGATGCTCTCTAACAGCATTCTCAGCTTTTGGACTGGTAAAAGCTAGTGGTCTTTTAATACATTCCAAAAGCCTCGCCTGATAACACATACACAGAGAGGCAATAAATGGATATTAAAAAGCCCCTGAGACAATTTGTCTCAGGACCTGCAACCTTCCAACACACTATAATCCTGGAAGTTTTGTCAATTTTGTAGACTCTTTAACAGAGATGTGCCTTTCTTCTGGGAACTTTGATTCACAAAAAAATAGAACCTGTGAAAATATTTAAGGTCAAATATTTATATATTTCTAAAAAATAGTATTAAGAATATTTTCCACATGTAGTTTTTTTCTGATCCTACATAGTAATTTCTTTTTTTAATTTTTTATTATTTATTCAATTGTGCGTGTGTGTGTGTGTGTGTGTGTGTGTGTGTGTAGAACCACATGCTAATTCGAGAACCACCATGGACGCCTCCACCTCCTCCCTGTTTACTCTGCCCTGGGATTCACAGGCTCCGCCCTACCAGGACCAGAAACACAGGCCGCCCCTGCTTCCGCCCAGCATCTATACGTGGGATCTAGGATGCGATCTCGGGACCTTCCGCCTGCAAGGCAGAGGCTTAACCCCTGAGCCACCTCTCCAGCCCCTACACAGTAATTTCTTGATTAAAATATTATGACCTAGGGCTAGAGAGATGGCTCAGGGGTTAAGACTTTGCCTCAAAACCAGAAGGTACTGAGTTCAGATCCCAGGTCCCATGTAAAAAACACCCGGCAGAATCAGTGGCAGCGGCCTGCACTTCCAGCCTTGGTGAGCAGAGCCTGGGGAATCCCAGAGTGAAGCAAGAAGGAGGTAGAAGCAATCCAGGATGATTCCGAAGTCATCCTTGGTCTTCCACAGGCACACATGTGCCCTCTCTCTCTCTCACACACACACACACACACTAAAATGAATGAATGAATAAATAAAGTTTAAAATATTATGACCTATACAAAAGAATCAGTTGAAGATGTCTATAATTTCAAGTTTATTAACCAGACAATTGAGCTCTAAAAATTGATTGTGGGTAATAATAAATAAAAATAAAAATAGTAATATCAGATTGGAAAAATGTTTTTAAAAATACCAATAATGTGGTATTAAAGATAGACACGGCCAAGAAATTGATCAATGCATGTGAATATGTGCCAAAAAATCATTGTTTGTTATTTCAGATGTTCAACTGATATAAATAAGATAGTATTCTCATAGTCAATAATATATTGTTTACTTTTAGAATTTTTTACTAGTTTGTATTTGTTTATTATGATACATAGCCCAGGCTAGTCTTAAATTCTCGATAATCCTGAAGAATTTTTTAAACATTCATTTGTTTATTTATCGTGTCTCTCTGTGTGCTGTCTGTGTGAGCACATACATGCCTGCATGTATAGGTCAAAGGACAACTTGCAAGAGTGGGTTTCCTTCCACCTTGTGGGTCCAGTAATTGAACTGTGGTCTTCGGACTTGACAACAAGCGCCTTCACCCCACTGAACCATCTTGCTGGCCCAAGCATTTTTACTTTTGAAGCTATTTTTATTAGAATACTTTTATAGTCTTCTAATATAATAAAACTAAATTTTCAGTCAACAAGGAAACACACAGTATATGAATTACTTTAATGCACTAAACTCTTTAAAGTACTCCAGACGGGTGATCAATAATAGGTCTTAGCATCTTTCCTTTGTGGATTTATTTCTGTCCTTTAGTTTTACAGTGTTTGTAACTCAGACCCCTTTCACAAGCAACTTTAGCCTTCTGTAAAGAGAAAAGGGCCACTTATCTAGGCCTCTTAAGTATCCATTTCTTTATTACATTCAAGTGAGACAGTAAAGGAAGAGAGCTAGGAAGTTCAGAGGTATAAAAAAGTCTTGTGTTTTGTGCCCTGGGAGGACACTTTTTGCCAATTAATTTATTAACAAGCCCCCAAGGATTATCTTAGAAATAGTTAGGAATCTCCAAGGACACGTGAGTGAAGAAATGGGAAAAGAACAAATAAGCACATTCAGCACACATACAGGGAGAAGAAGAAGAAGAGGAGGACGAGGAGGACGAAGAGGACGAGGAGGAGGAAACCGAGAGCTGTAACACAGAAAAATAACCCCAAGGCAGTAAACCCAACAGGCACCCAGGGTGCACTGCAAATTCCCAAAGAGGAGGATGTATGTCATTACATAGATTGCGATTTTCTGCGCACTCTTCACCATGGCTATCATAGATGTTATGTCCCTTCTCTATTAAGTGAAAGGTCCTGATGTTTAGCCAGGTCCGTGGCTATCCAGCAAGAGACTAGATATCCTCATTTCTCCTGCAGCTCCAAGGACCCGCGTGATCAAACATGGACAGCTTATGTGAACTCTTTCTACAAGGTGGCTCTAAAAGGGAATTTGTGCTGTCTTCTAGCTTTTTGAGTTTTTAATCATTTACTTACTCTGTGTGTGTGCATGCTCGCTCGCTCTCTCTCTCTCTCTCTCTCTCTCTCGTATCAGAGGGCACCATGTGTCCCTGTGGAGGACAAAGGGTGACTTTGGGGATCATCCTGGATTACTTCTAACTCCTTTTCACTTCACTCTGGGATTTCCCAGTGTTATGTTGCATTTTTGGTGTCAACTTGACAGTTGCAGACTGTTTGGGGGCAGCTGTGGAGGGTTAATGGTTGTAATGGCCTCTGAACAAGTCTGCAGGTATTTGACTGATTGCTGTGGAAAACCCAGCCCATAGTGGGTGGTACCTTCCAGTGGTGCATCAGATAATAGGTGGTGCAAGGAGGAGGGACTTGCTTTTCCTTATCCTGTGTTGACCTGCTGTGGAATCCACTCTGGGAACATCCTTCACTTTTAGAGCGTCTTGGCCTTCTTTGTTACTGCTGCTGCCTCTATCCTTGGCTGACTTGGAGCTTCACCTTTTCCACCATGTTGTTGCTGTTCCTGCTGCCTTTGGAGCCTGATCTCTAAGCCTTGCTGCTGTTCCTTGTTCATCGCTGATGTCCAGCTGTTCTTCACCAACATTGGAACGCAGCATCTTTGACCCTCCAGAGAAATAAAGGCTTGAGACCTTCTTGGGATCTTTTGACTTTGTGGAACATTCCAGTCAAGAGTGAGGTAGCTGTGGGCAGCTACTTCAAAGGACGCTATTTTTTATTGTTAGTTATTTTAATAACATATATATATATATATATATATATATATATATATATATTTAACATTCTATACATTCTGTTTCCTCAGAGAACCCTGACTAATACACCCAGGCTCTGCTCACTTAGGGAAGAAGTTCAGGATGCTACTGTTTCTGGCTGGTGTTTTTACGTGGGACCTGAGATCTAAATCCAGGACCTTCTGCTTGTGAGGCAGACTCAACCCCTGAGCCATCTCTCCAGCCCCTTCTAGGTTTTCTTATCTCCTTCTGGCTTGAGAGATGGCAAAAACTATGCCATTTATCTTGGATTCTTTACCAGCCCTATGCCACTCACCTCTCTACCCATTAATATGGCAGAAAAAAATAACTTCCATCTTATTTAATGGCATCTTGAGTATCTTTGTTGCAGTTCTTGCATCCACCCTAATAAGACCATGTTGAGATCATCTTGAAAGTGCAACAAGCATATCCACACATGGAAACATGATTCACAAAAACGTGAGTAGAAAGACTAATGGGAAAAAATAGAAAGGGCATAAATAGAATCAGTGGGGTAAAGACTGATATTTATTTTTAACTCAGTAGTGTGGACGCAATTGTATAGACACTAAAGGATAACCTTTTGGTTTACAATTTTAGTGTTGTTTGTTTGTTTGTTTGTTTGTTTTGGTGCTGGAGATAGAATCCAGGATGTTACATGCTAGGTCAGTCCTTTACTACTGTTCTATACTTCTAGCCTAGAAAGATATTTTCCTTACACATATGACAGGTTAAACTTTAAGTAGATGAAGATTTAATGAATTTCCCTTCTAAACTAGAAATTCCATTTCTGTGAACTTATTATAAAATATGTCTGCACTTCATAGGCTGATGTACATACATCTTTCACTGCATATAAGAAAAGACAAAAAAGTCTCTAATCATTAAATATCTCCACTTTATTTTTTTAATTTTATTATTTATTCAATTGTGTTTGTGTATGTATGTGTGTGTAGAACCACGGGCGAATTCGGGAACCACCATGGACCGCCTCCACCTCCTCCTTGTTTACTCTGCCCCAGGATTCACAGGCTCCGCCCTACCAGGACAGGAAACACAGGCCGCCCCCGCTTCCGCCCGGTGTCTATATGTGGGGTCTAGCTTAACCCCTGAGCCACCTCTCCAGCCCCCAATATCTCCACTTTAAAAAGTCTCATTTAATAAATCTTTTAATACTTTCCTATTGCTTGGAGATAGAATTCATACTTTTTAAAAAAAAATTTTATATTTTTAAATACTTTATTGTGTGTGTGTGTGTGAGAGAGAGAGAGAGAGAGAGAGAGAGAGAGAGAGAGGGAGAGAGAGCACACTGTGTGTCCCTCTGGAGGGTCAAGGGTGACTTCGGGAATCATTGGATTGCTTCTACCTCCTTCTTGCTTCGCTCTGGGATTTCCCAGGCTCCTCCCACCTGGGCCTGAAGTCTAGGCTGTTGCCATTTCCAGTGTTTTTACGTGGGACCTGGGATCTGAACTCAGGACCTTCTGTTTGTGAGGCACAGTCTTAATCCCTGAGCCATCTCTCCAGCCTAAAATTCATACTCTTATAAAATAGCTTGACATTTCTTCTATCCATCATTCAACCAATACTTATTGAATGCCTATATTTCTTGCTTTTACCTTATTAAATCACTAAAGTCAAATAAAATCACTAAAATTGAATAGTTAAAAATTTCTCACATACCTGTATTTTATCAATAGCAATGATATTAAAATGTTAATGTATTGGAGCAGGGGATTTTGAAGCCCTATTTCTCCTTGAGAAATTATAGGCAGTTAATGGTTGCTGGAGGAGAAAAGACATTTCTCCAGCAGGTGTTGCACCTTGCTTGCATGTTACCAATAAATCCATGACCAAAGAATGTAGGTAAACAAAGGGGGGTTAATTATCTCTAATTGTTCTTGGTTACAGTTCTTATTCCAGGTTGTCAAAAGAGCTCATATCAACACCAGAAGCTAAGGGAACTGGCCACACCATGTCCGTACGGATTGCTGGGAGAGGAGCAATTGTCACTTGCCAGAAGTAACTCTGCCAAAGTATACTGAAGAATGCCAAAGTACAGAACTAACTCCCTCCATCTCACTCACCTTCCCAGGGAATGGTCCTGCCCACCATGCACTGGGTCTTCATACATCAATTTAAAACTCCCCTGTAGACTTCCCCAAGGCTATCATAACTACAATTCTTCACAAATATGCCCAGAGCTCACCCTTCCATTGTCAAGTAGATCCCTATGTATCTAACTAGCACAACAGCAACACCATTGGTAAGGTGCCCATGCTCATGTAAATAACTCCTAGCTCACGTTCCTGTAATTACCCTTAAGTGAACCAATGAGGTCACTAAAAGATATGGAAGTAGAAGGGGGACTATTTGGAAAGACAAAAAGGATCAGCAAGAGTAGGGGGGAAGAGAGGGTAACAAGAAGTAAGTATGACCTGCATTGGTTGCTTTCCTTGCTTCTGAAACAAAATATTTGACAAAGGCAGGCAGTGAAGGGTTTATTTTGGCTCACGTTTGAGGGGAAGTCCAAGATGCCAGGGAAGCCATGGGAGCAGGATCATGAGGCTGCTGGTCACATTGCATCCACAGTCCTGAAGACAGAGCTGAATGCCAGCGCACACCTAGGGTCATGGTTTGAAATGTGTCCCCCACAGTCTCATGTGTTTGACAAGGTCATGGCACTTTGAGAAGTGGAGCCTTGCTGGAGGAAGGCAGTCACAAGGGGTGGGCCTTGAGGCGGATTAGTCCCACCCTACCTTCAGGAGAAGTCTGCCTTTGCAGCAAGCAGTCTTGCAGCTCTCAGCCTCCAAGATGTCTGCAGTGACGTAGCCTCCTCCAGCTTTGGCCAGCCAGCCATGCCACCCACGCCATAAGAAACTGCCCCCGCCCCCAACCGTAAGCTGAATAAACCTCCCTTTCTCCTTTAAGTTGCTTGACTTTGGGTGCTCTCTCACAGCAATAGTTAAGAGTAACCGTTACACCTAGCTTTCCCCTTTCTGTGTTGTCCAGGACCCCAGCTTAGGCAATGATGTCACTCCCATTTACCATAGGTCTTTACAATTCAATTAACATAATCAAAATAATCCCTCACAAGCATGCCCAGAGGCTAGTCTCCTTGGTGATGACTTATCCTGTCAAGTTGACAATTAACATCAGCCATCACATGATCAAAAAACATTATCCACATATTCATGAATATGTACTAATAAAATCCATTCATTATTTTATGAGTGTATACTAAAACATAAAGATGCTGACATGTTCAAGCTATACAAGTTTAATAGAGTTTATCAAAATTATAAGCTAACATAAATGTAGAAACAAAATGTGAACTTAAAGTAGTTGGCAGGAAGGCCCTGGGCTCTGTTTCCAAAACCACAAAATATAGTTAGGTGGCACCCTAGCCCCTCATGGTACTCAAGGTGCCATGAGTTCCTTTTCCAGCTTCCTGCTTCTCATGGAGGCACCCTAGCCCCTCATGGCACTCCAGTGCCATGAGTCCATTCTTTGTTCCTTGCTCTTCATGGATTCCGTGCCTAGGCACCATGAGTTCTCTAGGGCGTCCTCGCCCCTCATGGCGCTCCACATCTGGAGTCCATGGGTTCCGACCTTTCTCTCCTCTAATAAACTCTACCTTAATCCTCAAAAAAAATAGTTAAGTGAAGAAAGCAAGATGCAGGGCAGTGTCTATTATGCTGTGCTACCTTTTGTAAAAGAAAGAGGGAAATACATTTTTGCTTGCACGTGCATAAAGTTAACAGTGAAAGAATTATTAAAAATGTGTATAATGTATATATAAAAGACATATTAAAAGCCAATAGCCTATGAGAGTGAAAAGAGAGTGGTAGATGGGGAAATGTGCATCTGCATTAGGTCTTGGATTTGTGTGGTTTGGGAGTTTGAATTGTGCTAATGTGTTAGCTGTTCCAACTACATTTTAGGAAGTAAAAATAGAGAACCATGATCCTCCTCAGGCTACGTGGGAAGCTTCCAAGATAATCACCCACTGGCAGGCCCAAACCATCGCTAATGCTGCCATCAATGGAAGGACAAATAAAAAAATGGACATGTCTTTGCACTACCACATGGGAATTCAGACACCAGGAGACCACAGGAGAAATTCCAGGAGAGGTGATGAGTTCAGGGAGACTTTTTTCTGCCTTTTTTCCTATTATCACTCATTGTTTCATGAACATCATCTTACACCACAGAGGAAAATGGCAAAGAGGCCGAGCAAGATGGCTCCGTGGGTAAAGGTGCCCGCATGCAAGAGCCCAACATGGTGGCAGGAAAGAAGCAGTCCAAAAGTTTTCCCTTTCAGGATGGAGAGAGATGGCTCAGGGGTTAAAGGCTTTGCCTAACAAGCAAAAGGCCCTGAGTTTTGGATCCCTGATCCCACATAAAAAATGCCTGGCTGGAATGGCAGCCTGTAATCTCCAGCCCTGGAAGGTAGAAACTGGGAATTCCCCAAGGCAAAACAATAAGAAAGTAGAGCAATATAGAATGTTTCTTGATGTCACCCTTGGGCATCCACAAGCACACACATTCTAGTGCCCTCTTACACACACACACACACACACACACACACACACACACACGAAAAAGAGTTGTTGGGCTGGAAGAGATGGCTCAGGAGTTAAGACTTTACCTCGTAAACAGAAGGTCCTGAGTTCAGATCCCAGGTCCTACATAAAAACGCCAGGCAGGAATGGTGGCAGCCTGCATTTCCAGTCCTGATGGGTGGAGTCGGGAAAATTCCCAGAGCTAAGCAAGGAGGTAGAAACGATCCAGGATGATTCCAGAAGTTACCCTTGGTCCTCCACAGACACACACACACACACACACACACACACACACACACAGAGTAAATAAATAAAATAGTAAAAAAAAGTTGTCCTTTGACCTTCACAAAAGCATGCTATGTGCCCCTGATCTCTCTCTCTTTCTTTCTCTCTCAAATAAATAAAGTACTTTTGCAAAAAAAAAAAAAAAAGTAAAAAAAAAAAATACAATGAAATAACACTACAAAGTAAAAAAAAAGAGTTCAATGAAGCAGTGAGGCACTCTCTAAGTCACAGTGTTAACACCCCCCCAGTGCTACGTCAGCAGTGCTACCTCACCCCGCAGCGCTACCTCAGCAGATTCCAGGCTGGGACTGACTGAAGAGGGCACTCGGGCTCATCCAAGCGCACAGTCCGGTGTCTGACACGGCCCCCCGCCTTTCATTTCTCACCGTAGCCTCATCGCTTGTCTCACACGAGCTCAGACTGGGCAGAGGCTCACCGATGAAGAACTTGCCTGGCAACCATGGGCCTCGTTCACTCTCTGGATTGCCACACATGTAACCCCAGCGCTGGGGAGGCAGGGGCAAGCAAATCCCGGGGGCTCGCTGGCCGGCCAGAAGAGTCAAATGGGTAAGTGACAGACTAAGGAGAGATCTTGTCTCAAAATAAGGTGGGTGGCATTCCAGCACCCAAGGTCATGTTCTGGTCTCCACACATCCAGCACACACATGCAACTATATACACATGGGAGCTCATGTGCACATAAACACACACACTTACATAGACCAAATGGAAAGAAATAAAATATTAATTGTAGTTGCCACTGGCGATTTTCATTTTTTCTTTTGAGACAAGATCTTTATATATAGCTCAGGCTGCCCTTGAATTCGTGCTCCTCCTGTCTCCGCCTCGATGCAATTATTTTGATTATGAAATTGTTTTACGTGCCAAATTGTCTACAATGAGTAAAACTTTATACTTTTCATAGACAATTTTCAAGTCAAAAGCAATCATGTAGTTAAAAAAAAATCTAACAGCTTCTGTTTGCAAATGAGAGAGAAAGAAAATCCATTCAAGAAGTACAAGCCTGATAGGCCACTGTGCCAGACCATTTCTTTAAGGATGAGAGTTTAAAATCATGCCTTTGGTTCAGTAAGTGACAGTAGAGTTGTCTTTCAAAAACTTTCAAAAACTTTTCTGGTTTTGTGCTGCAGGTCATATGAACCAGGGCTTACAAATACCACATATGTGTTTTACTATTGTGCTACACCTCTAAACCCCCTTCCAAAAATTTACTGTATATATGTATGGAAACCATCAAAGAATAAAATGCGAAATGCCCATGGAGGAAAGTGGATGTGGCTTTATTTTTGGTGGGAGCACGAATTCAAGGGCAGCCTGAGCTATATATAAAGATCTTGTCTCAAAAGAAAAAATGAAAATCGCCAGTGGCAACTACAATTAATATTTTATTTCTTTGCATTTGGTCTATGTAAGTGTGTGTGCTTATGTGCACATGAGTTCCCATGTGTATATAGTTGCATGTGTGTGCTGGATGTGTGGAGACCAGAACATGACCTTGGGTGCTGGAATGCCACCCACCCCGAAAAGCTGAGAAGCTTCCTGCGTGGGCTTCTTCACTTATGGCAACTTAACTTTTTAAACTTAATATACTTTGGGGCCAATAAGATAGCCCAGTGGCCAAAGCGGGGGTGGCCTGCGTTTCTGGTCCTGGTGGGTAGAGCTTGTGAATCCCGGGGCAGAGCAAAAGAGGAGGAAGAAGTAGTCCACGATGATTCCCGAATTCACCCTTAGTTCTACACACACACACACACACACACACACACACACACACACACTCACACACACACAATTGAATAAATAATAATTTTTAAAAAAAGATAGACCAGTGGGTACCGTCTGGTAACACGAATCTGATTCCCTGAAACTAAGTAAAGGTGGAAAGAGAGAACCGACTCCAAAAGTTGTCCTCTGAAGTAGGCCAGCCTAATCTCTCCCCATCCTGAAGCTCAGGGAAATTTGCGATGAGGGGGCGGTAAGATTGTAAGAGCACAAGGATGGGAGGAGTCATGATATGCAAGATACTCTACACAAGTTAGGGCCGAAGCAATCATAATTGGACTTTGCATGCCCGGCACAATGTCCAACACACTATTGACCCCACAAAGTCTAGCATTTGCTAAAGGCAACAAGATCCTTGGAGGCAAGGGATTGGCAGCCACAGTAGTGTTCCTATGCTTAAGGGGAACACAGGAAAGGGTTCTGGGAAAAGCCACTGGGTCCTTGTATGTCATCGGAGAGGAGGACCCAGAGGAGAGTTAGGCATGAACATTAAAGGATGCTCCGGGGATGGGAGGGGGAGGCACTGGGAATGGGGAGGGATGGGGAGGGGAGTGGGGCACAGGGCGGTGGGAGGTTGGAGGGAGGGAGGGGACTGGTGTACCTGTTAAGTTTGTATGAGTGGAAATAAAAAAAAAAGTTGTCCTCTGTTCTTTACAAGGATTGTGGTGTGTGTGTGTGTGTGTGTGTGTGTGTGTGTGTGTGTGTGTGTGTTTGCATATGTGTGGGTGTACATGTGTGTGAGTACACATACTCCTGTGTACATGTATGTGTGGAGTCCCTTGAGAATCATCCTCAATCCTCTCCACTGTATCCCTGAGCTCGAGTTTCTCGCTAACACTCAGAGTTCACAGACTGGACTAATACAACTTGTCAGCTTGCCACCAGTGTTTTACTTAGGTTCTGGGGATCTGAACTCTGGTCCTCTTGAACGCCTGTCAAGCATGTTAATTAATGGCTGAACAATCTTCACGGTATTTGTTTGATATTTTTTAGATTTTATTTATTTATGCATGTGTGTGTGTGTGTGTGTGTGTGTGTGTGTGTGTGTGTGTGTATCGCTGTGGAGGACTAAGGGTGACTTCAGGAATCATCCTGGATTGCTTCTACCTCCTTCTTGTTTGGCTCTGGGATTTTCCAGGCTCTGCCCACCCTGGTCGGAAGTGCAGGCCACTGCTGTTACCGCCTGACATTTTTACGTGGGACCTGAGAACCAAACTCAGAACCTTTTGCTTGTGAGACAGAGGCTTAACCCCTGAGCCATCTCTCCAGCCCCCTTGTGTGGTTTTTGAGACAGGATTTCATATAGCTTGGGATGGCCTCAAACTCACTGTGTAGTGAAAGATGCCCTTGAACTTCTGATCCTCCTGCTGTGCCCATGCCCCAGAGCTGAGATTATAGGTATACATCCCTAGTTTTATTCAGTACTGAGCATCAAACAAGGGCCCCATGCATGCCAGGCAAACACTCTAATACCGAAGCTACAATCCCAGCCCCAATTAATTATCTTGATGTGAGTTAAAAAAAAAAAAAACCTGTATTTTCTGAGTGAATCAGAGATGCCAAAACTCATCCTTCTAAGAGAGAGAAAGATTAGGCAGAAAAAAGAGGACTATGTGCAAACAGTGCCCCAGCCACAGCTCAGGGATACCAGCCTCCATACAAGGCTAGAAGAGGCAAGCCACTGATCCTCTGGAGTCTTCAGAGGAAGCACTCCTATTGGCAGCTCGATTTTGAACTTCTGGCCTCTAGAAATGTAAAGAATAAATTCCTCTGCTTTCTAAAATAATATTTATTTAAGAGAGTGGGGGGGCGCTGAGCATGTCACAGTACATGCAGAAGTTGGAGTAAAACGTTCAGTTTTCTCTATTCACCTTATGGGCTGGGGGAACAAACTCCAATGGACAAATTTACACGTGGGCGCCTTCACCTATTGAGCCGTCTCATTCACTGGCTCATTCAATTTCTGTTGTTTAAAGCCACCGCGTTCATAGCAACTCACAACACTGGCCACTGGACATTGACGCTATATATCACCTGCTCTATCAGCTAACACAGAGTGTTCAGGCTGTCCATTAGGAAGAACCATGGGGGGAAATAAGGATGTCGTGGGATGGTGGCAGAGTGCTTGCCAAGCGATTTTCAGCATTGGGAGTCGGGGAGTAATTCATCAGTTGACCACCAGATGGCGGTACTGCACAGGAAATAGTGTGGAATCTGGTTCTAGCTAACCTTCTCCCCATACTGGCCACACTTAGAATGTAACTGATGAACTTAAGTTTCTGATCCTCCTGTTTCCACTTTGCAAGTGGTGGGACTGTATGTCTCACTGTCATAGTTAGATGTAGGTGTCAACTTAACAGTTGAAGGCTTGGAGCTCTGGTCACATTTGTAAAGAATTGGTAGTTGAGTTAAGCCTAGAGCAAGCCTACAGAAGATTGATTGAAAAGGAGGCCCAGCCCATGGTGGCAGGGCTAATCCCTGGGCAGATGAATAAGATGGAGGGAGCTAATTGGGAAACTTGGCACCTGTTGGTACACTTGGCCAGACATGCTGGTCTGTCAAGCGAGGATTGTCCCTCTCTCAGCGGTCCCGTAGATATGGTGTGGCCAGTTCCCTCAGCCCCTGGTATTGGTGTGAACTCTTCTGCCAAGTTGGACAAGGAACTGTAACCAGACTGCCACCCAAAAGCAGAAGGCATGGATTTTTTCTGCATCTGTAGGTAATTTAGATTCCAGAAATTGAGCACCCTTCTCTCTCTCTTTCTCTCTCTCTCTCTCTCACACACACACACACACACACACACACACACAGTTTCCTGCATCCCAAGTTGGTCTCAAACACTCTGTCTGGCCAAGTGGACCTTGCATGTGTGATCTTCTTGCGTCTATTTCCTTGGCTTTGGTGTGCACTACCACAGTCACTTTATGTGGTACTTAGGGGCTTAACCCGGGTTAGACAAACACTCTGCCAACTGAACTATATTCCCAACCCCCTGGATTTGACATTTTAAGGAATGCTAAGGAAATAAATGGATTTTTGTTCGTTAGTTTGTTTTCCATAGACGGTCTTGTTATGCTGCCCAGTCAGGCTTTGGGCTGCTGAACTTTAATCCTCCTATCTTAGCCTCCTCAGTAGCTGAGACTACAGATGAATGTCCCCATGCCCCCATCAGAAAATCCATTAACATTCTACAAAGCTTTCAGCATCATTGAAATTGCCACCTTTGATCTGGACCTGGAAGTGCAAGCCTGGAATCTCAGCTGGAAGAATGAAACAGGAAGATTCCAAGCTCAAAGGCTGTCTCGGAATATAGCTCAGGGGAAGAACTCTTGCTTAGCATGGGCTGCTCTTTAGGTTCAACCCCCTAGTACAGCAATAAGTAAATAAGTAAGTTAATTAATTAATTAATTAATTAATATCGTGACCTTCAGAGAAAATGTTCCAGATTTCCTTTCAGGGCTGGTGTTAAACAAAGGTGAAGTGGCCGAGTTAGTGGCCTCTGTATAGCTACTTCTCTTTTTATAGGCCACACTCACTGTTCTTTCTGCCCCAGATCCCTCAATCATGACGAAGGCAGGGATTCAACTAACACTCATGAACCAAGAATCCTGCTAAGCACTGCTATGCATTATTTAGCCTAATCCTTAAAACACCATTGCTCGGTCGGTGACCCCAAATTCACAGATAGGAAGCATGAAGTCTAGGGAGGTTGAGTAACAGTTACAGTTACTAAAGAAGCTCTGAAGTTACTAGGGAAGTTACTAAGCCAAAAGCCCTGGTCATCAGGTATCACTTTCTACGCTGTTACTGATCTTGGGCCTTTTCATTCTTTCTCACATTATCATTTATTTGACACTGTAAGCATGCATTGCTTGGCATTTCAGTATATCTTTACATACACACATTGCTGTAATAAAATTATGACAAAGGCAATGTAATGAAGGAATGGCTTATTTTGACTTACAGTCTGAGAATACAGTTCATCATGGCAGAGAGCATTATTTGAGAGAGAGAGAGAGAAAAAAAAAGAGAGAGAGAGAGAGAGAACTCCTGTGAAGGTCAGAAGACAATTTTCAGATGTTGTTTTTCTCCATCCATCATGTGGACTCCAGGAATTGAACTCAGGTTGCCAAGTTTAGCCTACAGGTCCCTTTACCCACTGGGCCATCTTGCCCGTTGTCTCCTTGGAGACTGTAAATCCCATCAAGTTGACCATCAATATTAACCATCACATAGATGTTATATTACCCTAATTACATAGCAAACTTCATCAAACTAGGTATGATGCCTTAGCTGGCATTTGGAGTCCTACCACAATCTGATGCAGTGACAAAAAAAAAAAAAAAAAAAAAAAAAAAAAAAAAAAACCTTGAGAAAAATCAGCTTCAAGAAGGGAAGATTAGTTTTAACCCATATTTCAGAGGACTCAGCCCAAGGTCTCTTGGCTCCTTCGGTCTGGGACCTGTGGCAAGGCAGAACATAGTGGGTGTTAGGTCTGTGAGGGAAAGAATAGAGAGCAACTCTACGACAATGTATAAGATCCACACAGAGGTCCTTTGATAAAGAGAAGCTAACGTGGGGCTGAAGAGGTGGGTCAGGGGTTAAGCCTCTGCCTTGCAGGTGGAAAGTCCTGAGTTCGGATCCTAGACCCCATGTAGAGATGCCGGCAGGAAGGGTGGGCAGCCTCCGTTTCTGGTCCTGGTAGGGCGGAGCCTGTGAATCCCGGGACAGAGTAAACAAGGAGGCGGTGGAGGCGGTCCATGGTGGTTCCCGAATTCGTCCGTGGTTCTACACACACGCACAATTGAATAAATAATAAATGAAAAAAAAATTTTAAAAAAGAAGGGCCTTAAAGAATACAAGTTTTATTAGAGTTGGGGGCCTGGTAGCCAGGGGAACAATCATTTACCCTTGAGTTGGGAAAGCATTAGAAAAGATAGCTTAAAGTCTGAGAATAAATACATAGCTGCTCTGGACAGCAGGAGGCAGGTCTTTAGTGTTCCTGGAAGCCACAGACAGGATAGGCTAGGGAATAGGGAGGAGAAAATGGAGGATAATTGAAATTTTTTAGGTATGGCTTATGTAGATAAGCTATAAATGGATTAAAGTGGCACTGTCTGTGGTCTATTCTAGTAATGCTAATGATACTGTAAGTGTGAAAGAATGAAAAGATGGCCAGAGGCCCAAGATCAGTAACATTCTAGCCAGGGTGCAGGACTTCTACTAAATGAACTCCCTCTGGCTGTCGGGAGCACATGGTAGAGCAAAGTAATTGATCCCCTGGCAACCAGGAAGCAAAGACAGAGTAGAAGGGGTCAGGGTTCCAAATTTCCTCAAGGGTCTATCCCAGTGGTTCCATTTCCTCCTGTGAGGTGCCACCTTCTGAAGGCTGTCTGATTGATCTCCCAGTAAGCAACACGATCTGCAACCAAGACTTTCTTAAGCCTATGGGACACTGTGTAGACATTTAAAATCCAAACCAGGACAACTTCCTGTTCTTGTTACTCTAATGAATGATTGTTTGGTATGGAGACTTCATTGGTTATCCAGTTCCAATAGGTCAGCTGTAAGAAGTTTAAGTGCTTCCTGGAGATGAAGTACAGTAACATCAAAGACAACCAAATTGAGCTAGTCAAGGTGGCCTTCCTGACTTAACTGCAACTAGTGTCCAGACACATCTAGAAACCTATTTGTATATTTCCTAAGTTAATAGCTCACTTGTACTGAGCTAATTGGACATCACGAAAGCTTTAAGTGACTCATAGTTTCAAAGGAACATGTTAAATAAGGCTAGGGATGTATCTCAGTCAGTACAATGCCTGTAGGAAACCCTAGGTTTGAGGCATTGTACTGAAACTGAGCATAGAGGTACATGTCTAGAATCCCAGTCCTGGAAATATAGAGACAGGAGAATCAAAAGTTCAAGGTCATCTTGAGTTACCTAGCAAGTCTGTGACCAACCAAGCTACATGAGACCTTGTCTGAAAAACAGAAACATACAAACTGCTTAATGTACCCTGCAAAGCCTCTGTTTTATCACCTTGACAATTAGAATGAACTAATTAATTAAATTTGTCCAAGGATAAAGAGCACTTCTGGGATTCTATGAGCCATTATTGTAGTTTTATACACAGAAAAGTATCCTCACTAAATTGTTTTATATCATAACTCTTACATTTGTTTAGATTCACTAGATCTATATTAGCTTTATAAATAGCAGCTACTCGGGGCTGGAGAGGTGGCTCAGGGGTTAAGCTTCTGCCTTGCAGGCGGAAGGTCCTGAGTTCGGATCCTAGACCCCACGTATAGACGCTGGTCCTGGTAGAGTGGAGCCTGTGAATCCCCGGGCAGAGTAAACAAGGAGGAGGTGGAGGCGTCCATGGTGGTTCCCAAATTTGCCCGTGGTTCTACACACACACACACACACACACACACACACACACACACACACACAATTGAATAAATAAAAATTAAAAAATTAAATAGCAGCCACTAGAAAAAGCACTATACTATTAATTAACCTCATAATTATTGGAAGAATCATTAAAATGTACAGATAAGATGCCTTACACATAATATAGAATCAAGAATGATCATAGGCATAAAAGCAATTGCAAAATAGTAATAAAATCCACACTAATGTGACCACTATTCTTTTCAGAGATGTTACAAGAAGAGAATTCCAAAGAAGTGTAATGATTACTTTTTATTGCTGTGTTACCTAAGAGGAGTTAATATTTGAAAACAAAGGAACCTTCCAGGAGCTTCCTCGGGGTAGGTAATCATTCAATTCATTGCTTCCCAACCTTGCATATGCAGAACCTGAAGTCCTGACAGGCAGATTCTAGTTCCTCGGGCCTGCAGCAGACCTGAAGTCCTGCATTTCAGAAAAACTCCCAGAAGATGCTGATGCTGTCACGCCTTAAGCAGAAATGAATCTTCAGTTGGCTTGGCTTGGCTTGTTCAAGACAGGGGCTCTGTGTGTACCACAGGCTACCCTTAAACTTGTGATCCTCCTATCTCAGCCTCCCAGGTACCTGCCACAATGCCCAGCTATAGTTCTGTACTTTAAACCCAGTTGCCAATCTTAGAATAGAATAGGCGTGGTCACAAGAAAGCACATGTTCAGAGAGTAGACATTAT
Source organism: Typhlomys cinereus (assembly GCA_023101885.1). Lineage (NCBI taxonomy): Eukaryota > Metazoa > Chordata > Mammalia > Rodentia > Platacanthomyidae > Typhlomys > Typhlomys cinereus. Next base: position 130,657 of record JALPQD010000181.1, read on the forward strand.
TCCTTTCTTGTGAATGCAGAACTGACAGTGAAACTGTGGTTTGGAATTTGAAAACCACATAGGTGGGCACCATGTCAATTTCCTGACAGAGTAGTTTGCCTTTATTTCAGTATTCATAAGGATAAAAAAATCAATTCCTTATAACAAATTAAAGATTAATATATTTCAGTCTTTGGTAACAAAGTTTTTTTCCTTGACTATTTTTTTCTGTTAGCAGTGTAGCCCTCTTGCTACTTGAGATTCACTGATAGAGAAATTAACTATGTAGCCATTTCCAAATCTCCCCTTTTTATATAGTTAGAGTTCTGACACCTTCATTAAAAAGTGCCTGGAGTGCTAGCAATCAAGTCTATGAAATTATTTCTTCATACCTTGGCTAAGTAAATATTTGCCATACATAAAGACTGAAGACCAGCCCTTGTATAATGAATCTCAAACAAGATTGACAACAGCACCATTGTATCAATGATGGTAACAGTATTTTCCTTTTAATATCAGCCACAATCCAACTCTGATTGTTTTAGAGGCTGTTGGATCATTGTATGCAAGGAAACAATCATCTCTTACTGGAGTAATTGATACGTGCTTTGGGGAAATTCCCATGGGTTTCCTCTTTGATGACTCACATCTGGAGACGTGAGGCTGATAATCTTTTGACTGACATCTAACAAGCAAGTCTACTTCATGAGCATATGACCAGTGCCCTCTCACACAGACCTTCAAACGTAGATCTCTGGGCTTGGCTAAGTGCTTCATGGTCTCTGTCTTAAAGCTTTGAACAGTTTTTGAGCAAGTGATCCCATACGTCCACTTTATACTGAGGCCTGCAATCTATGAACTCCTCCTGAATATACAGATGGACATGCCGTTCATCTGGTTTCCTAGATCATGTCTAGAAAACTTGTTCCTGTTTCAGCCTGATCGTCTAGTCCTTTCGAAAACTAAATTAGGTCAGGTAGTTCATTATTTCTCTTTTCTAGTGAGCAGTACTATACTCATATGGACCTAGCTACACTTCCTGTTAGGCTATGGCTATCATTCTGTTTGCAATGTTGTGCCCCTTATGTTGCATACTGTAGCTTCAAAGAGTCCTGGACTGACATTGATCAGTGTGCTGACCATTGCTCATAGTCTCTCAATGGTAATTAGGTTGAATGAGTTAGTTACACTATACTTAGTCCACATTTTGTTTTCTCTGACCCGAAGGAATCAGTAAGAATGAGAAGACAATGATCGACGTCTTCTATAGTTCTGAGATTGTCATCTTCCTGGCATGCAGGGGGTACAGAGAGGTGAACAACTGTGGAACAGAGGGCTGGAGGGGAGGCAGAGTGATGTAATCAGGAAGGTGAAAAATTACCCCAAAGCTAGAAAGTAACACAGGCCTGCAGTTTCTTCCCATTGCCCAAGAGCCACTCCACCCCCAGGAATGTGACTTCAGAAAGGAATGGGTGTGCCAAATTCAACAAAACCGCAGCACCCAGCATTGGCCAGAAGCAGAAGAACTCTCAGACTCCAGGGATCCCATTTTTGACAATAATCCTGCAAGTAGTCATCAATGTAAACCAAAGACTGGGAAACTGACCCCCCCTCCAAAATGCCCAGCACTGGGTGGACATTGTGAAATGCGCCTGTAAACCCAACAGTTGTGACGCTGAAGAGGCAGGTCATGAGTTCCAGGGTGGAACCTAACAAGACTCTGTCTCTAGGAAGGAGGACCAAAACTTTTGAGTAAATAGCAAAAAGCATAGAGTCTGATTAGGGTATGTGTCATAGTTAGGCACAAGAGTCAATTTGACAGTTGAGGGTTTGAGCTCTGGGCACATTTGTAGAGAATTGATGGTTGAGTTAAACCCAGAGCAAACCTGCAGGAGATTGATTGTCTAGCTGATGGGGAAGGCTCAGCCCAGGTGGGTGGGACCAGGCCCTGGAATGAAATAGACAGCTGGTTGAGAGATGTGGTATCCTTCTGTACACTTGGCCAGACATGCTGTCTGACAAATAAAGACCGTCTCTCTCTCAGAGATGATGGGGCCCATTCCCTCGATCTTGGTGTTGGTGTGAGCTCTCCTGTCAAGCTGGACTGAGAACTGTAACCTGACAATCTTAAGAGAAAATAAACCCCTTGTTCTCTTAAGCTGTTTGATGGTGATTTTATCAGCAACCGTGCAGCTGAAGTGCTACTGTATGCTAGGACCCACCCTGCAGTTGATTAAAATTCTGCTCTTCCCAGACTCTTGAGGCTAAGGGGACAGACAGTAGAAAAGTAAGCCAGCATCAAAGAACAGAGCCTTCCTGGGGAAACAGAAACAGTCAGTGCTGGTTCCCCACTTCCCCCACTCTAAACTGATTTCTTTTGGTCTCTCTGGTGCTCCACACAGTAGGAGTTTCCTGTTAACATTCCTATTCCCACCCACCAGACACGGTGGGTCTTTTTTATTTTTTTATTTTTCTACTTTTACAAACATACTGAGTACTCATTCCTGCTTCCCTCTGTCCCCCCTCCCTCCCATCTCCTCCTCTTCATCGATCCTTCTCATTCCCTCCCACCCTTCTGCTTGTCTGCCTCTATGGATCCCCGGGTTGCCTTTGGCTTGTCTACTTTTGTGGGGGTTCAGGCCTCTGTGGCATGCCAAGTTGCTTTTCTTCAGGTCACCCCACTGATAGGAACATTTCCCTTCACTCATCCAGCTTTAGTTCCCAAGGTTTCCACTGTATGTTCTTATCTTTCTTGAGTTCCTAGGTAGTCTTTTGTCTAACATCAGAGTGAAATCCCCTTTCAGCTTTAAAAGCATACTATCAACAAGCCTGCAACACTTAAGAAATTCATAGTTGCAGTACCAGTCTGAGAAACAGTCTCCAAATGGTTCACATACTTGCATCTGTATTTGGTTTCTATTAGGATTTTCTTGAGGATTAAGAGTCTATAAGTCAACCTTTTCTCCAAGGCAGAGCACAAGAGCTTGAGAGAATCCCCGTTTGGATCTAACAATTGCTAGGGAAGCAGCCTTGATGGATTAGTAGAGCCATGTTAATTGCAGAAGATATCACACAGATCGATAGAGCAAAACAGACCTGACAATAAGGCCATGAGGGGTTGCCATCTTCAGACAAGTGTGGATAGGTGGGAACTGTGGATTGGGTTGGGTTTTTGAATGGAGTGGATCCCTTTAAATTTCTGCCTTTGTGTGTTACAATGTTGTGAAGTCTACTCCTATGTTAAGTTTTTCGTTGTAATAATAAGTGAAAAAGAAGGGCAGGTGTAGAGACTAATGGCTTCCCATTTCAGTTACCAGAATAGACCAGTGTCATGAGAGAGGCAGTAACTTTACTTTCTTTTCTTTTCCTTTTTCTTTTCTCTTCTTTCTTTTTACTTTTGATGTTTTGATTTGCTCTCATTGAATGTTTTATATGGCTTTGTTGTCATGGGATATTAATAGTACACTACACTCTATCATGACAGGGATGGCTCAGAGAAACTTCCCGAGCAATGTTCTTGAGCACATGTAAGAGCCTTCCTGGTCCCAACAGTTTCAGGTGACTGGTGTCCCAAGCCCCCTCGTAATCAAGAGTTTTTTTTCATATATCCAGTCCCATAACAAAAGGTCTTCACTCTGCTGGCTGCCTAAATGAGCCCTGCCAAAATGGTTCTGGCTCTTAAGGGCATAGGCAACCCCAACCTTTGTCACTGTAGAGCAGATTCATTTTAATCAGACTCAATCTTCGCATATCTTGGGCAACATCATGTGGGTGGATGTAAGGTCACTCGACCACACGTAGCTGTGCATTAAATTTCTCCACAGTCTTATTGCCCAATGCATTTCTAATGCGAGCCCAGAAGAGAGGCTTCTCATGAGCACTGTCTGGCCAAGTGATAAACGTCTGTCTGTTCACAAGCTTCCGGAGTCGGTGGTAGCTAGACAGCTTATAATTTGGAATGTCTTCCAAGAAGATCAAGATAATGACATCCTCGTGCTCATAGAACATCTTCATGCTGGCCAGCTGTACTTCAAGCTGGCACCATTCACTGCGTAGGTACTGGTTGCTGACCACACACAAAGTTTTCCGGCTCATGTTGATGGCATTCTGGATGTTCTCAAAGATGGCCATGCCAGGCTCAAAGTCCCGGTGGTGAAGACAGAGTTTAAAGGTGCACTGGTCATCTGTCTCCAGGGCTGGGACAAGCTCTTTGTATACCCACTCCTCATCAGTGGCAGTGAAAGAGACAAAGGCATCATACACAAACTCCTTATCTGTTTTGTGCCATTTAGCCAGATACCAGGCCCTAAATATGTACAACCCATACCACAGAGAGGAAATCATCTTGGCACTGAACCAGGAGAAGACCATGGTTGTGAGGACCAAACTGAAGGAACACAAGAAATAGACCTTGCCCAAGTCAACATTACACACAGCATCATCAAACTCTATCAACAAACTGTGGCTGTCTGGTTGCTGGCAGGGGTAGCTCCGGAGGAAGGGGATGTGGACATCGACTGTGTTTGTTGACCAGTTCTTGAACCACATATTGTCACAGTTACACTGAAGTTTGTTCCCATAGACATCAAAGTACATCAAAGACTGCAGATTCTCCAGATGACTTTGATTGATAACCTTCAGGCTGTTGAATCTCAAAGAGAAAACTTGAAGGCTCTGTAAACCACAGAACATACCGGGAATCAGCGAATCTAAGTTGTTGTTTTCAAGGCGCAGTATTTTGAGCCGTTGGAGTTTTTGGAATAAGGAAGCATTGAAATAGATACTTCGATCTCCAGATTCCGCTCCTGAGATATCCAGCTTTGTGAGATTAATCAGGGGATCAAATTGAAGGTGATCCAGGAATATGACATTTTTGCCTAGGAGTAATTCCTGCAAGCTATTCAATCCTTGGAAAAAATTGGTTGGAACCACCTGGATCCCATGTCTCTGTCCCTCTAGATTGAGTTGTTTCAAAGTCTTGAGGTTCATAAACGGAGGAAATGGCAAGGTCCTAGTGCTTTCGTATGTAATTTTATTAAAACCGAGTTTCAAAACTTCCAGATTTTCAAGGCCTGAGAAAACATCCGCATGCAAATCTGACAAGCTGTTGTATGTCAGGTCGAGATAATAAAGGTGGGCGAGGCCAGAAAATGCAGTCTTCTCTATAACTTCCAGGCGGTTATGGGAAAGAACCAAAGTTTGGAGCTTCCGCAGAGGCTGAAAGATTCTACGCTTCAGAGAACGGATATTGTTGTTTCCAAGATCTAAGCTCCTTAGATTTGGAAACTGAACAAATGAAGACCTGCCAATTGTTACTAACCAGCATCCGGCTAAGTTGAGCTCCTTCAATGAAAACAGTCCGCTGAAGGCCAGACTATTGAGTTCTGTGATGGGGTTTCTAGAGAGAAAGAGAGATTGCAAGCACTTCAAAGGTGAAAAGGCAAAATCTGGAAAGCTCTTAAGCTTGTTGAGGCGCAGGTCTAGGACAGTCAAGTTCTGCAGGGAGCTCCATGACCTGTTGCTGACAAAGGAAAGTTGGCAGTTGTTTAGACTCAGTTCTTGTAGGCTGGGCAGAGCCTCAAACTCGCTGTCATTGAGGTGAACCAAGTCACTGCTCTGGCCCAGGTCAAGAAACAAAAGCCGGGTGCAATTGGCTAGATGCTTTATCGCTGCCGAGCTGATGATAGTTTTTTGCAAAACCAACGTTTCCAGTGCAGGTAAGTTTCTGAGGAGATGACACATGCAATTCACATCGAAGTGCCCACCTCCGAGCTCCTGGTTACTGAGGTCTATAACCCTTATCTTTTGCAGGTGTTTGGCTGGAAGAGCCTCCAATCGCACCAGCGTCCCACTCAGATTCAAGTTTGTCAGCTGGGGCAGACTCTCCAGGCGCACGTTTTGGATGACTCCATGGTTGTTCTGAGAGATGTCCAGACTTGTCACATTAGGCAGTGACAAAGTGGAGAAGTTGAACTCCACTAGTTTGTTCCTCTGAAGACTCAGATGGATCAAGGTGACCAAAGTCCCAGGGTTGTGGTCCAAGGAGATGATGCTGTTGCTGGTAAGATCAAGATACTCCAGGCGGGGAAGATGTTGAACTGCTTCGAGAACATTGGAAAAACTGGTGATTAAGTTACGAGATAGGTTCAGCTGTCTCAGTTTGACAAGAGGGGCAAAGGCTTCCTTGTGAATACAAGTAATTTTATTTTTGCTCAGAAGCAAGGTCTCCAAGTTGGACAGACCCTCAAAAGAGTTGTTCACACTTCGAATCTTATTCTCTACTAAATTCAGAAGGGTCAAGTTTCCCAGTCCCTTAAAAGCACCTTGATCTATCTTCCAAATTGAATTCCACTCCAGTCGCAAGTCTACCAAAGCAGACAGATTAGTGAAACTCCGGGGAGAAAGGACCTGAATATTGTTGTGTGTCAGGTTGAGGTGTGTGGTATAGCCAGGGATGTCACTAAGAGCATCTGTCAAGTTAGTGATCTTCTTCCGAATGCAGAACACATGGTGAATGTCGAATTCATACTGTGTGCATTTACTGAACCCATAAGGCTCTACGGAAGACAACAGAGAAAGCCCTCCTAAAAGGAACCAGAGCCACCGAGAGGGCAGGAGGTTCTTTCTGCTCATCTCGGCAGCTCTCAGCATCGGGGTTACAGCAGAACCAAACCCCTTCGCATCTGTGACGCTCATGTTGAAGCAATCATCTTTTCGGATTGGCTTTGCTGCAAAGAAAAACAAAATCTTTCAGTTTTAATGTCTCTCTCCTAATAATTATTACATAGCTACTTCACGGGAACTGAAAGCTCTGTTCTGATATGAACTTATAAGACCCATGTCCAAAAGCATTCTCCATGGATGGGTAAAGGCTTCTGTCCTTTTTTCCTTTAATTTTAAAATTTTTTTTTATTTATTCAATTGTGCGTATGTGCACGTGTGTATATGTATGTGTGTGTGCGCGTGTGTGTAGAACCACGGACGAATTCGGGAACCACCATGGATCGCCTCCACCTCTTCCTTGTTTACTCTGCCCCGGGATTCACAGGCTCCGCCCTACCAGGACCAGAAACGCAGGCCGCCCCTGCTTCCACCCGGCGTCTATACGTGGGGTCTAGGATCCGAACTCAGAACCTTCCGCCTGCAAGGCAGAGGCTTAACCCCTGAGCCACCTCTCCAGCCCCTTTTCCTTTAATTTTTAAAAATTATTTATCTTGCAAATGTGGAAGCATGCTCACCTGTGCATGTGAAGGTCAGAGAATAACTTGGGGAAGTGGGTTCTTTCCCTCTGCCAATATGGATTGCAGGGACGGAACTCAGGTCATTATCTTAGCGCCAAGCATCTTTACCTGCTGCTCAGTATCACTAGCCTTCCTTAGTTCTTTCTTCTATAACTAACATTATCAGCCTGCAGAGGCAAAGAAGGCAGCTGAGCATTTGATTTAATTAGGCAACATAAGGAGTCCCGTCACTCAGATCTCATGAGGCGCCATCTCTCACTGGGGAATTATTAAGGAATGATACTGGCTAGGGAAAGGGAATCTATTTTTCCAAGTGGTATACCCACTGATCTATCATCCATACTGTAGCAGGGGCTCAGGCACATGCCATTGAGGTAACCCTAAGTAAAACAAGTGGGCCACAAACAGACATGCAAGTAGAAGGGAGACGGTAGGGAAGAAGGTAGGGAGGAAGAGGGATGGAATTGGATAATGTGAGGTGAAAAGAACTTAAATGTATCCCTTTATGAAAGTGTCAAAGAATAAAATTAATACTAAAAAAGAAGTTTCTCCAATCTTCCTCTTGCCCTGGCACAATAAATCATCTCTCCACAGAGGGAAGCCAGGAGAAGTACTCAATATGCCTGTAAAACTAGAAAAATAAAATAATAAAACTAAATAACCCATCTCTCGACATTTGGGCTAGTATCTGAAGTGACACCACACCACAGCAGATGTATTGGGTGAGGAGATCCTGGGAATCCCAGTTTAGTTAGAACATAGTCATCCATGATAGAGACAAAAAAGTCAAGCTTTACAAGTCACTTCTACTTCGGTGTGCAGGAATCCTTGATGTCTTCAATGGTTTCACCACAACTTGCATTTGCAGTTGCCTGGTAATTCTATTTTCAGTACAGAATGGCGGATGCACACTACTCAGAGAAAACTGAGTTGTCATATGCTCAAATCTCTCAGTTGCCTTTCTGATAAGTGGCCCAAGGTTTCATCAGCCTTCCCTCTCAGTCTCCGCTGCTCCCAAAGTGAAAAGTGGCACTAGTGAAAAGGGCACCATCCCAGACACACCTGGGATCTGGCTCATGCCATCTGAAAATTCTTTAATCTCTTAGTGTTTGTTTCCTCAATCATTCAGTGGGATCATGATGCCTTCTCCCTCCTAGCAGCCAGCTTGGGCCTGGTACACCGTGAACCTTGGGAAACGTAGTCTCTGCTTTACCTCTTGATTCTAGGTAGATCACCTGTGTATATTCTAGCCTCTCCCTCAAGAGTACCAGGGGAAAGAGAAAAATCATACAATGATGCAATTTTTCTTCCTTTTGTATGTAACTTTACATATACACAAAGGTATTTCCTAGCACTGATTATAATTCCAGGAATCACAAAATAAATATCCATTATAGATATGGAGCATATGCTTGTGATTGTGCATGTGGTGTGTATGGGTGTAAACAGGGGCAGAAAGAGGAGACAACACACACAGAGAATATGATGTAGCTTGGTAGCCTGCACTCTGGTCCTAGAAGAAAGAGCCTGGGAAACCCCACAGCAAAGCAAAATGAAGATAGAGCAACCCAGGGTGATTCCTGAAGTCAGCCTTGGGCCTCCACAAGCACACACAACACCCTCTGATACACACACAGAGACACACAGCAGACACACACAAAAAATAAATAAAACACATGTTAAGGGGGCACGATTGAAATACACTTCATACATTTGAAAATGTCATACCGAACCTTAACTTTTTTAGTGTGTGTGTGTGTATGTATCAGAAGGCACTGTTATGTCACTGTGGAGGACCAAGGGTGACTCTGAGAATCATCCCAGATTGCTTCTACTTCCTTTTGCTTGGTTCTGGGATTTCCCAGGCTCTGCCTACCAGGGCCAGAAGTGCAGGCTGCCACCATTTCTTCCTGGTGCTTTTATATAGGGCCTGGATCTGAACTCAGGACCTTCTGCTTATGAGGCAGAGTCTTAACCCCTGAGTCATCTCTCCAGCCCTGAAACTCATTATTATGTCTAATTAATGCATGCTTATAAAGCAATTTTAAAAAATAAGTAAAGTGGCTCCTTTTGTTACTGGGGGTGGGGGAAGATCACTGTCTGGACATGGCATTTCCAGACTCTGGGTGTCTTGCTCAAACAATTCAAGAAGTGCAAATAGATTGCAAAGCACCAAGGAACTTCATTCAGAAGTAAAGCAGTATTAAATATCAGATATGCCGCAAGAGATAACTCTGTATCCGGGGTTTCCATTTATGGGGTTGAGGGGGAAAAAGATGGTTGCTGAGGAGCACGGTGTGCACGGCTTAGTTAACAGGCCTTTCTCTACCACGTGGCTTTTCCCATGGTGCTTCTTTTTTTAATCAAAAGCATGATAGTTATGCATAGGCATAAGATGGTAAATAGTAGAGTTTCATTAAAAATTGACTCAACAAGGCAATCCTACTGAGTCCTTACACCTCATTAGAGTGGAGGACGAAGAGGGGAAGTTTTGACATTCACACTAAAAGATGTTCCAGGGATTGGGAGGAAGGAGGGGGGCACTGGAAGAAAGGGAGGGAGGGGGTGAAATAAAGGGGAAAAGGGAGGAGGGAGCAAGGGGGTCCGGGGAGGGGTGGGGGCAGGAGGGGACTGGGGTACCTATTAAGTTTGTATGAGTGGAGAAAAAATAATAATAAAAATGGCATTGTCAGCCTAAAGCATATAAAAGACATTAAATCATCATTTTTGGAAAAAAATAGAAAATAAAAATTGACTCAACAGAAAAATAATAAAGCATGTGCTGATATGTAATAAGGTAAATTCCTTCTCTTTTCTCCTTCTTTCTCAAGGTAGTTTTCAGAGTAATTAGTTATTCAATGAAGATTTTTCCATTACAAATGTAAGTCTTCTACTCTTTCAACATTGCTTTCAAATTTGGTTTCAGGCATCACTGAAACTGAAAATTAAGCTGGAAGGACGGCAAGCTAGCTCAGTGGATAAGGCACATGCTTACGAAACTTGGAAAACAGAGTTTGATTCGCGGAAGCCCACACAGTAGAGGGAAAGTCATCCTCTGGCCTCCAGCAGTGCTCCATGGCTCTCATAAACAAAATATTTTTAAAATAGAAAAGATAATTAAAATCGGATGTGGATTAGTATACTGACAGTGTTAATTGACCCCAGATGTAGATATGGTATTTAGTCCAAACCTCCTTTATGTTTTTATTTATTTATGTATGTGTGTGTGTGTGTGTGTGTGTGTGTATTAGAGGGCACTGTGTGTCTCTTAAAGAATCATCCTGGATTGCTTCTACCTCCTTTCTTGCTTTGCTCTGGGATTTCCCATGCTCTGCTCACCAGAGCCAGACATACAGGCCATTGCCATTTCTGCCTGGTGTTTTTATGTGGGACTTAGGATCTGAACTCAGGACCTTCTGCTTGCGAGACAGAGTCTTAACCCCTGAGCCATCTCTCCAACCCAAACCTCCTTTATGTTTTTAAAGCGTATTAAAATAAACTCAAGCACTCGGGGGTACATCTGTAACCCCAGCACTCAGGAGGCTGAGGCAGGACTCTGTTTGTCTCTCTCTCTGTGTCTCTCTCTCTGTCTCTCTCTCTCTCAAATAAAATGTTTTAAAAGGGGAAGAAGGACAGCAAGATAGCTCAACGGGTAAGGCTCATGGTGGCAAACTGGTGACCTGAGTTCAATCTTTTGAAATCCACATGTTAGAAGGTAAGTTGCCCTCTGACCTTCACCCATGCAACATGCAACATGGCATGCATGCGTGCACCTTTCTCTCTCTAATACAAATAAAATACATAAGAAAGAAACAAAGTCAGCAAATAAAGACTACATTAACTAGCTCATTCACAGGAAAAAGAAAAGGTGAAAGTTTTCACCCTTAGCTACCAGATTCTATTCTTGATGCTATTCCGTTCCCTATCCACTCAAGTCAACATTTTTGTGTCTGAGTGATTTATTGGCTCCTGGACAACCAGGCCGCGCTCCACCAGCAACCCCTCCCCCAACAACTGCTTTTCTGATAGGCTCCTAAACCTGCCTATCAAATCCACGTCCCGCAAAGGGAGCAACTGCAGGTCTTTCCTGGAGCCAAGTCAAGTTAAATGTTGCTCTAACTGGTGGGGCTCTCGCTGTACAAACAGAAAGATCAAGAGAGCCATTCAGAAAACGGTTCAAAGAAGGCTTTTAAAAACATTTGCTGCTGTGCGTGCACAGAGGAGACTGGGTCTAAGGTGACACTTACATTCCACTTCTTTGGCATTTGTGACTTTCAAGCCTCAAACATTTACCTCTGGTTAGGAAATGTGATTTTTGGGGTGGGGACACACATACACCTAGTTTTCTCCATTAAGCTATTTTGAAGTAACTTCAGACTCCCATGCAATTTTAGGAAATGATAGGAGATTGCTGCTGTACAGATCTTTTTAAAATTACGTTTTCACTATTTGTTTGGTGGCATACATGAATGTAGTGAATCTGTAATATTTTCCTCAATCCCATCACCTTCCTCTTCCCATTGCATCTCTTCTTCCTCCTTGCCAAACTCACTATGTTCAAATCTTTCGCTTGTGTGGCCCACTGGATTTCATGATTTGCCTTTGTTTTGTTTCTTTTTGTATATATTTTATTTATTTATTGTGTGTGTGTGTGTGTGTGTGTGTATGTATCTGTGGGCACTGTGTGTCCTTGTGGAGGACCAAGGATGACTTCAGGAATCATCCTGAATTGCTTCTACCTCTTTCTTGCTTCGCTCTGGGAATTTCTCAGCCTTCACCCAGAAAAGCACAGGCCGAGGGGGTTTCTACCTGGTGTTTTTTTAGTGGGACCTGTGATCTGAACTCAGGACCTTCTGCTTGTGAGACAGTCTTACCCCCTGAGCAATTTCTCCAGCCCCTGACTTGCCTTTCATATCGTGTGCCTGAGTATTTGCTGGAACACCGATCTTGTATCAGGAGCTATTTTCTCCTTGTCTGGCTACAGCTGCACAGATCTTAAATGACCTTCAAAGGCTCATGTATTTAAGACTTATAGCTCCTACGTGTGGTACTATGGGGACATGGGGAACCTTTCGAACCTGAGGTCTTCAGGCCATTGAAGGTATGCCCCTTTGAAGGGCATGAAATCAGGCCTTTCCCTCTTTCTCTTTTTGTGCAGCCAGCCATGACATTTCAAGAGTGTTATTCAAGTGGAATCAGGCAACATATGACCTTTAGGGCTGAGTTTTCTTTTAGTTCCACATAATTGGTTAAAGGCTGTAGTGTGTATGGAGAGTTCATTCTTTTCATTTCTGCGTAACGGCCCATGGTGTGAATTGACCACAGTTGATTTAGCTGTCACTTGATAGACATCTTGTTTTGTTTCACCTCTGCTACTATGATTAGAATGTGTATGAACATTTTTAAAAATTTTTTTTTGAGAGAGCTCACATATATGCCATTGCTCATGAGTGGAAGTCAAAGGACAATTTTCGGACATCAGTTTTCTCCTTCTGCCATGGAGTTCCAAGGATCCAATTCAGTTTGCCAAGTTTAAGAACAGATGGCTTATCTGCCAAACTGTCTTGCCAGCCTGGGTGTGAATACTGAAATCCATGTTTTTGTGACAGCAAACATAATGTACTATTGATCTCTCAGACTCTGTTTTTTAGAAAGATGATTTAGATTACTTATTATTTATTATTATTTAGAAAGATCACTAAGTTCACTTGTCATATTAATAATGTGAATGACTAGCCCATCTCTGACTCAAAATAATATGTTTAAGGAGGTGAAATGATTTGTGAAGAAAAGCCACAAGAAGAACAGGAATTTCCTGATTTCGAGTTGCTTTCACTTCTCTACCATGTTGTCCATGTTCTGGTCCTATATCAGAAAGAAAAATGGAATCCTACTAGAAATGAGATTATTCTGTTTAGGAGATGCCTAGCCTACAGGTCTTGATTCAGAGACTCTTTCAGAATAAAAGGTGTTTTTTTCCCCTCTGTGTGTGTGTGTGTGTGTGTGTGTGTGTGTGTCTCAGAGGGCACTGTGTGTCCCTGTGGAGGCCCAAGGCTGATTTCGGGAATCATCCTGGATTAATCTACCTCCTTTTTGCTTTGCTCTAGGGTTTTTCAGGTTCTGCCTTCCAGAGTGGGAAGTGCAGGTCACCACCATTTCTGTCAAGCATTTTCATGTGGGATGTGGGATTTGAACTCAGGTCCTTTTGCTTTCAAGTCAAAGGCTTTAACTCCTGAGCCATCTCTCCAGACCCAAGGATAGCTTTTTAAATTTTTTTTTAAAAGAAGCATTTTATTTATAAGAAAGAGTGTTATAGATTTGAGGTAGTTCAGATACTTACCACAGACCAAAAGTGAAAAGTTCAACAAATGAGAGGCTTTATTAAAAAGGGAGAAAGAGGGCTGGAGAAATAGCTCAGGGGTTAAGACTCTGACTCACAAGAAGGTCCTGAGTTCAGATCCCAGGTCCCACATAAAAAACAGCAGGCAGAAACTGCGGCAGCCTGCACTTTTGGTCCTGGTGGGCAGAGCCTGGGAAATCCCAGAGTGAAGCAAGAAGGAGGTAGAAGCAATCCAGGATGATTCCAGAAGTCGCCTTGGTCCTCCACAGGTACACATAGTGCCTTCTGATACAGAGATATACACACACACACACACACACACACACACACACACACACACAATAGATAGATAGATAGATAGATAGATAGATAGATAGATAGATAGATAGATAGATAGATAGATAGATAGATAGATAGATAAATGAGATCTGGGATCAGAACTCAGATTCCTCTGCTTTTGAGGCAGTCTTTTTTTTTTTTAGAAAATCACTTTGATAGATTGATTTTAATATTTTATTTCTTTATTTACTGTGTGTATGTATCAGAAACCATATTTGTCCCTGGAGAGGTCCAAGAGTGACTTTGGGAATCATTCTGGATTGTTCCTACCTCCTCCTTGCTTCCCTATGGGTTTTCCCAGGCTCTGCCCACCAGAGCCAGCCATGCAAGCCACTGGTGCTGTTTCCACCTGACTTTTTTAACGTGGGACCTGGGAACCCAAACTGTCGAGACAGAGTCTTAACCCCAGAGTCATCTCTCCAGCCCTTGAGGCTTTTTTTTTTTTAATGTTACTCTGAAGACTGATTCCATGTGTCTGTTTGTCTTCCTCTAAGGTTCTTCTTCTCCATTCCTCTCTTCCCTGCATTCCCAGCTTGCATTCCCAGAGCTCATAGGTCCATTGCTTTCTGTATCTAAGTAGATGCTGACCTTCTTAGCTCTTTCCCCAATTCTTTATTTTGCATAGAAAATGAACCCAAATCCCTGGGAGGAAACTACATCACCATGACAGATGAGCATCACATCCGCATACGCATGTCACATACACAAAATAAATAAAATTTACATAGCCTTAATTAAAACCAGAAAATCTGCAGAAAGGGCCTTTGTTTCAGCAGGCTGTACCCAAAGTCACTCTTGGACCTCTCCAGGGACACATATGCTCTCTGATACACACACACACACACAGTAAATAAAGAAATAAAATATTAAAAACAATCTATCAAAGTGATTTTCTAAAAAAAAAAAAAAAAAAAAAAAAAAGACTGCCTCAAAAGCAGAGGAATCTGAGTTCTGATCCCAGATCCTCTCATGAGGGGGCTGGACTTCTCAGCTCACACTGCGACTCCTCGGGAGGAAAGACTAATGACGATGACCAACGTGTCATGGCTAAGATACGTGCAGCTTTGCATTCTCTAAGCTCTAAAATTCCCAGGGGAGCGCCTGAACTTTTCAACCCATCCATTGCTTGGAAAGGAACGAAAAGCAGCAGGCAACTGTTGACTTAAAGTCAGGCTCAGCTTTGGTGTCACCAAAACCTGGTTTAGGACCCCAGATCTGTGACTTACCAAATGCACTGAAGTTCCTTACTTTCCTCAGGCTCAGTGTCCTTGTCTGTAACTTGAAATTCAATGGATGGCCCTAGTAGACACCCGTGATTCCAGCACGTGGACGGTGGAAGCAGGAGGATCATAGCTCAAAGCCATCCTCAGCTCCACAGTGAAATCAAGGCCATTCTGGGAAACGTGAGAAAGCAGGCAAACAACATGGATGGCTGAATCATCGATGGACTACAAGTTCACTTCAGGAGTGGGTGAAATGGCTCAGCTGATAAAGACAACTGCACAAAAACCTGGAGACCCGAGTAAACTGACTTTGAAAATTCCTCTGACCTCTACATGCATGCTTCGAGTGCACACAAGTTCTTTCTCTCTCTCTCTCTCTCTCTCTCTCTCTCTCTCTCTCCCCCTCTCTCTATCTGTCTCCCTCACCCTTCCTTTTTCCCTTCCCCAATCAAATAAATAAATAAATAAATAAATAAATAAATAAATAAATAACATGCATAAACGAACAAGAAAATAATAAAAACCTGCTGTGACCACCAGCTGACCCGCCCCTGGCTGCCCTACGGTTGTCACGTTCCCAGAAGGAGTTCCCTGTGTTCCCAGGGAAAACAGAAGGGAATCCAAGGGTCACAGACAGAAGAGCAACAGGGGAAAATCGTCTGTGTGTTGCTGAGCATCTGAGGAAATCTTCACTTCGGACTGCGCGGAGTCAAGAGCCGAGTCCAGGTCCTAGGTCATTTCAGTGGGCAGAAGGCCACTGCTCTGCTCTGTGGGGGGCATCGTGGACTGGGTGGGGTGAAAGCCAAGAGGTAGGCAAGTACTGAGCAGAAGGGCTTATCAAGACCATCATGGGGTTGCCACAGGCTGATCCAGACAGCAGTCTTCTTCTTTCTTTACTCACAGCCGCTAGAGAGCCCTCTGAGATGGGGCTGTCCATGTTCTTTCTGCTCGCTCCTGTTCTAGAAGCTAGGTCAGCTGCTTTGAAGAGCAAAAGTGAGCAGAGAAGATGGCAGGATTCAGCCTGGCATAGCTGCCTCTTATAAGCTCCCTTCATAAGCAAGATTTTCTGGCTCTGAGGTTTAATCTATCCCAGCGTCCATATCTGCTGATCCGACCCCTAGTTATGAGCCATTGACATTACTGCTAAGCTACCCTTAAAGCACGAGAGAGCTGAACCGGGTGGCAGAAGAATGGTAATTCTGGCAGCCCTGAAAATCCAAAGCCAGCCTGCGCTACAAATGAACTCTAGACCAGCGTGAGCTCTGAGTGACATCCCGACTCTAAAGCACAAATCCAAATGAGGTACAGATGGAAGGGCTACCAGGCACCTTAGGGACAGTGGCAGGTTCAGAGCAGGGCTCGGGCTCAGGGCTCAGCACTCAGGGCCTCTCGAAAGTTTTCCTGTTCTTGTGGACAGATCTGTTTCCCTTTGGGTTTTATGTTACTTAGGACCGACTTTGCCCAAGCTCAGCAATCACTTGGAGCTCAGCTGCCTTCAGACAATCAGGGTATATAACCATAAGTGGGAGGGGTGGGTGGGGTGGCCCTGAGAGGAGATAAAAGCAAGATGTCATCACATCTCAGTGGCACTTCAGTTTCTGAGCCCCCTACCCACAGAAGGGAATTTTGCTGCTTGCTTAAACATACAGCTTTGAAACTTCTGCTTTCTTTGGAACTCAATTCTTTTTTTTTTTTTTAATTTATTCAATTGTGTGTGTGTGTGCCTGTGTGTGTGCGTGTGTGTGTGCGTGTGTGTGTGTGTGTGTGTGTGTGTGTGTGTGTAGAACCATGGACGAATTCAGGAACCACCATGGACCGCCTCCAACTCCTCCTTGTTTACTCTGCCCCGGGATTCACAGGCTCCGCTCTACCAGGACCTACCAGGCCGCCCCCGCTTCCGCCCGGTGTCTATACGTGGGGTCTAGGATCCAAACTCAGGACCTTCTGAACTCAGGACCTTCCGCCTACAAGGCAGAGGCTTAACCCCTGAGCCACCTCTCCAGCCCCTCGGAACTCAATTCTTTTCTCTGCCCAGGGCAAGCAATTTTTTGCTCACCTCAGGGAACGAACTCAAAGGTTCGTGATTCAGGAGTCACCAGCACATAGTCTGCTACACAATAGAGAATCCTAGATCTGGGAGACACTTCCAAAGACATGACCAAGTCTTTGCCTGCAAGCAGGGCAGAGGAATGCTGAGCCTACACGTCAGTGTCTAGGAGCTATCCATGATAGTTTGTTTTATTTTACTCTTCAACTTTATTTGTTTATTTAGTGTGTGTGTGTGTGTATGTATGTGTGTGTGTGTGTGTGTGTGTGTGTGTGTGTGCGCGCACGCGCACTAGAGAGCACTGTATGTGCCTGTGGAGGCACAATGAACACTTTGTGAATCACCCTAGATTTCTATATCTCCTCTTTGATTTGCTCTGAGATTTCCTGGGCTCCATCTTCCAGGGCTGGAAGTGCAGGCCACAGACATTTCCTCCTGGCGTTTTTATGTGCTATCCAGTGTCTGAACTCGGTCTGTTTGCAAGGCAGAAACCTAACCCCTGAACCATCTCTTCAGCCCAACATCCATGATAGCATAAAGAACTGTTTGTTTAATGGTTCCTCCTGAACTGTACCCAGCAAGCTTTACTCATGAATTCAAACCTATTACCATTAAAAATTATACCATATTTTACATATTTTATATATTAATTTCAGACAGAGAGAAAGACAGAGAAACAGAGACAGAGAGAGGGAGAGAGAAAGAGAAAAGTTGCACATACCAGTGTACACTTGGAAGTCAGAGGACAATTTAAGGACATCAGTTCTGTCCTACCACGTGGCTTTGGGGATTACCTCAGACCATCAGACTTGGCAGAACATGCATTTATTATCCACCAAGCTATCCTCCTAGTCCCCGACCTGTCACCTTTCATTTGGGCTTTCTACAAATGGAATCGCAATGCACGTTGTCTAGGATAAATGTGTTTTTTTTTAAAAAGACACATGCTTATTAAACACAGTGCGATGGATACAACTCAGTGCCCTAAGTCATGTCAGGGAAAATTTTATCTGAGCTAGACTTGATCATGCAGGTTTATAATCCCAGCTACTCGGAGGCTGAGGCTAAAGGATTGCAAGTTCGAAGCCTGCTACAGAATAAATTCAGTCTAGGCAACTTAATAACATGCTGTCTTTTTTTTTTTTTTTTTAGCAGCCAAAGGTCTGGTGATATAACTCAGTGGAGAGTATTTGCTTAGCATGGGCAAGGTCCTAAGCGTATCCCAGAGAGTTTCTTAGATTCTGTTCTACACAATAAGAAGGGCGATACCATAAGAATTAATCATTTGTCAAGACGAACCAGGCACTGAGCCTGAGAAGGTCACAAAACAGAAATGACCCAACATCTTGCTCACCCTGTACGTAAGGCTAAGCCTAAGAAAGAGAAGCCCTCTCTCCTGACTTGATATGGTGATTCACAGCTCCCACACATTCTCAGTTTAGAAAGGATCGAATGAATATGAGTTGGAAAGAGCCAAGAGTCAAGACAGACAACTGATGGATTAGGAAGAGGACTCATAGCTGTTTTAGATCCATGTCGCCCTTCGTTAACTAATTTCACGGCACATTTCCTTTCAATTACTCTTCTAGGCAGTGTTCACAGGAGCAAGGCATGGAAGAAATGTTCCTTGCTCGAATTTTCAGTGAGACTAGCAATTTACACTACTTCGCATTTTCAGTGAGACTAGCAAGTTACTCTACTTCGCATTTGCAGTGAGACTAGCAAGTTACACTACTTGGAATTTGCAGTGAGACTAGCAAGTTACACTACTTCGAAGCAAGTACTCTCAGATAAATTTAAGGATGTTCCGGGCTGGAGAAGTGGCTCATGGGCTGGCTAAGCCTTCACTTCACAAGCACAAGGACCTGAGTTCAGATTCCAGATCCCACATAAAAACGCTGGCCAGACATAATGTAAGCCTGTAATTTTGGCCCTGGAAGGCAGAGCTTGGAACACCCCAGGGCAAAGCAATAAAGAGGTAAAACAATTCAGGATGATTCCCAAAGTCACCCTTGGGCTTCCACAGGCGTACACAGGGTTCTCTCTCCAGCTTCAGTGAGTGACTCTGTCTCAAAAATAAAATGCAGTAAGGCTGAAGAGTGCTAGAGGAAGACACCCGACCTGTAATCTGATCTCCACTCATATATATGTGCGCACATTAACATATGCCATAGGAATTAAATTCTTCAAGCTCAAATAAATAAACTTCAAAGATATTACTATTGCATGGCATTTTCCCTCTGTGTATAACTTAATGCCATCCTGACTTGTCTTCTGTCTAACCTAAGAAAGATGTTGTGTAGCACCTTGAAACATCCCATCATGGAGGAAATTAACATCCTCAGAAATTAAACAGCTCGTTAGTCTTAGAAGGCTGCTGAAACTAGGGTATGGAGAGATGATTCAGGGGTTAAGACTCTGCCTTACAAGCAAAGGTCCTGAGTTCGGATTCCCAGGTCCCATGTAAAAATGCCAGGTGGAAACAGCGGTGGCCTGCATTTTTGGCCCTGGTGGGCAGAGCCTGGGAAATCCCAGAGTGAAACAAGAAAGAAATAGAAGCAATCCAGGATGATTCCCAAAATCACTTTTAGTCTTCCACATACACACACACACACACACACACACACACACACACACACACACACACCAGTTGCTGCTGAAACTAAAGAGATTGGGCACCCCCTCCTTTCCACCCCCAGGGATAAAGAAAGCAGTAACTAGCTGCTAGGAGGAGGAGACTCCCTTCAGTCTGGAGGAAGCTCTGCTGTGAGCGAGTCATTCATCTCGTGGGAGTCTGGTCCATGTTGGGGTGGGGTGTACCTGCCTTTGAGTAGTCCCTTCTCCTGGAAGTAACTCTTTACAAGTAATCCAGACAAACTCATTGGTTCACAAAGTTGGACTTTGATGCCATTGCTACTTTGGTCTGTCATTGAATCCCTATCTAGGGTAAATAGACACTAGTGTGGTGTGGCCCCAGGGAGGCAGCCATAAAAAAACTACAGATAGGGTTGGGGAGATGGCTTAAGTTAAAAAATGTTTGCCATACAACCAAAAAGGCCAGAGTTCTGTTCCCCAGATCCCATGGAAAATACTTGATGGGCCACCTGTAATTCTAACCACAGAAGACAGAGCCTGGGGATTCCCAGAGCTAGTTGGCTAGCCAGACTAGCCATATCTTCTGTGAGCTCTGGGTTTGCTTAGAGATGCCGCCTCAAAAGCAGAAGGTGGAAGAGGGATGGAGGATGGTTCCCAATGTCAACCTTGGATCTCCACACTCATGTAGCCACAGATGCGTGTGCCTCCTCACATCCAAACGCACACACGTATCACATATATGTGCACATAAAAATGAGGAAAAATGCAAAGACTATATAGATATATTTTTGAAAAGCCTAAAGCTGGTGGTAATCTTTGAAGAAATAGTTTAAAAGGTATTTATATTTTAGTTCTCTCTCTTTCTCTCACTCGTGTGTGTGTGTGTGTGTGTGTGTGTGTGTGTGTGTGTGTGTGTGTTACCAGGATCTGAATATCAGATCCTGGTATCACTAAACTGCTCCCTTAGCCTCAAGCATGTAATAGACATGCTTAAACAACAAATACATACGATTTTGTTCCCTTTGTCAGGCCATACTTTTTTTCAGTATATTTTAAATTAAACAGCTCAGTTGAAAATTTTCTCAAAATGGAATGGGTATCAAGAGAGTATCTAGAATGGGAAAGGGTCTGAAAAGCCAGCCACATGGAGAGTGACTGCCACATCTTGATTTATGCTTCTGGCCTTGTTGTTGTGTCGTTACTTCCTCCTTTCACTCTCAGTAACACATTGGTTTGTATAGTAAACTATGCAGTTGCTCTGCACACGCAGATAATATTTATCAGTGCTATTTATTGTGTGGTAGTGCTTTTTCCTGCAAGATCTTAATCGTTAACTCCTTATTTCAACCCCAAGACATGCATGCCATCTGATTATTCTCTTTATGGACGAGGAATCTGAACATGGACTGAACCATGGCAGGCTCTCCCTGAGGAGACTGTTGCAATCAGTTAGCCCCGGCACCATGGTAACCATCATAACAGGATGATAGCGGTCAAGAATGCACACAAGTCATGAGAGTCATTGCAACCTATGTTAAAAAAAAAAAAAAAAGGAATTGAGGGCTAACAAGATGACTCAGCAAGTAAAGGCGCTTTCTGCCAAAACTGACAACCTGAGTTTGATCCCTGGAAGCCCATATGGTGAAAGGAGAGAACCAACTTGCAGAAGTTATCTTCTGGCAGCTGCAGTTGTACTATGACATGCCTGTTCCTCTCTCTCTCTCTCTCTCTCTCTCTCTCTCTCTCTCTCTCTCTCTCTCTCTCTCAAGCTGGAGCCAGCGTGGGGAGGTTCAAGGTCTGGCAGGCAGCTGCAGAGCCTGTTGGGAAGAAGTTCCCTGAGGAACGCGGTCAGGCACAAAGGGATGGATGACTGCCTCCGAGTTCCAGGAACACCGTGTGCTCCAGCCAAATGACTTAAATATTTCAGACCTTCTCTATGACCTGGTTCTACAATGAAAATTCTACAGAAATTAATGATTTTTTTTATTCACAAGGAAACCTACTGATGAAGTACAGTTTTAAAATGATAAGTGGCCTGGTTCTTTTGCTGAAGTATTTTATATTGACAGACCACCTTCCCACCAAACTTACTTAAATGTTGCTATGCCTAGAATATCATGTATGTTTTGTTTACTGTATGTTTATATTTTAGGAAGAAAACATTTTTATTTAAAAAATTGAGTATTTGTAACTTGTTCCTGGGATTTTATACTCTAATAAAATTTGTTCTTATGAATTTACAATTACCAAATGAAGAGAAGAAAAGTAAGTGTAGAGAACAGTCTTTCTAATCAAAGGATATCTTCATTTTCTAAATGAGAAAAAATTGTTTTATTTTTAACAACAAATTTGGGAGGTATTTTTTAGCAAACTTGTTTGAAAGGATTAATATTATATTGTGTGTCTGATTGTCCTATCTTACGTATGAAACAGGTTTGATCTATTTAAGTTCTTTTACTTTGTAATTGTGCTTGTATCTTTAAGATGTACTACATTATGTCTTCAATAAGTGTTTAAAATGAGACTTATTTCCAGAACATGGCAAATGGTTTAAGACGTCATGTAAAAATGTTACAACATAAAAAAAAATCCATTCCAGAAAGGATTGACTTGGATGATGTGCCTTTGATTTAATCTGAGACACTTTTAAAAGGGAACTTACTTGTGTTTGTCATAATCTTTGAAGATCTTGGAAATAAGATTTCTGCCTAATTCATCATTTTCTATGACAACTTAAAAAAAAAGAAAGAAAGAATTTCAAAAAAAGATTTGACAAGACTTGCAACCCCACCTGGCATTATTGTGGGAGGAGTTTCAGTAGTTAAGTGACATGAAACCAAACCTTCATCTACTCCTCCTGGGTCACATGGTCAATCTTTGTTCAAAATCTGGCTGAAAGCATGTGATGTGCCAAACAGCCCCAATCCATCCAGAACAAAGATCTCAGCCTAAATTAGAAACACCAGAGTCTGAAATCTCTTTGGTCTTGATCAGGAAACACCATGCCTTGGTCTTTATTATGTTTTGCTCAGGACACACTCTGTGTGAGTTTATTTTGATTGTAAAATGTTAATATAATAGATTACATATACATGTATTCTCCTTATCTTCTATAGTCTTTGCATTTGCTGTGATGGTTGGGATAAGAGGTTATACATTTTTACTTATTAGTGTCTATTTGAGAAGCAAATTGGTATGGAAAATGTAGGAAATATAGACAAATCAATATAAAACTAAATGCATGAAGAGTATGCAAAGTTGGATAAATAGACTAAAAATGTTTTAAAATATGTCTACAGCTGAAAATAAATTCATATCTCATATGATATATATTTTTTCATGAAAGAGTAAAGATAAAAATTACTATCAACAAAGTATACCAAGAATCTACTTCTTACCAACCATCTAAGTCTCTATGTACATTAAGTCTCTATGAAGAAGCTTGCTGTGTACCTAATAAGTCTGTATGAGCTGAAATAAAAAAAAAATAGCAAAAAAAAAAAAAGAAGCTTGCTAGTATCTTTTAGTCAACTTAAAATGAATGTAGAAGTCACACATTATTTAGCATAATCTTCTCAAGTGACTATTAAAGGTGAAAGTTTTGCCTGATTTTACTTACTGATGTATTTGTGTGGAAATATCAAAATCATATTTTACATGATAAATTTCATGAATAAGTGGTTTATAGTGGGGAACTATTAGTGTTATACCCAGAGCGCAAAGTTCAAAGAAACCCACTGAAGTCATCCACCGATGCAAAAACAAGAGGGTCATTTTATTAAACAAACCTAGGCTTGGGCCACACAAGTCCTCAACTCAGTGAAGGAGTGCGACCCGGAGGCAGCAGGGCTCAGGGATTTTATGGGGCTATCGCAAACAGGGACCGAGGAATTCACACGTACCCACCTAGCCTTCCTCAGCCCCTCCCCCCTGGTGACCGATGGCACTCTGCTCTTCCTGGTACGTGCTGGGGAGGGGGGAGACTGGCACCAAGGGGTCTGCGTTGCTCCAAGAACATCAACACTTAAGTCAGCTCCGACTCCCATAAACAGTTTCTAGCACCCCTTGGATTACTCATGGCCCTTGAAATTCCTTGAGCAGTTAGTGACTGGCTTCCACCTGCTTTGACCACAATCTGTCTTTGACAAAGTTGGTGAAATGTTACTGTAAAGGCTACTCTTCCAGTTTAGGGGGGCTCCCAGAATGTTAAGTATTTCCTAATTTGGAGCTGACTGGTCATCGTTATAGTCACATACACAAACTGGGTGAAACAGTCTATGTCTAGCATATCCGGTGTTTCACAGGGAGGGCAAGTGAACAAGTACAAAATGGAAACAAATATGTTCAGGTCCCACATTAGCAAGTTATTGTCAACATTTGAAACTTTCAAATAATAGCACTTATGTAAATAAAAAAATCTACCAACTAAACTACATCCCCAGCCATGCTATTTCTTTTTTTTAATTTATTTTTATTATTTCCACTCATACAAACTTAACAGGTACACTGGTCCCTTCCCTCCCTCCCCCCCTCCACCCCCCTGTACTCCCCTCCCTTCCCTCTTGCCTTCCCATCCCCCAGTGCCTCCCCCTCCCACCCCCAGAGCATCCTTTACTGTGCATGCCAAACTCTCCTCTGGATCCTCCTCTCCGATGAGGTGCAAGGACCCAGGGGCATTTCCCAGAATCCTTTCCTGTGTTCCCGTCAGCCATGCTATTTCTGTTGCACCTGCCTTTTCTCTCTTTTCAGCGCACGTGTGTGTGAGTGTGTGTGTGCACATTGTATAATGCATGTGCATGCAAGTGTGTGTCTGTGTGTCTGTGTGTGTCTGTGTGTCTGTGTATGTACACGAAGCCAGAGGAGGATGTCAGTGTCTTGAGACCAGGGTTTTGCTTTCCTGGGCAACATAGGGAGGGAGACACAGTCAGAGAGAGAATGAGAAAGCAGAGGAGAGGAGGGGAGGAAGAGCTACAAAGACCGTAACAGAAGCACTTAATCCTCTCAATTCCATAGAGCAAGCTCAGAATAATTGAAACATAATGTTATTTATATTTTCATTCCTGACACTTCAGTGGTGACTCAGAGTACTGTGCCAGTTAGATGCAGGTGTTGACTTGACAGCTGAAGGCTGAGCCTTTGGGCACATCTCTGAGAAATTAAGCAGTGAAGGCAAACCCTGAGCAAGCCTGTGGGAGATTATTCAGTTGATGAGGGAACCCATACCTATACGGGGTGGGACCGTTTTCTAAGCAGTTGCAGAACAGAGAGAGAACTGGTTACGTTTTGCGAAAACTCTGTCAGAGTGACAAGTAAGAAAGTTGCCACTCTCCCATTCGTATGGATATAGCGTAGCCAGTTCCCTTGGCTCTTCATGTGAAGAAGCTTAACAGAGAATTCTAAGCAAGAATAAGCCCTTTGTTAACCTAAATTGTTTGGTCCTGTATTCGTTCAGCACCGGAAGATGAACACTCACACAAGCGTCCTTTCTCAATGGTGGGGGAATTACTTGAAGGCACAACACATGGTTCCTGTATGTGAGGGAGCTGGAGGCTTGAAACAAGAAGCTCTGCTTCTTAAACAAGCCTCCCCAGGACTCCTTCCTACATCTTTTTTTTTTTTTTAAAGATTTTTTATTATTATTATTTATTCAACTGTGTGCATATGCGTGTGTATGTGTGTGTGTGTGTGTGTGTGTGTGTGTGTGTATGTGTAGAACCACGGACAAATTCGCGAACCACCATGGACGCCTCCACCTCCTTCTGCCCCCAGGATTCACAGGCTCCGCCCTACCAGGACCAGAAGCGCAGGCTGCCCCCGCTTCCGCCTGGCGTCTATACGTGGGATCTGGGATCCGAACTCAGGACCTTCCGCCTGCAAGGCGGAGGCTTAACCCCTGAGCCACCTCTCCAGTCCCTCCTTCC
This sequence comes from Typhlomys cinereus, assembly GCA_023101885.1. Lineage (NCBI taxonomy): Eukaryota > Metazoa > Chordata > Mammalia > Rodentia > Platacanthomyidae > Typhlomys > Typhlomys cinereus. The sequence goes on from JALPQD010000181.1 coordinate 156,342, forward strand.
TACATCTTAAGCTCCTCACAGTTCCTTAGTTCCTGCCCATTTCAAGAATGCCTTTGAATGGTGACATCAAGGGAGGGTCAAGGACCTCAGAAAAGAAACTCAGGAATGCCCCTGAAGCATGAGCACTATTCTAAATGACTCAAGGGTTGGCTTGGGTTCTGAGTTATCTCCAGCAGGAAGCTTGTGATGTGACTGTTCAGGAGTCCCTGCGCTTTGTGTTAGCTAGACCCTACACTTTGTGTTAGCTAGGCCCTGCGCTTTCTGTTAGCCAGGCCCCAATGAAAGCCAGTCAAAAGTAAAAGTCAAAGACTGCTGTTTCCTATTAGCCAGTCTTGCCCTTCACTCTCCAGGGTTATGAAGATTCCAGTATTGAGGGAGAAATATTTCTAAGGAAATGGCTTGAAGCTTGAGGGTGTGTGTGTGTGTGTATGTGTGTGTGTGTGTGTGTGTGTGTGTGAAAGAGAGAGAGAGAAAGAGAAGAGAGAGAGAATCTACTTAGCCTCAATGAAGTAAGGTTTGCCAGTGGATCATCATCTATATTGATATACAGGGCAGAAGATGACTTCATAATTGAAGGTTGAAGCCACTTCTTGCTACCTCACTAGTGATTTTGTGCAGGGGCAACCTGAGGAAGAAGCCATAGGATTAGTAGAAACCAAGGCCAGACTGACACAGGTGCTGCAAGTAGCCACGTCAAACCCTGCAGCGGGATGGAATCTGAGTTGCTGTTATCTCTTAGGAACATAAGGAATGTACACATCTTGGCTTCTCTCCAGATCCTAGAGAATATAAAGTCCCAGGGCAGGGCCGAGCAACTCACGACTTCATAAACATCCCAGGTGACTGTGAGTCATGCTAATGTTCGAGAACTGTGGCGTCAGCACTTTGTCCTCAAGCTTGTCTGCACACCTAGGCGTTGGTTTTCAATACTGATTGTGTGGTGGGGCCCAAGATTTCTTGGTGATCTTACTGCCCAAGCAAGCTTGAGAACCAGAAATGCATTCTGTCGTTGGAGGCAAGGTCCATGAGACTATGCTGAATTTTTGGCATGGGCCTTTCTTCCCCCAGGGACTGTGAATGGGAATTTGAGGATTTGTGGTTTCCGAGTTCAGGATTTATGTTCTGGATGGACCAAGGCCTAAGTAGAGTATGAAGACTGTGTTTCAAAGAGAAGCTCATGGGCTGAAGAGATGGCTCAGGAGTTAAGATACTGCCTTGTAAGCAGAAGATCCTGAGTTTGGATTCCAGATCTTAGGTTAAAAAATGCCAGATAGAAACAGTAGCAGTCTGAACTTCCAGCCCTGGTAGACAGAGCCTGGGAAATCCAGGAGCAATGCAAAAGCATACTTGTCCGCATACTAATGATATCTAATTTGCAACAGAGAAGATTCAGGGGCTGCAGTAACTGCATCCCCCATTCACTCTTTCTACATAGCCTTTTTCACAAAGATAGAAGGCAAACTATGAAAGGTGAAGGAAAGCTTATATTTTTTCGGTTCGATTCAAGATTTTTAAATTTGTTTACTTATATATTTATTCATTCATTCATTCATTTAAGAGAGAGACAGAGAGAGATACTCCAGGTCAGGTGTGGTGGCAAGCAACTGTAATCCCAGCATCAGAAAGCTAAGGTAGGAGGATCTCAAATTCCAGGCTAGCTTGATCTCAAATTCCAGGAATACATGTTGGATTCTATCCCCCAAAAGTAAACAAAATAGAGCAGGATAAGGGCATCTGCATACAAACCTGGCAACCTCACTTAGATCCCCAGAACCTGTATGGTGGAAGGAGAGAAGTAACTTCTAAAAGTTGTCTTCTGACCTCACTTGTGCTGTGGGATGTCCCCAACACCTCATAAATAAATTTAAGAAAAAAGAAACTCAAGGGATGGAGAGATGGCTCAGGGGTTAAGATGCTGCCTCACAAGTAGAAGGTCCTGAGTTTAGATCCCAGGTCCTATATAAAAATGCCAGGTGGAAACGGTGGAGGCCTGCACTGGAAAATCCCACAGAGAAGCAAAAAGAAGGTAGAAGCAATCCAGGATGATTTCCAAAATCACTCTTGGTCCTCCACAAAAACAGACAGTGCCCTCTGATACACGCACACACATATGCGCATGCACGCACGCAAAAATAAATAAACAAAATTAATGAAAAAAGAAGCATAAAACAAAATAAAAACTTTAGAAAGTTAAAAATATAGCCAACCAAGTAAACAATACTACAAGGAACAGATATGTGATACATTCTGACAAGTTGTTGATCAGAGAGGTCTCAAAACTCCCTCCCCCCCAAAATAAACAAACAGTAGGGGCTTTTTGCCATTGCCCTCCAGAAAATGACGGTAAGACACTATTACTGAAGATGCAACACAGTGGATCACATTACATGGACAAAAGACAGCAGCTGGAACTAGTCAGAAACTTCCTCATTATATTAGATAGTGTTACAGTCCCAGAAAGTACCATGGAAACCACTGGGGGAAGAAAAGCAATCAGCAGTGTCGTCAACCTGTGAAAGCTGTAAGCTGCAAACACCTGCAAGAGGCGAGGATACCAGCGGTGTCATGAATGTCCAGGGGTCAGCCAGCAGCTTTCTGACTGCATTTATGACCCACTTTTCTGTAGGGATCACATTCCTGGTACTGGGAACCAGAACAAGAACCTAGAGAAGGGAGGACCTAGGCCCTGGGCCGGAGGGGGGATGCTATTAAGTTGTTAGCTAGTTGTTGCCTTTCAAACATTTATCATTACACCCGTACACTGGAGGAGAACTCAGCACCTAGAAGCTTCCTATTGCATTGGAAGGTATTTATTACAGAAACTCACACCTGGCCAAAGTGCAGAAAATGAGTGATTGCAGACTACTCAGCCCTAAACAAGGTATCTATCTAAGCCACCCCCACCCCAAGATTCAGGAACATTGCCAAAGAGGGAGCAGTAAGATTCTAAGAACCTGAGCGTGCCAGACACTGTGTTCTGGACATGATAGGAGTGTTGTATCCATAAACTCACTGCAGCTATGTACATTTCCACAAGACCTGCATGGGAACTGTCTTATCGGCATTTTACCATTGAAGAGGAAAGATCTCCATGCCTCTCAGAGAGACTGATGAGGGTTAATGCTGACGGGGAGAAAATGGGAGATACTTTCCTCAAGGGTATACCCACCAACATGTGATCCTATTATTCATTCTCCAGTAAGTTCTCAAGTACATGTCATCAAAGGCAAACCAGATGTAACCTAATGTGAAAAGACCTTAAAATGGGAGGAAGTCTGATGGGGAGAAGAAGGGTTTATTGGGAAAAGGAGGGAGGATGGGATTTCAGATTAAGTAAGGTGTGAAAATATCATTAATTGACTATATTCATGTATGAAATACTACAAGAATAAAAAAGTGGAAAAAAGTAGTGTTAACAGACCCCCAAAACAACACAACAAAAACAATCAAACCATATTCTCTTACACTATTGAAGCAAATATATAAATAAAGTCACTAGATGGCTCAGCTTGTAAAAATGCTTGTCCTACAAGCCCAACAACCTGGCTTTAATCTCTGGAATCCATGTAAAAGTGAGAGGAGAAACCAGACTCCACAAAGTTGTCCTGTGAACTCCATACACACACCATGGCATCTGTACATGCGCACACATGCACCATACATGCACAATAATAATAATTTTAAGGATGTTTGGGGGGATAGCAGGTAAGGAGATTGTTCACTCCTCTGGTAACCTGAATTCATTCCCTGGAATCCAGAGCATGGAAATATATTTCAAAGTACTAGAGTCATTTGCCCACCTATGTAAGGACATATGTGGAGATCTTGAGTTGTCAGGAGCTGCCTAACGAACTAGGGTACAGCTCAGTTGGTAAGGTGTTTGTCTAGCGTCCCAAAGCCCTGGATTCTATCTCCAGAATCACATAAACTGGATGTGATGGCACCCACCTGTCACCCCAGAACTTAAGAGGTGGAGGCAGGAAAATCAGAAGTTCAGAGTCATCCTTAGCTTCATAGCAAGTTGAAGACCCGTGTGAGCAACATGAGACCTTGTCTCAAAAGAAAATTCTTTTTATGCTTTGATCCCTCCAGTAGTGCTATCTACTTCCCAGGACCATCTTAGAGAACAAAGACCTCTTACCATAGTTCCCTGTATATTGCTGAGATGCAATCAAATCAAGGAAAACAACATACCTGCAAGGAGCTCTTGGTGTATCTTCAAGTTGGTCCTGCACCCGTGTTCATGATTTCTCAAAGACCCAGACCTTTCTGTCTTGAGAGTCTTCAAAACCTCAAGATTGCTCTATTCTCTTATGACCCGTGACCACAAGTCCAAGGCATTTTCTTCCCCTTCATACCTCTTTTTTTTTTTCCTCACCCAAACCTGAGTTTCGAGGGGGATGTTCTTCAAAAGTGCCAAAATCTTGCTCGGTCTGTGTTGCAAAAGCAGATGAGTTTCTGGGAAGTAGATTTCAGCTTCTGCTCGCTACCCATTTCTCCTGAGTCCTTCCTGTGCAGTTCTTGCTGGGACTCAGCTGGATTAAGCCCCGCTCTGGGATCATTTAGTCTGGGTCCTAGAATTGCACCTGCAGAGAGGTGGGGAGAAGCTTGGGTCTTTCCCATTCCTGGCACTGCAGTGATTTCTTCTCATCTAGGTCCCGGCTATGGTCAAACCTTGTGACCAGGATGGAGGACTCTGTTTCTTTCTCCTTGGCATCTTCACCCCATGCCTTGGGTTGCCAAATTGGGGTTCCCTGTGAGGTTCTGCATTTGCTTCAGTTTAGGGTCCACGATTTGATTTTCCTCCTAAGTGAGTAGCCAACAGAAGCCTTGAGAAGACCAAATCTCCAAGTCATCTCACTATCAGCAACTAACTACATAAACCAAGCACATCGGCACACACTTGCTGGGAAATAGAGAGATTGAAGGTCGACAAGTTCAATATCATCCTTGGCTGCAGAGGTAATACAATGCCAGACGACAATGCAAGACCTTAGGAAAGGAAAAGAGAAAGCTTTACTATTGATTGTCTATTGATTCATGTCATATAAGTCAGAGGAAAAATATAATATGTAGCAAACAATTTTGAAATCCTAAAGAGGAAATTACTTGTAATTGTAACATCAATTACATTTTGAGATTCTTCCACAATCTGAAAGAGAGAGGAAGATCTGAAAAATAACTATTTAGTTACATAGTCAGTACTTCATAAAACAAAGGAAGAGGCCTGGAGAGATGGCTCAGGGATTAGGCTTCTGACTCGAAAGCAGAAGGACCCAAATTCAGATCCTGGTACCACGTAAAAACACCAGGTGAAATGGCAGTAGCCTGTACGTCTGGCCCTGGTGAGTAAAGCCTGGGAAATCCCAGAGTGAAGCAAAAAGGAGGTAGACGCAATCCAGGATGACTCTCAAAAAGGCCGCCACTATTTCTGCTTGGCATTTTAATGTGGGATCTAGGATCTAAACTTGGGTCCTTTTGCTTATAAAGCAAATGATTTTAACACATGAGCCATTTCGTCAATCCCCGTAAATTTAAAAATAAATAACAACTGGATAAGGATTTCAAGGCACTAGAATCCTTACATACTGCTGAGAAGAATCTAAACTAATGGAGCCATTATGGATAGCTATGTGATTACACAGATAGCATGTAATAGTATAGCAACTTTTCAACTGATTAAAACTAGAATATGATCCAGCAATTCCACTTCTTGGTATGCACCCCAAAGAATTTTTATAGAGACTTGAAGAGACATTGATGTACCTGCTCTCATAGCAACAGTCACTATAGCTCAAAGAGGAAGGCAGTTCGAATCAAATGTCTACCACAGAGAAGTGAGTAGACGACAGGGAATATACACAATGGAATATTATTCCACCTTAAAAAGAACTTCATTTTTGCCATGGTTATACATGGTCGGGCCCTAAAGCCAGTAACCTAAGTCGAACATAAATTCACAAAAGGACAAATACAGGAACTGAGAGTGTTGCTCAGCGGAGAACACTTGGCTGGTATGCACAAAGCCCTGGGTTGTATCCCCAGCAACGCAAAAATCATTAAAAAAATAAGAAAAAGAAAGTAAATCTTATACAATTTCTCTTTTTTTTTTTTTTTTTTGCATGTGTGGGTGTATATAAAGAGGAAATGTGTGTGCCCATGAAAGTCCAAGGATGACTTTTGGGGAATCATCCTGGATTGCTCTGCCTTCTTATTGCTTTGCTTTGGGGTTTCCCAGACTCCTCCTTCCAGGACGGAAGTGCAGACTGCTGTCATTTCCACCTAGCACTTTTTTTTTAAATTAAAAATGTAATTATACATTTCAAAATTTTTTTACCAGTTCCCTCCCTCCCCCCTCCTCCCCCCAACCCCTCCTCTCCCTCCCCATCCCCCAGTGCCTCCCCCCCAATTCCCAGAGAGTCCTTTATTGTGTACGCCTGACTCTCTACTGGGTCCTCCTCTCCGATGACATATAAGGACCCAGTGGCATTTCCATAAGCCCTTTCTCTTGTTCCCCTTAAGCATAGGAGCACTACTATGGCTGTCAATCCCTTGCCTCCAGGGATCTCGGTGCCCTTAACAGATGCTAGACTTTATTAGGGCAACAGTGCGCTGGACATTGCACAGGGCATGCAAAGTCCCATTATGATTGCTTTGGCCCCAACTATTGTTGAGAATCTTGCAAATCGTTGTTCCTCCCATCCTTTTGCTCTTACAATCTTACCGCCCCCTCTTCCGCAAATGTCCCTGAGCTCCAGGATGGGGAGAGATTAGGCTGGCCTAGTTCTATGTGATTGATATAGAGTCTCTGAAGTTCTGGATTGTGATTTGTTGATTTTCTTTTGCAGTTTTGCTGCTCCTGCAATGCCCTTCACTCCATCCTGCTGGGCACTGTATGTCACCCCCTGGCCAGAGACAAAAAGCTGTTAAACTGGAGTCTTGTTACAATAGCACATTCAAGGGTAAATGTAATAAAAGTAGGAAACCTCAGTGAGGGAGGGGTCCATCACCCATTTGCAAAATGATTACTTTTTATCTGCTAGACTATATGCCCTCCCCTTCTGGTGAGATCAGGAAAGAACATCTGTGAACTTAACCAGGTTTCTCATTACTTACTTGCAGACCTTGATGGAGGCCTATTTTCTCTGCGTAACATGGTCCCCTCTCTCCTTGTTTCTGGTGTGGCCCTCCTAACCCATCTCTCTTGTTCATAATCCTTGCAATTACTGTGTTACATAGGTTTACTTTTGAGTGTCCCAATGTGGGCTGGGTGAGTTTGGTACTAGGAGCCACCTATGAGGGAGTACATACGGCGCTTAACTTTCTGGGTCTGGGATACTTCACTTAATATAATTGTTTCTAATGACATCCATTTCCCAGCAAATTCCAGTAACTCATCATTTTTGATGGCTGAGTAGTACTCCATTGTATAGATGTACCACAGTTTCCTTATCCACTCGTCAACTGTTGGACATTTAGGTTGATTCCATGACTTTGCTATTGTGAACAGTGCTGCTATGAACATGGTCGAGCTTGTGCTATCGAGGCGAACCTCTGCTGCATGGGGGGTTATTCCCAAAAGTGGGATAGCAGGGTCATATGGCATTTCAATCTTTAATTTCTTTAAGAATCTCCAGACAGCTCGCCAGAATGGCTGTATGAGCCTGCATTCCCACCAGCAATGTAGGGGAGTTCCCCTCTCTCCACATCCTCTCCAGCATTTGTCGTTGTTTGTATTGTGGATTTTTGCAGGGAAGTTTTGATTTGCATTTCCCTGATGGCGAAGGAAGTGGAGCATTTTTTAAGATAATTGTTAGACATTTTAATTTCATCCCTGGTAAAGTTTCTTTTAAGTTCCAGGGCCCATTTTTTAATTGGGCCACTGTTTTCCTTGGAGTTTAGTTTTCTAAGTTCTTTGTGCACTCTGGACAGTAGAGCTCTATCAGATATGTGGTTAGTGAAGATTTTCTCCCATTCTGTGGGTTGCCCTTGAGCTCGTGTTACAATCTCTTTATCTGAACAGAAGCTCTTTAATTTCACAAGATCCCAACTGTTGAGAGTTGGTAGCAGTGACTGTGCCATTGGATGTCTGTTTAGGAAATGTTGGTCTAGCCCAATCAGCTCGAGGGAGTTCCCTATCCTTTCAAATATGGTTTTTAAAGTCTCTGGCCTTAAATCAAGGTCCTTGATCCATTTGGAATTAAGTTTTGTACATGGTGACAAGTATGGGTCCAGCTTTAATCTTCTGCATGTGGAGATCCAGTTTTGCCAGCACCATTTGTTGAAGATGCTGTTCTTTTTCCATTGGATTCTTTGGGCCCCTTTGTCAAAGACCAAATGGCTGTATTTTTGTGGGCTTATATCTGGGTCTTCAACCCTTATCCATTGATCCGTGTGTCTATTTTGGAGCCAGTACCAGGCAGTTTTTATAACTATGGATTTGTAGTATAGACTAAGGTTTGGTATGGTAATACCTCCAGCAGTGTTTTTGTTACTCAGGATTGTCTTTGCTATCCTGGGTCTTTTGTGCCGCCGTATGAATTTTGAGATTGTTTGGTCAACTTCTTTAAAGAATTGCTTTGGGATTTTAATTGGTATAGCATTGAATTTGTATATTGCCTTTGGTAGGATGGTCATTTTTACAATGTTGATTCTACCAATCTAGGAACATGGGAGGTCTTTCCACCTTCTGGTGTCTTCTGCAATTTCTTTCTTTAGGGTTTTAAAGTTTTCATTGTAAAAGTCTTTTACCTCCTTGGTTAGGTTTATACCAAGGTATTTCATTTTTTTAGGGGCTATAGTAAATGGGATTGTTTCTCTCAAGGCTTTTTCACTTCTTTCATTCTGGGCATATAGGAAGGCCTCTGATTTTTGCACATTTATTTTGTATCCTGCCACCCTGCTGAACTTCTCAATTAGTTCCAGGAGCTTTCTGGTGGAGTTTTTGGGATCCCTCAGGTATAAGATCGTGTCATCTGCAAATAGGGATAGCTTGACTTCTTCCTTGCTGATTTGAATCCCTCTTATGTCCCTTTCTTGTCTTATGGCTTCAGCTAAGACTTCAAGTACAATATTGAATAGAAGGGGTGAGAGTGGACAGCCTTGTCTAGTTCCTGATCGAAGTGGGAATGCTTCCAATTTTTCCCCATTGAGCATAATCCTTGCTGTGGGCTTGTTGTATACAGCTTTTATTATATTGATAAAGGTTCCTTTCATTCCTACAGTCTCTAGCGTTTTGATCATAAAAGGCTGTTGGATTTTGTCAAAGGCTTTTTCTGCATCTATCGAGAGTATCATGTGGTCTTGGACTTTGGACTGGTTCACATGATGAATTACATTTATTGATTTGCATATGTTGAACCAACCTTGTGTGCCGGGGATGAAGCCTACTTGGTCCCCATGAATGATCTTTTTAATGTGTTTTTGAATCCGATTTGCTAAGACGTTGTTGAGAATCTTTGCGTCTGTGTTCATCAGAGAGATTGGCCTATAGTTTTCTTTTTTAAGTGAATCTTTATTAGGTTTTGGGATTAAGACGATATTAGCTTCATAGAAGGAATTTGGTAGTGTTCCTTCCTTTGCTATTTGATGGAACAGTTTAAGGAGTATTGGTGTTATTAACTCCTTAAATGTCTGGTAGAATTCTGTGCTGAATCCATCTGGCCCAGGACATTTTTTGGTGGGAAGATTCGAGATTACTTCTTCAATTTCCTTGTATGTTATAGGACTATTTAAATAATTTACAACTTCCTGATTCAATTTAGGTAAGTTGTGTTACTTAGAAATTCATCCATCTCTTTTGTGTTGTCAAACTTCACAGAGTACAAGTTTTTGAAATATGATGTTATAATTCTCTGGATTTCTTGGGTATCCGTAGTGATAACTCTATGTTCATTTCTGATTTTGTTAATTTGGGTTTTCTCTCTCCTGATTTTGGTTAATTTAGCTAGGGGTTTATCAATCTTATTGAGTTTTTCAAAGAACCAGCTTTTTGACTGGTTGATTTTTTCTATCGTTTTCTTAATCTCGATTTCAGATATTTCGCCCCTTATTTTGCTAATCTCCTCTCTTCTACTACTTTTGGGATCAGATTGCTCTAGTTTCTCTAAAGCTTTAAGCTGCATTGTTAAGTTGTTTATTTCTGATGTTTCCATTTTTTTGATGTAGGCATTAAGAGCTATGAACTTACCTCTTAGAACAGCTTTCATTGTGTCCCAGAGATTTTGGTAAGTTGTATTTTCGTTATCATTCACTTTCAGGAAATCTTGAATTTCCTTTTTAATTTCTTCCTGAATCCAGTTCTCATTCAGCATCATATTGTTAAGTTTCCAGGAGTTAGTGTATTTTCTCTTGTTTGATGTGTTGTGGATGTCCAGCTTTAGGCCGTGGTGGTCTGATAGGGCACAGGTTAGAATTTCAACTTTTTTGTATATGTTTAGATTCGTTTTGTGGCCCAATATGTGATATATTTTGGAGAAAGTTCCGTGTGCTGCTGAGAAAAAATGTGTATTCTTTGGTACGTGGGTGAAAAGTTCGATAGAGATCTGTAAGGTCCATTTCTTTCAGGGTTTGATTAAGTTCCAAAGTGTCTCTGTTAAGCTTTTGACCTGTTGATCTATCCCATGTTGAGAGGGCGGTGTTGAAGTCCCCAAGAATTATCGTTTGGGGGTTGATTTCTTGCTTTAGGCGCTGTAGGGTTTTCTTAATGAATGTGGAGGGGCCCGTATTGGGTGCATATATGTTCAGTATTGTGAAGTATTCCTGGTGAATTGTACCTGTGACTAAAATGTAGTATCCATCCGTGTCTCTTATAATTTTCTTTGGTTTGAAGTCCACTTTGTCTGATAGCATAATGGCTACCCCTGCCTGTTTTCTGCTTCCATTAGCTTGTAGAATTGTTGACCAGCCTTTTATTGTAGAGCGTGCCTATCTTTTGTGGTGAGATGGGTTTCCTGCAGGCAGCAGATTGGTGGATTGTGATTTTTAATCCAAGTTTGTAATCTGTGTCTCTTGATTGGTGAATTAATTCCATTAACATTTAGTGTTATAATGGAGAAACTATTTTTAATTCTAGACATTTATTATGTTTAGTAGTTTTTATAAGTATATTGCTTTCCTTTTAATGGTGTTATATTTGCCTTCTGTTCTCCTGGATATGCCTGTTTTTTTCTTCATGCTTGAGTATCATTTCTAGCATTTTTTGAAGGCCTGGTTTGGTGGACATGTATCCCTTCAGGTTGTCTTTGTGCTGGAAGATTTTTCTTTCTCCCTCGATCATGACGGATAGTTTTGCAGGGTAAATCAGCCTGGGTTGACATTTTTGCTCATTCAATACTTGAAGTATGTCTCTCCAAGCTCTTCTTGCTTTTACTGTTTCTACTGAGAAGTCATTTGTTATTTTAATAGGTTTACCTTTAAAAATGACTTGTTTTTTCTCCCTTGAAGCTCTCAGCACCAGTTCTTTATCTTGAATGTGGAGTGTTTTAACTATTATTTGCCGTGGCGTGCTTCTGTTTTGGTCGTATCTGTTTGGGGTGCGGAATACCTCTTGTATATGGATGGGCCTCTCTTTTTTTAGATGAGGAAAGTTTTCATTGATGATCGGATGATCGTTTGAAAAATTTCCTCAGGGGTGGTATTTTGAGATTCTTGCTCTGGTATTCCATGAATACGCATGTTAGGCTTCTTCAGGGTGTCCCATATCTCTTGGATATTTCTCTCAAGTATCTTTTTGGCTTTAACAACCTCTTCCATTGAGCTGGTTAGTACTCCCACTTTATCTTCAAGGTCTGAAATTCTGTTTTCTGCTTCCTTAGTTCTGTTGATAAGACTCTCTGTAGAGTTCTGGGTTGAAGATAACTTGTCTTGTAGCTCAGTTTTAAACTCTGCTTGAGTCTGTTTTAACTGCTCTATGCCAGTTTTTGTTTCTTGCACTGTTTTTCTCAACTCCTCCAAATGTCTGTTGTGTTCCTCTTCAAAGCGATTGATTCGATTATGTAATTCCTCCCTGATTTCCTCTTTCATAGTATTGAACATGGTAATGATCATATTTTGAAAGTCGTTATCCTGGGTCAGGCTTTCTTGGCCTTTTTCCGTGGGTTTGTTCTGATTGGAGTCTAACATTATAGGATTAATTTCTTCAGTGGGAAATTTGTTTCCTTGAGTGTTGCTTCTCATGGATTTGCACTTTGACTTTGGCATTGTCGTTTTAACTCTTAAGATCTTTCAATTTCACTAAACTGAATTATTTGGCCTGGGTTCTGGGGGTGGGCAGGGACAGAGCTTACCTAGGTCACGGGTGAGGCCCGGTGGACCACGCGCGCGTCCCGACCAGTGGAGCGAGGTGGGGAATGGGAGGATGGGGGCGTCTGCGTGGAGCTATTTAACCCGAGGGCAGCTGGGGTGGGGCCCGGGCGCAGGGGGAGGTCCTCCTCGTCCCTCGGCCCTGCATGCGCGGCTCCGGCTGGATGGCGGGAGTCGGAGCCGGGTCCCTTTGGGCTGACCTGGGGTTCTGGTGGGCGAGAGCGGCCTGGGCTTACCTAGAGTCGCAGGGTGAGGCCCGGCTGGACCGCGCGCGCCCGGCTGGACCGCGCACGCGCGCGTCCCGACCGGCGGAGCGGGGTGGGGTGAAAGGGAGGATGGGGGCGTCGGCGTGGAGCTGTTTGCCACCTAGCACTTTTACGAGGGATCTGGGGATCTGAATTCAGGTCCTCCTGTTTTTTTTTTTTTTTTTTTTTTTTTTTTTTTTTGAGGATTAAGGTAGAGTTTATTAGAAAGAAAGATTGGAACTCATGGACTCCAGACGTGGAGTGCCATGAGGGGCTAGGACGCCCTGGAGAACTCATGGAGCCTAGGCACGGAATCCATGAGGAGCAAGGAACTCATGTAATACATGAGAAACAAGCACAGAAAAGAACCCATGGCACTAGAGTGCTAGGGCGCCAAGGCCCTTCTGTTTTTGATGCTTAGCCTAAACCCCTGAGCCATCTCTCCGGCCCCTGCTCAAAATGTCATTTATAAGGTGTTCTTAGAGGACTGGAGATGGGCCTCTATTTGGTAAAATATGCAGAAGGCCCGGGAGGATTCAATCACTCGCACCACACATAAACTAGACACCATAGAAACCTATAATCCTAGTACTCTAGTTTCCCGTAGGTGCAGGCAGGAAGATCTAAAGTTCCTTTTCATTCCTGGCTACATAAAGATTTAGAGACCAGCTTGTGTTACACGAATTGCTGTCTTACAAACAAAAGAAGTACCCAGAGTTGTCAAACTCACAGAGATAGAAAGTTAGATCATGAATGTTAGAGGCCAGAGATGGAGGGGGAAAGACTTGGTTTGTAATCATTGTAGAATTTCAGACTTGCAACATGAAGAAATTCTGGAAATCCAGGATTGGGGGAGGCACTGGGAGAAAAGGAGAGGGGAAAAGGGGGGAGGGAGCAAGGGGGTCCAAGAAGAGGTGGAGGGAGGGAAGGGACTGGGGTACCTATTAAGTTTGTATGAGTGGAAAAAAATTAATTAAATAATAAAAAAAGAAATTCTGGAAATCCATTTAACAGCAATGTGAATAAACTGAACGTTATCGAAATATGCACCTGAAGTGGTTAAATGTTAAGCTTTTAGGGATTGCTGCTACAGATTTTAGAGAGAGAAGAAAAGTCTGGGATTTGATTGTCAAGATTATGACTAATGATTCAAGAATGATGATCTTTGGACAGCTTGCTGAGTGAGTTTTTGCCTCATCAGAAATTAGTTTCTAGGAAAAGTTCTCTAGAAATGGAATACCAAAGAATGACATAGGGACTCTTAAAATATGCTATAAAAGATAACACCAGTGTTTGTTGAGAATTGAAATGCTAAAGCAAACAAAACACAATAAAATAAAAATGTGTTTTTGTCTACAATATGAGCTACCAGAGAAGAATGCGTGCAAAGAGCATACCTGACTTTGTTTCTGCTTTTTTCTTTTTTGTCAAAAACAAATGGCTTTCTCACAAAAATAAAGAAACGAAACTGCAGTGATATGGGGAGAAACACAGATAGCCCGATGACAGGAAATGTCCTGCTATTTAAGAAGAAAGTGGAAAATTTTGTAAACTGAAGACCAAGAAGCTTGAAACCAATGTCTGGTAAAACAGACTGGGTCACTTAAAAGATGCTTGAAGTTGATATAAATGTGTGAACGTGTGGGATCTCAGTACAGGGGTCTCAGTGTAGAATTGCTTCTATTAGCTTCCTACAAATCTTCCTTTTCAGTTCTTCTCTAAGCAAAGTTGTTTTTTTCTTTTTGTTTAGTGTTGGGGATAGAACCCAAGATCATGTGTGTACTAAACAAGCACAGTCTCTCCTACTATGCTCTGTCCTCGAAATCAACAGGTTTGTGTGTTAGTTTGAAAACTGAAAACTCGATCAGCGATTTAATCTGGATAAACTGAAAAGTCTGAACTTTTTCATTCCACAAACCAGATGCATTAGGCATTCTGGATATCAAGAGAACTTAGTCTTCCATTTAAAAAATTGTTAAATGCTTTGATAAAATCATGAACAGGGCCGGCAAGATGGCTCATCGGGTTAAAGCACCTACATGCAAACTTGGTGAGCTGAATTTGATCCCTGGAGTCCACATGGTGGAAGGAGATAACTGATTTATTTCTGAAAGTTATCCTTTGATCTCCACAAGCGCACCGAAACATATGTGCACCACCTGTTCTCTCTCTCTAAGTATGAATTATGTATTTGCACTCAAAAGCCTATCTCCAAAAGTATACTACTATGGAAAGTGACGAAGGGAAAGTGCAAAGCTTCCCTCAAAATCTATTGCAAATAAGTTTGACACTGTCCTTTTTTTAAAAAAAAATTTCTGATAGAAGGTCTCCCTCTGTAGCTTAGGTTGGCTTATAATTCAGTATATCACCAGATTGCAAGTTTTTCCCCCCAGTACTGGGAAATGAATCAGGATTTTATGCATGCAAGGTAGGTTAGTATACCACTGAGCTACATACTTCACAGACAGACATTGAGAGAGAGAAAGAGAGAGAGAGAGAGAGAGAGAGAGAGAGAGAGAGAGAAAGAGAGAGAGAAGAAGGTGGAGGAAGAGGAGAAGGAAAAAGAGGAGGAGGAGGAGGAGGAGGAGGAAGCAAGTAGGTTGCTTGGAATTGAATTTAGGACCTCATGCACAACAAGCCAACAGTCTACACTGAGCTATATCCCCAGTGAGGACCACGGTTTTAGATGGAATGCACCAAAATGGGCCTTACAGAACATCTGGATGTTAAGCAGGTAAGACAGTCACAATGTGTAGGAAAGTTCCCTTCACCCACAAATGGAGAAACTGAGTCTGTTCAGGTGCAGAGAACTAGGGAATTTATTAGACAAAAGAACAAAAGAAAAAAAGACGTATGCCTATGGGCAGACTCTGGGAAAACTTAGTGAATTCCGGCCCTGTTCCCTAAATTACAACCTTCTGTATACGAAAACCCTCGACCAAGGATGGCAAGGGAGTAGATGAAATAACAGTTTACATTTTCAACTATTTGTGACCAAGGGCAGTGTGGTCACCGTGGTTCCCGGATACAACATCCTCTTATTTCAAAACTATGGGGAGTCACAACATCCTCTTATTTCAAAACTATGGGGAGTCACAACATCCTCTTATTTCAAAGCTGTGGGGAGTCACACAGACAGTTGAAGGGGAGAGGGGCTGAACCCCTTAGCCTAGCCTTTACTGGCTGGCAGCAGTTTTAACCACCTTTCTGCCTCAACATCCCATGACAGAGGCTCCAGACAAACATGCCCCATCTTCCAGTGAGACACCTGGGGAGCGGAAAAGACAGGAAAAGCACCTTTCATCCCGACAGCCGCATTGAGCTGCTCGCCCTGTTAACATCAGAGATGCACAAAGGGCGGAGGAAGAGGAAAGTGATTTTGACTGCATCTTTGCTAGCTATGACAGTCGTCGGAACAACACCAAGGTCCGCTGGCATTTTCCATGGTCTCAACCAAATCACCTAAGCACAAATGTTAGTTGCATCGTATATTAAGACTCTGGGAAAGTTCAGGACTCTGTCACTTTGCCAATATATTTATATTTGATTATTCCATCCTGTCTAGGGAATAAGACTATGGTTTTCTCTTTTAAAGATTCATTTGCTCAGTTGTTCAGTTCAGGTCCTAGGTTCCTGGCTAATTCTCTAGAATCAGCAAGGTTAAAAAAAAAATCCATTGCTAATGGTACTGACAGGAATATCCATGGGAGGAGGGTAGTTCTGAAGGTCACTTTCACACAGCCGACCCCGGCTCCAACCTCTCCCCACAGTGGTCAGTTGATGGTGTCAGTGGACAGCCAAGAGGAAGGGCAACACATCCAGAGCAGCCTGTTAGAAATCAGTTGCTTGCTATATTTATTAACCAAGTGCTGTGGATGTGGAAGTTTAAGGCTGCAGATCAAGAGACTGCTTTCTTTCCAAGGAGCTGAAGAACAGGTCAGTGATCCATCTTGCACTCGTTTCTGCCCTCAGCTCCTACATGCCCCAAGGCTGCAGTAAAAGGACATCGTTTTTTTTGTTTGTTTGTTTGTTTTTTTAGGATTAAGGCAGAGGGTTTTTTTAACTCTTTTTGTTTTGTTTTGTTTTGTTTTTGTTTTTAATTATTTATTCAATTGTGTGCGTGTGCGCGTGTATGTGTGTGTAGAACCACAGGCGAATTCGGGAACTACCATGGACTGCCTCCACCTCCTTGTTTACTCTGCCCCGGAGTTCACAGGCTCCGCCCTACCAGGACCAGAAACGCAGGCCGCCCCCGCTTCCGCCCAGCGTCTGTACGTGGGATCTGGGATCCCAACTCAGGACCTTCCGCCTACAAGGCAGAGGGTTAACCCCTGAGCCACCTCTCCAGCCCCCTTTTTTTTTAATTCTTAAAGTAAAAAATAAAGTTTATTTGGTTTTATCCTCCCACTATGTGGGCTTCAGAGACCAAACACATGTCCCCATGATTTTACAAAATAACTTTTATACACTCAGCCTTCTCATTGACAAAAGATTAAAAATTTTAAAACCGTTTTATATTCATATCAAATTAAGAAGAAAAGACAGAGACTTGCTATATGTACCATCCCCCTAGTCCCTCATTATCAAAGCCCCCTATCAGAGTGATGCATCTTCCATGAGTGAACACCCCTCATCACCCAAAGTCCACACTTTTTATTATGGATCTCTTTCTTTTTTTATTGTTATTTCTGCTCATATAAACTTAACAGGTTCCCTTCCTCCCTCCACCTCTCCCCCTGCTCCTCCCTCCCCTCCCCCCTCCCTCCCCATCCCCTAGTGCCCGTCCCAATCCCCGGAGCATCCTTTAATGTGCATGCCAAACTCTCCTCTGGGTCCTCCTCTCTGATGAGGTGCAAGGACCGAGGGGCATTTCCCAGAACCCTTTCCTGAATTCCCCTTAAATTTAGGAACACGACTGTGACTGTCAGTCCCTAGCCTCCAAGGATCCTAGTTAAGGCAGAGTTTATTAGTGGAGAGGAATAGAAGAACTCACGGACTCCAGAAGTGCAGTTCCATGAAGGGCAAAGGTGCCCAAGACTTTTTAATCTGCACCTCTATTGCTTGTTAGCTGCCAACTAATTTGTTTCCTTAGGGAATCTCTTTGGTTTGTTTCTAAACGTAGAATTCCCTTTAAAATATGAGATGGCTTAGGGGTGAAGACTCTGCTTCGCATGCAGAAGGTCCTGGGTTTAGTCCCAGATCCTATGTACAAACTCGAGGCGGAAACTGCGGTGGCCTGAACTTCTGGCCCTGATGGGTGGAACCTGGGAAATCCCAGAGCAAGGCAAGAAGGTGGTAGAAGCAATCCAGGATGATTCCTGAAGTCACCCATGGCCCTCTACAGGAACACACAGTGCTTGCTTTCTCTCTCTCTCTCTCTCCCCCCCCCCTCACACACACACACACACACAAATAAATAATTAAAAAATTAACATAAAAATAAAATATTCCTGTGTGTGCAGTTACTTTTTTGTGGTGTTGAAGATCGAAGTCAGGGCTTTACCAATGACAAGTGCCTACTCTGCCTCTGCCTTAGCTCCACCTCTAACTCCCAAGAGTTGCTTTTCTTTCTTTCTTTCTTTCTTTCTTTCTTTCTTTCTTTCTTTCTTTCTTTCTTTCTTTCTTTCTTTCTTTCTTTCTTTCTTTCTTTAATTCTGGTTTATTGGTGGACATTGTTTCACACATACATCAAACAGGCCAAATAAATAAATAAATAAATAAACAGTAACTTCATAGACAAAAAAAAAAAAAAAAGGAAAAAAAGAAACCTTTTATCTTTGGCCTTTTTAACCATCTCATACAAACCAACTACTTATAGTACAGCTAGGTACATACACAAAAAAAATTACTGGAATGCTCGGATAAGATTTTTTTTTTTTTTACAAGGTTTTTTTTCTCCTTTGAGATTATAATGAACATGGTCACATCACAAGTAAAGTCAGAAGCAGGACAGAGAATGCTCCAAAGGCTGGTTTGGTCACCCGTTATCATTAAAAATGGCTGACCCCTAACAATATGTACAAAAATATAAAATGTAAATAAAAAATACAAACAAATTTTCCTTTTAAAGTACTTTTAAGAAAAAGAAGCAGGGCCTTGGAAGTTTTGGTTCTTTTTTCCTCCCCTGTTGCAAATTCACATTGTGGTTTTGGTGGGGTGGTGGAGAGCGCGTGTCATCTGGGTGGCACTGCCCGCGGTGGGCGGGGGGAGGGGGGCTGCCTCTCTATTCGAAGGTGACCACCTTCAGATTCTGAGACGGGAAGTGGGGGGTGAATAGGTCACGGCGGCCTCTTTCAACTTGTCCTTTTCTGCCGTCTATCCGTCCTCATCAGTCTTCTGCTTCTTGGTGTCAACATCATCATCCTCATCATCTTCAGCTGCTCGCTTGGCACACACACACACACAATATCCTGTGTCCTCGGGCTACTCTGGACAACCTCAGGGGACATAAGAAACAGGTGGCTGGCACAGTGTCTAGACTCAAACATGTCAGGGACCCTGTGTCCCTGTAGAGTCAGGACAGCAGCATGCTCCAGTAAACATAACTTTTAGCATTATCTTTCTTCAGTTTTCTTTGATTTTCTTTTCTTCTTCTTCTTCTTTAGAGACACGGGTCCCCTGTGGAGCCCAGCCAGCCTAGAAGTCAGAGGCCTGCAGTCTCAGCCTGCCACGTGCTGAGACCACAGGTGTTTCACCACACCCGGCTTGTTTATCTTCTCACCATCAGATCCTGACCTTTGACCTAGTCCAGCAAAGCCACTCAGAGCCAGGCATGCAGTCTGGCTTTCCCCAGTGAGTCACCGATCACTTGACTTCTCATCCCCCTCGCCTTCTCTTTCTGTATGGTGAAGTAGAGAACTGGAACTGCTGTGAGGGACAGGGGACAAAGGTTTGGACGCAAGTTCAAATGTAGCGCAAGTGTGGGGGCCAGCAGAGGCGAACGCGTCTCCTGCCAGTGTGCAGGAGCTAGAGGCTGGCCATAACCGTAAGCTGCAAGAAAAGCCAGAACCTGTAAGGAAGAGTTGGAATCCAGCTGAAAAACCCCCGAGAACGACGCCCTTGCCTGTTTCCCACATTTTCCCATCTTAGGGCTGTGGGAAACAATCTGGTGGCTTTTATCGAGGACTGCCCTTGCATGCACATCAGCTGGCCCCAAGTGAAGAGGCTAGTAGGGGAGGTTTTGGAGGAGCTAATGAGCTGCAGGCCCAGGCAGGTTGCCCATCAAGAAGCCAGCAACAAAGCGAGCAATCTACCTCCGTGATCACCAGCTTTCCTGCATCCATCACTGTGGGAACGTTGCTTCACTTTTGCCTTTCAGTTCTCTTGCAAAATAAATTTTGTGGCTAACTCTAACCCAACCCACATGGGGACAAAATTCTGTGAACTCTAGTTTCAGTTTGACAAAGCTGGCGTGGTCCAAAGTAATTGCCACATCCGTAAATCAGAACTCTGGCTTCCTTCAGCTATGAACTGCAGAGTACTCAGATCGTGTAGCAAATGAGCAGTCTTGGGACAGCTAGGCATGGTGACACGTACCTGTAATCCCAGCTTTTTGGGAGGTTGAAACAGGATGGTCACATATTGAAGGTCTCAACAGAAAGACCAGGGCTAGGGATGTAGTTCAGTTGCAGAGTGTTTGCTTAGAACACTGCAATGCCCAGGCTTCATCTTTAGTAGAACAAAAAACGAGTGCTACGATATATAAGAAATAAAATCTCATGCATTTGAATTTTTAAAAGTTGAAGTTTTGAAACTTCCACATTTATAATTTCAATGTAGTTTGAATACATTTTATAATAGTTTTAATTTTTTATTTATTTGAGAGAGAGAGAGAGAGAATGCTACTGTGGCACATGTAAAGGTCAGGTGATGCCTTTCAACTATTCGGGCTTCTAGGGATTGAACACTGATCAACAGATTTGTAGGCAAGTGCCTTACCCACTGAATTATCTTGCCAGCCATGAATTTGAATTTTTATGTCTCCAGTTGCCTGATCGACACCTCTTGGATATCTATAGATAATTCGCAGCATAGACGGGAATGAACACTTGACCTTTCTCTTTTGCTCCCAAACTAAACCATTGTGCCCACAGTCTTCTCTATTTCCTTAAATGGTAACCCAGGCCTCGTTGGCAGAGACAAGGTCTCACTATGCTACTCCGGCTGGTTGTGGACTTGGGGGCTCAAGGAACCCCATCTACCTCAGCTTCCACGGTAGCTGGGCTACAGGCACTCGCCACCACGTCACATCATGGCCGATCTTTTTTATTGCTATTTGAAAATATTTTTCACCTATGAACATATTGCACATTGATCACGCTCATCTCCACCCTCTCCCTCCTGCCCTCTTCGCGTTGGTTTTGTTCTGTTTCGCTTTGCTTTGTGAGCCAAAGAGGGCATCCAGGCAGTCTGTGGGATCATGCTTGTACTCAGCAATGGTTCACAACACACAGTCATGGTTGGCCCCTCTGGGAATCCGTCGGTGGACCATCGTTCAGCACTAGGGAGACCCTGAGCACCTCCCTATCCGTGACGACCTTGAATCACAGCCTTGATACTGACACCCAAAACCCTGATGTGCTCCTTGACTCCTCTCTCTTATCTCCGCCTATCAGGAACCAGGAACTTCTGCTTCCTCTATGGTCAGTCCGTAACTATCTGCACACTGGTTTGAGCCCCCACCATCACCGCTCACCGTGAATCCTGCTGTAGCTTCCTAACCATCACTGCCAGATAAAGCCGGGGCATCCAGTGCAGTCTGAGTTTGGGATACGTGTGTTCCGTATGGCATCCTTGTACCTGGGGTGTGCTTCTCTTACGTCTCCTGTGACAAACTCTCCCACTTATTCCAAGGACTTTCTCAAATGCTTGGCTTTCCGCGGACAATTCTAGACCACTGAATAACAGCCCTGGTGTCCCTTCTCAGTTCATCTCCACCCCCCCCCCGGGGAAATTGCTATGGTTTGGAGCTGAAATATTCCCCTAAAAGCCCATGTATTAAAGGCTTGATTAACAGCCTGAAATCCAGTTGGGAAGATGTAGAATCTTTAAGAGGTAGGGCCTAGTGGGAGGAAGGTAGGTCCTTGGGGGTGTGCTCTTGAAGGGGATACTGGAACCCCAACTCTCTCCTCTCCCATCCTTCCCCTGCATTTTCATTCCCTCCCTCCCTCTTAGCTGCTATAAGATGAGCAAGTCCCTTCCTCCATGTATTCCTAGCACGATGTACTGTGTCAAAACACAGGAACTAGGGTCAAGCAACCATGTGCTGAACCTTTGAAATCATGAGCCAACATAAAATGTCTTGCTTTGATGGTTATAGGTATTTGGTGATGGAAAGCTAGCACGAATTATTGTCATTTAACATAGCAAGTATTTTATTATCTTAACTACACCAGAATGTAAGCTCCCTGGGGCTGGCTCAGCAGGCAAAACATTTGCTGGATAGGCATGAGGGTTGGAGTTTGGATCCCCAGATCCCACGTATACGGTGGAAACCGTGGTGTAAGCATCTGTAACAACAACAACAACAACAAAAACGGAGGTGAAGACCCAAGAATCTCCAGAAGCACTTTGGGTGGCTAGCCTGGCTTACACAAGGAGCAGTAAAGGAACCAAGTCTCCAGCAAGGTGAAAAGGTGAGGGACAACACCTGAAGGCTGTGTTCTACACACACACACACACACACACACACACAGAATAATCTCTCTGGGGGCAATATTTTGCTTTTCACTTTCATTTATAATGTTTTAGTTGGAAATGTGTCATCAACAGAACAGTGCCTTATACACAGTGACATTCAGTAGGTATTTATGGAATGAAAGTATGAATAAAAACATAAAAATGAACCTATAATTTTAGCAAGCATGAATCTATAATTTTAGCAAACATATTGAGGCAACATTTAAATTTTACCTATAACTTGGGATAGGGAGATGGCTCCACAGTTAAAGCTCTTGCTGCATGAGCAAAAGGATCAGAGTTTAATTGGTGTCAAACTGGCCCACATAAAGAGCAAAAAAGTGGAAAAGGGAAGGTTAAGTACTCAAGGGGACATGATCAGTGTTGGGAGTACTCAGGGCAACAGACTACTACTTTAATGCCTCTCAAATGATACTGTATGGGTCTTCTTAAAGGGAAAGCCCTCTCTGTAGCACATGAAATCAGTAATTTAAATAGCTCCTGACCAACAGCGCATGCACACACACACATGTACATGCACACACGCACATATACACACATATGCACACACATATAACATAGCTGCTTTCTCTCCACTATGCTCAGAAGTAACCACAATGATCACTTAGCACTGTTTTCAAAACATAACTTCCATTCTCATCAGGTCTCACCACTCTGTAACATACATAGTTCTCCTTTGGACTTGAGGAAACTGACTTTTAGCCAGGTCAAGGAACTTGCCCATGATCACCACGATAGGCCAAGTAACAGTCCCCAAAGATGTCCATGTCCTGATTCCTAGAACCCATGACTTTGTAGCCCTTCATGCAAGACTTTGCAGATGTGACTATGTCAATGATCTAGACATTGGGGAGGTTGCTCTGGATTATCTGAGTAGGCCCCCTGTAAGCACACAGGACATTTTAGGAGGTGGGCAGGGAATCAGAGGTAATAGTAAAGACTTATCAATAAGGTGGAGTGATAGAACGAAGGGGCCATGAACTAAGGAACACAGTGTTTGGAAGCGATACTACTACTACTACTACTACTACTACTACTACTACTACTACTAAAGCAAAAACCTCAGGGGCCAGAGCCTCCTTGGTGCCACTGAGGGCATGCAGCCTCTGCCCACTTTGCTTTTATCCCTGATCTCCTGGAATGACAGAAAACAAGTTCTTCGAGACAGCGTCTCACTCTGGAGCCCAAGCTGACTGCAACTCACTAGGCAACATGGGCTAGCCTCAGATTTGTGTCATTTCTCCTGTCTTGGCCTCCTGAGTGAGCATTTGTGACAACAGGTGTGAGCTGCCAGGCCCAGCTTAGAACTTTGTGTTAATACCCCAAGTATGCTGTAAATTGTTATGGCAGAAAGAACTAGTCACCCACGTGGATGGTAAGTCCTTGCTTTTACAGCTTTTTAACCTTGTGCTCATACACCCATTTCTTTTTTCTTTTATTTATTTTGTGTGTGTCTGTGTGTGTGTGTGTGTGTGTGTGTGTGTGTATGTGTGTGTGTCAGAGGACACTGTGTGTCCCTGTGGAGGACCGAGGGTGACTGCAGGAATCATCCTGGATTGCTTCTACTTCCTTTTTGGTTCATTGTTGGATTTCCCAGGCTCTACCTACCAGGGCCAGAAGTGCAGACCACTGCTGTTTCCACCTGGTATTTTTTACGTGGGACCAGAGATTCAAACTCAGAACCTTTTGCTTGTGAGGCAGTCTTAACCCGAGACATCTCTTCAGCCACTTGTTTCTTTTTTAAATTACATTCATCTATTTAATCTGTCAGTCAGAAGAAAAGGGAAACTTAGAGGAGTTAGTTTTCTGCCTATTGTGTGGGCCCTGGCAATCAACCTTGGGTCCTCAGACTTTGTGGCTAGCACCTTTACCCATGGAGCCATCTTGTTGGTCCCGTGATTTCTTCATAACTCCGATTTCCCATGCTGACAGAAAGCACACTGATTTTGCAGCCCAATCTGGCTGAGAGCCTTAGCTTTCCCATCTCACTCGCAATTCACCACAAGTTGGAAGATTAAGTTGCTCAGAAATAAAGCCGGTAAAGCCTACTCAAAATTGAGTTGGATGTGTTGAATGTATGTGTGCGCATGGATGCCAAGGACAACTTTCAAGACTTTCCTTCCATCATGTGGGCTTTTGCCTGTCACATTCAGATTACCAGCACCATTATCGACTGATCTATCTCGCTGGACCCCTTAGTCAACATTGAGAAACAGACAGCTCTACGTCGCTGGTCTTTATCTGAATTCTACTAGGGCCTTAACCTGACATGAAAAGCCTAGAAGGCAGGCTTGTTCAGTCGGGTTGATTTGAAAGCTTTTGAGTCCTCCTTGACCATGTTGCTGTCACCGTGTATCTTTCCGCCAGGTCACTGGGAACTGGAAATGGGAACCTAAGAGGAGAATCTCTGAGGAATCCATCCTGACCAGCAGCTGCCCTTTCTGAACGGATTTTCCAACAGATTTGATGGAAAAGGTAATGAGTTTTTCTTCACTAAGTTCAACCCCCCCCCTTTTTTTTTAACACACAGAAGCACATGGTGTGGAACTGCATGGTGGGTGGCTGATGTGGACACTGTCCTCCAAGCATCATGGCCATCTTCATCAGAGCAGCTATGACCACTCATTGGCAGGGCTGGGGAAGGCCAGCCACTCTCAGCTCCCGCCACTGCCTCCTGCAGCTCCCCTCAAGCCGCGTGCAACTCTGCCCGGGCTGTGCATGGTCTCAGGATATGCTGAAGTACATGGAGGGTAGAGGGTTAACCGAAGTGGGGGTTCTATCTAATGCAGTGGTGGGGGTGTCATTGTCCATGCTGGGCTGACTCCTCAGTGCTTTGGGCTCACTCAGTCTCCTGTAAGCAAGCCTGATACGGTTGCTGATTCACCAAGCCCACACTTGAGTGGAATTGTCTCTGTGCTCTGCCCTTGTTGGCCTAGCTGGGGTGAGCAGACATCTCATGTCTTCCTAAGAAAAGCTCACAAGACAGGTGGCGCCTTCACACCAAACAGGATTACTCCCAAATCAAAAAAAGCTCATGTGGGGTAGACGCCGAGTAAAAAAATGTGTATCAGACCCTCGAAAGGAATGGAGGATACTTCTTGTTCTGATTAACACAGCAGGGTCAGTGGGATCTCAAGGGAAAAGTTTCATCCCCCAAAATGGAATAGTTGCCATGACCTGCACTTCTAACACATTATAGATTTGATGGTTGAAACAACCCGCCCAAAACCCAAGATAACACGAGAAACTGTTGGTCAGAGGGGAGGGGTGGGTGACTGAACACAACTGACGCACGATGACTTTTTTTACAACACTATAATTATAAAGTTGAAGGCACATCCTCGGCAGGAATACGATCAATAACATGCAAATGGGAGGAGAACTAGACTACGTTAGGAAAATATTGCACATAATCGCCCGCTCCTGTTTCTGATATCAATCAATGGTTTACAATGCTTAAACATTTCTTTAAAACAAGATTGAGACACCTGGTTGTAGCTACAAAAGACATTTCTTTTCAGTGTCATTAAAGAAGAATACCAAATCCATGCTTAGAATTTCATTTGGTTATTTATACCCAACTGGGGAAATTATGAAAGTTAATGTAAAAATTAGTAATAATTTGGCATGAATCAATATTTTCGTATTTGGTAAAGAATTTTTTTAGGATATAGTAGTAAAAGCAAACAAAAAACCCAAAAGGGAATGACACAAGGAATGTCTTTGCTAAAAACAATAACCAGTAACCAGATGCCTCACCCAAAGAAAACAACATAATACAGTAAAATAAATATTAAGAAAAATCATTTTAAAGCAGAATTCATAAAGAGCAGAAAAATCCTCTACACATTTATCCTAAGCTGTGCATAGAAAAAAATATGCACACTTTGATTTTTTGAAACATCTCATCTACTGTGCGACTTTAAATCATTCTTTATATGTGAATAAGGAACTTTAAAAAATTTAAAGCATAATATAAAATTATTTGTTCACAAGGCATCAAATTTAATTTCCTAAAATATTGATACTAAACTAGGAAAAATAGCATTTCATTTCACATCTAACAAACATACTGTTTTAGACTACAATACTAAATACTCGAGCCATGTTTTCATCTTTAAATTCAAAAGGCATCTTTGGATAGTTAAGTTAAAGTTGCCCCTAGCTGAGTCTGCACCAGCACTGGATAGCAAGTGTCCTTGGTATATTCTCACTGAGGGAATGGTTGCTGAGTGAATACAAAAGTATGATGAAAAAAATAAAAAAGAACTTCAAAATATTCAAATGAAAATACAAATCTTTTCCTTCTGTAGGGTGTGTCTGTGTATATATATGTATACACATGCACATAAATAAGCACTTACAAAACTTGTTCTCTGCAGTAACTAGTCACTAACTGAAAGCAATATGCTTGATCCCCTCCATAAATTAAAACTGCTTTTCTCTCCTGTGAATACAGCTTCTCAGCTAATGGATGTCCAGGGCTGTTAAAGAGACCTATAGGGTGTTCTAATGTGGCCACAAATATTTAAAGCAGGATTTGTACGGCACTTTCTGTTCTTGTTCCGAGAACGGAAATGATGGCCTTGAGTAGCCTAGACCATAAGCTGCTGCTCTGTTTGTCCTATGATATGACATGGATGCTGAAGGATGCTCAACTCCACATGCACAGACAGAGGGAATGACCAGATATGAGAGCAGGAGGCTTCTGTCTCAAGTTGGATCCAGAGTGACAAAAACCTGCTATACATCTGCATTACTAGCTATTTCTTCAAGAAGTAAACGAGCTATGGGATGATGGACAAATACTATTAAGAGAAGCAATTTAAAACTCAAGCTGTAAGCATGGATAACGGCCTAGGGATTTGTCGAAACAGAACCTCAGCATACCATTTCATTCATACTTCATTAAAGACAGGTTCAACCTTCCTAGATTAATAGCACCTTCATCAAAAGTTTCACCTTTCTCTTTAAGATAGCTAAGAAAGAAACTGGGTCTTTTCTAAATCTGAAAAGACAGTACTGGGTAATGTAAACGTTTTGGGGCGTGAGGGATGAGGGTACAAAGAGAAAGAGAAAGGAATAGAGGGAGAAGAAACTTCTTCCTCACCTGATCTTATACTCTGCTCTTCCAAAATGACTTTCTATATTCAGTACTGACCTCAAGAGGAGAATAAAGCATTTTCTGAGCAGAAATCCTATGTGTTAGGTTTGTGCTACTGCCTTAAAATATGGCAGTAAGAATAAAATATTACAAGTTTACCTATGAGTACAGATGTTTGAAACAACGAAAACTATACATTTGACTAAAAAGTATCATAAAATAGGGAAATTCGGACTTCCCTATTACAATTTCCTATATATTTTGGTAAAAGCAGCTTTGTGTGACAACATTTCTAATTTGATTTTGACAAGCTACCTAAACTACGACATAATTAAAATCTATTTCCTTAAGTTACCAGCCAAGAGGTTGTATGTCATCCAAAAACATCAATTCAGTTTTTATGGTCTATACATGTTAAAGATGATAGTGTTAATCTTTGAACATCCTTTCAGTGAAAGAGAATCAAAATGTTCCATTTCTGCACTTGTGACTGATGAATAGCCCATACTGCGAACAACTCAAGAGTTGAACTCAGCAGGAGAGAATTTAAAGTTAGCACAAAGCTAGGGAACTTGGAGGAAAATCTTGATATATATATATATACAGTGGAAAGACAGGACAGAGAACTGTGTAGACCTTTTGGGTCTTTGGAGCTACAAAATAAAATAAAAGGAGTAAGATATTGGAAAAGTTATCAGTTACAAACATTATTGAGGCAGACTCTTGGTGTTTGTCCAGGCTGGCTTTGAACTTGTACTCCTGCCTCACTCTTAGAGTTGTTGTCAGGTACTGTTATAGATGAAAAACAAAACCACCTCAACTTGGCTTACTTAAAGGAAGATAAGAAAAGTCATCCTGGAACTGCATCTTAGGAACAGGAAAAAGAAGGATGCAGAGAGAATGAGGCAATATGAAGTCTACAATAAATAAGGCACGTCTATTTTGAAACAGTTTCCACTGTTTTCCTTCTAAAACTAGACGCTCCCTACAGTGCGTGAAAGCCACTGCTCCAGGTGGGGCGGGGCACAGGCTTGAGATCTTCGGAGTTTTACATATCCTGTCTTTGGGCACTAGTTTTTGGCCAAATCAAAAACAATCTGACAGGCTAGCAGCCATTCTAAAGTTGCTGCTCTACCTTCTGTTACTAGTGAGAATGAAAACTGCTGCAAGTTCTTTAAGAAAGCCAGGTTTGGAGCCCATGCCATTAACAACTACAACTCATATTGAACCCCCCAAGATGACATGCGAAGGACATAGCGTCCCTCCATGGCGCCTCGAAGGCCGTGCCAGTGCAGTGCCCCGTGGCCGTCACAGCGTGGTGTCATCTTCCCTGAAGTCGCCCACCAGCAGCGAGTGCTTATCAGGCTCGCTAGTGACTGCGCTATTCAGGGAGCGCTTGTCAGACAGGAGCGAGTTGATGGAGGCTCTGCTGTAGTTAACAATCCGGTCCACCAAGCCCAGTCGCGGAGAACTTCTGGAGGTGTCATCTATGCCCACGTGAACGCTGATTTCAGAGGGACTCTTCTGTCCTATTTGGCTCCGAGCGTGAAATTCATAGTTCTCATAAGTTGGTTTCCTGTAACTGGACACATGCAAAAGAACACTTGTTCAAAATAACCCAACAGGAACTAGGTGCTTGTCACATGCACAAATGAAAGATTTGACCAGAATGGAATGTACTGAAGTGGCAGGAATATAATTCCAAACTAATTGCGTGATGTCACATAATTAGAAGTCCCACTTGTCACAGTCAGTACATGGCATTTTACCCCACTCAGTGCTTATGTTTGCTATAACAGACTCCATGAAATGGTAACTGCAGAACCTTCTGCTGTTTTGTTTTGAGAAAAGGTCTCCCTATGGCAGCCCAAGCAAGCTTCTTCTCTGAGTGCTGGAATTAGAGACATATGGCAGCACTTCCTTCTCTGAGTGCTGGAATTAGAGACATATAGTATTATTCACATCTTGTTAACTACTACCTAATAGCAATTATTTTTATTTTACTTTGTGTGTGTGTGCAGGCACACACTCGCGCATAAACCAGAGGAAAGTGATGGTGTGTGTCCTTTATCACTCTCTGCCTCAGTCCTTTGAGGAAGGGTCTCTCCCTGAAGCTAGAACTGCAACGATCCTCCTGTGTCCAACTCTGACAGCATTGTGGTTACAGGCACACATGTAACCATTCCTGGCTTGCTGTGTGGACTCAGGGCTATAAACTCATGCCACCATGGTTGCGAAGCAAGCACTGTTAGCCATCTCCCCAGCCCTAATGATTCTGATAATCATAATCAAAATGGTGAGTTGCAGGTTCAGTGAGGGACCTTATCCAAAAATAAGGTGGAGAGCCACAGAGGAAGATATCTGACATTGAATTTGGGGCTGCACATACATGCACACAAGGATACATACACATGCATGCACGAAGAATTGTTTGGGCTTACTGTTGATAGTACAAGAATCAAATCTACCCAGATAGAATAAAAATATGAGCAAACTATCATACTTACAGTTTAAGAAAAAGAGAAGAAAGTACCACAGAAACAGATGAAGCAGCCATGGCTGCAGATCCCATCCAGGGCTGCAATACTAAGCCAACGGGCAGAAAAAGTCCTGCAAACAAGTTCAGAGAGTTGGAGTAGGCAGTACTAAACAAAGTGCAAAGTGTTTCTCTCTCACACACACACACACACACACACACACATACTCACACTCACATACACACACACTCACACAATTTCCTTGGTTTCTTCAGCATTTTATCCTTCTTACTGTGCACATTTCCCTGTATCCACATTTGAGAATTTCTCTAGGGTGTGTCCTAGGAATGAAACTGTTGGGTTTCATGGCATGATTACATCTTCAGTTATGCAAGGCTACTGCTTAGCTCTCTGGAGTGACTAAACCAGTTTGCAATCCTACCGATAGCAAACAGAGTCACATTCCACAAATTCATACATATTATTTTCTTTTCTTCCTTTTTTCACACTTGTTTTCTTTCTTTTGATTGATTTATTTATTTTTCAAGACAGGATCTTGCTATGCAGCATTGACTAACCTAAAATTTACTGCAATCTTTCTGCCTCTGCTTCCCAAATGCTGGGATTACTCAGCCATACTTGATTTTGACAGACACTTTAATAGTTGCTTGAACAATATGATGGAGACCAAATGTAGACTTGTACTTTTAATTTTATGAGCTTACCTGGAATTTTCAGGTTTTCCGACAGTATCCATTACACACACACACACACACACACACACACACACACACACACACACACCTCTTGTTCTATGATTTGATCATAGTGGACTTAGATTGTTCTTTAGCTTTGCCTTCTCAGCATTGTTTCCTTATGATAAACAGTGTTGTAATTAGATTTCTCTTATTGTTAATTCCTACCAAATGTCTAAATTTAGGAGTTTCTCAGATGCTTGCTAAATAATTCTAAATTATTGTTGATTGGCCATATTCCTTTTTGTCACTCTATCACTGGATCTCTCAGTATAAGATAACACCTGTTGACTATAATGAAGTATTAAGTTGTATTTGAATAGAAAATTATAGGCAAATGTCTTCTCTTTAGCAAAAAGAAAATGGATAAGTATATGAACAATACATATATAGATGGAGAAAGATGTAGGAGCAACACAGAAAATACCGAAGGATGGGTTAAAGTGAAGGCTGAACAGATTTTCCCTGTACCATTTTCCTCAAATTATAAGTTGGAGGGAAAAAGAAAAATCTCAAAATTTTCCTGAAGTTTTAGAATAAACTTTGCTGAAAGTGAAAATTACTGATTTTGACATAATCTTTCACCACGTTACCATACTATATACAAACTAAGCTCAAGACTAAAAATAGTAAGACTAATACTTCCAATTTGATAGATGTCTAATGACTTCAACACAAAAAAGTAATAATAGCTAAGAGTCACATACCAGCAGCTATGGGAATTCCCACGAGATTATAAATTAGAGCAAAGATAAAGTTTATGCGAATCCTCTTGACTGTCTTTCTAGACAAGTCAATACTTGCCACTACATCCAGGAGGTCATTCTGCAAATAGAAATATTTGTCATTGTGAGAGACTCTAACTTTACTGGGAACCTTATTTGTACTTGATTTGACACTGTATAGAGAAGACTATATGCATTTTATAGTAATACATACATTAAGCACAAATCTTAGATATAGCTCAACCATTGCAACAGGGTCAGAAAGTGATTTTTAGAATTTTTTTTCTGATGGGGGCCACTGAGATAGCTCAGAGGCTAATGGCAACTATGTGTAAACTTGGCCATCTGAGTTCAATTCCTGGAGCCCACGTGGTGGGCTTTCAAAGAAACAAACAAACATTTTTAAATATTTTATTCGTTTGTTTGTTTTGTGTGTGTGTGTATTAGAGGGCACTGTATGTCCCTGTGGAGGGCCAAGGGTGACTTGGGAATCATCGTGGATTGCTTCTACTTCCTTCTTGCTTTGCTCTAGGATTTCCCAGGCTCCGTCCATCAGGACTGGAAGCGCAGACTATTTCTGCCTGGTGTTTTTACATGGGACCTGGGATCCGAACTCAGAACGTTCTGCTTGAGAGACAGAGTCTTAACCCCTGGCCATCTCTCCAGCCCAACAAATATTTTTAAAAAGAAAGACTTTTTCCTGAGGATTCTGAAAATACTTTCAGGATTGTGTGCTGTCACAAGGATTAAGTACTAAAATAATCTCAGTAAATATTTATTGCAGACAGACATATAAAATATATTCCTAAAATCTTATTTTCATGCTAGAAGCTTATAATTTTTATTTGCACTGCTATACTGAGAAGCCAGCCATTAGTAAGAATGACTACATTGCCACTCTGAATTCTGTCTTTATAGTCAGGAGCGGGACTTGTAGCAGCATCACAGGAAAACATGCTTCACAGTGCTGACCACTGAGGCTAGCCTCGTGCTCCCCAGAGATCAAAGCACAGGACTTACCCTTATTAAAACCACATCAGCTGCTTCAATGGCTACATCTGTGCCTGTGCCGATGGCAATTCCAACATTCGCCATTGCCAGAGCTGGAGAGTCGTTGATTCCATCTCCTACCATTGCTACCCGTTTCCCCTCCTCTTGAAGTTGCTTCACCTTGGCAACTTTATGGGAAGGTAGCACCTCAGCAAACACCTTAGTAATGCCAACCTATGTGAAGAAAATCAACTCATTTCAGGTGTAATTTTCACTCTTTAACCCACCAGATGCCTATATTTTAAAAGATGCAAGCTATCCAGTGATAATGTAGAGAAGAGACTTCTCAGCTACACTGCTGGTGAATGTAGACCTTGACCCTGTCTTAGGAGGTGGTGCCATTTATGAGTGTGCACACCATTCGTTCTAGGAATGCTACCGTTAGTGATATTTTGAATGGACTTTTTCATGTACAAAGATGTCAAGGATGTTTATTATTGCAATAATGAAATTTCAAAACCACCTAAACATCCATCGCAAAGGAAAGCTACATTAATTACAAAATGCCCAGGAATACTGTTACATAAAAAAGAGATGACTGAACAATCTGTGCAAAATTATCTGATCGATGCAGAACACACCGGACTATATACTTGTATATCAGCATAAGAGCACATGAAAAAGTGAGTGACTAAAAATGACATAGAAATGGGTGACAAACTACTTACATCCTTCATATTCTTATATAAGAGTATACCATATAGTTCTTGTGTTATTTACTGCAAGAGTAGAGAAAGTATTCTAAGGCCAAAAAAAAAAAAAAAAAGGGGAGATAAAAAAAATGCGAGGGGTAAGATACTCCATACAAGTTAGGGCTGAAACAATCATAATTGGACTTTACATGCCCTGCGCATTGTCCAACACAGTATTGACCCCACAAAGTCTAGCATCTGCTAAAGGCACCAAGATCCTTGGAGGCAAAGGATTGGCAGCCACAGTAGTGTTCCTATGCTTAAGGGGAACACGGGAAAGGGTTCAGGGAAAGGCCACTGGGTCCTTGTACGTCATCGGAGAGGAGGGCCCAGAGGAAAATCAGGCATGCACAAGAAAGGACTCTCTGGGAATTGGGGCGGGAGGCACTGGGGGATGGGGAGTGAGGGGTGAGGGAGGAGGAACAGGGGGTACGGGGGGAGGAGGAGGGAGGGAGGGAACTGGTGTACCTATTAAGTTTGTATGAGCTGAAATAATAATAAAAAATGTATTAATAAAAAAATGCGAGGATAAGAAATATGGTGTGTCAAAGTGATGCATTAGAACAAGAACTGCACTAGTGGCATTCAGGATGGACTAGGGAGGAGCCAGTGTGGTACTACTGCCATGTTTCAGCCACAGGATGATGCAAGCCTGGCAGCGCTGATGAAAGATATGAGCATTATTTTAAAGGAAGCATCAGGTGTACCACTCAAATACACCATGAGCGAAGAAAATGTTTTTACTTTATACCAGTAACACATGAATCCATCCCACGCTGATCCTTCTTTAAGGAATTAGGTAGAGCAACTTGATGATAATGAAAATAATAATTGATGTGAATTTCTTAATATGTGAATATAAGAAATAAAATGTATGTGAATGAGAAGTTATCACGTACCCTCTCCCCAGCAATTAAGTACCTGAGAAGCAATAGATCGAGCTGTTTTACTGTTGTCTCCAGTCATTAGAACTACTTCTAAGCCCATAGATTTCAGAATGTAGACAGCCAGTTCTGCCTCTGGTTTCACAGTATCAGCAATGGCGATCAAGCCACACAGCTCATCTAATACGGGAGCAATAGAGAAAGAGAGCTGAAGTATGGTGAAAGTACAATAATAACTTCTGGCTTAACTCCAAACACCCTGAACCCACACAGACTTTGAATTAAAATCTTGTAGTAGTAATTTCCCATACTTCAACTCAAATTTCATAAGGAAGGTATGGGCAATTAATGAGTAGAGTAAAGGAAAATACAAAGCAACACCTCATTAAACGTTTTAAGACCATTTTCTTTCCTTAGGTATTTGATAATAGTTCTAAATGCATTTTACCTAATTTAGAAGCAAACGAAACAAGATACTACTACATTTTTTTCTTTTAAACTGAAGAGGGGGAAAGGGAGATAAAAACTGGGATTGTATATTAGGGAGCAAATTACTGAAAGTATCTATTTTTATCTATTAAAAAAAGAATAAAATTTTGTTATTCTCAGACTAAGGAGATGGCTCAGAGTCCAAGTGGTTGTCCCATAAGCAAAAGGACCATGTCTATGGATCCTCAAATTCTATGAAAAACTTCAGGTAGATGGATATAGCCCATCTGTAATTCCAGCCTCAGAAAGTCAGACTAGAAATTCCCAGAGCTAGTCGGACTAACTAGGGGGGAGGGGGGAGATTCTGGGTTTGGTTAGAGATACTGTCTCAAAAACAGTATGGTGGAAGGGCTATGAGGTATGACTCCCAATATCAGCCTGAGACCTCTGCATGAACATGACTCACATGTGTGCATTCACTTGTGTGCACATATACATACATGTGAACACACATGCACACATGTAACCTTCACACAAATAGCATGAAAATGAAAAAAATATGATTCTCTGCTTTTCCTTGTACCTGAAAATGTCAGTGAAGCACTTACCTTCACATGAAACAGCAAGTACCTAAACCTTAACAATGTTGACTGTAGTGTTATTTACAATAGTGAAATATTAAGGATACTCTAATTTCTAGTAATTAGAATAATTAAATGATCTGTAAGTTTGATTAGCTATGCAGTATGCATATATGTGTAAATATGATTAGCTATACTAGGACTGGGGGTATAAGTCAGTTGGTAGTGTTTACTTAGTATATGCAATGTCTTGAGTTTGATTCCAGAACCACAGAAACAAATAAGTTTATATATGACAATAGAAAATATTTCATAAAATAAAATAAAACACAATAAATAGTATGTGTAGAGGATTTTGATTTTTTTGTGGTACTGAAGTTTAAATATGGGGGCCTTCCCCATCCTAAGGCTTAGGGAACCTCGTGGAAGAGGGAGCGGTGAGACTAAGAATCTAAAGATGGAAAGGTCCACCGTTGAACAAGACATTCCATTCAAGGCAGGACTGCTATATCCAGGAACTTGCTGTAGTGAGACTTGTCCTTAGCAGACCTGCATAATGACTGACATACCAACACGCCCCTATAGACTATCCAGGAACTCAAAAGGAACAAGAACATACAGTGGAAACCTTGGGGACTAGAGCTGGATGAGTGAAGGGAAATGCCCCTATCAGTGGGCTGGCCTGAAGAGGGGCCACTTGGTATGCCACAGAGACCTGAACCCCCACAAGAGTAGATAAACCAGAGGGAACACTAGGATCCATAGAAGTGGCCAGGCAGGAGGGTGGGAGGGATAGGAATGGATTGATGAAGGGAAGGGAAAGGAAGGGAATGGGAGAGAGGGGGGATAAGTACTTAATAAGCTTGTAAAACCAGAAAAACAAATTTTAAAAATGTGCTTACATGTAGGGAGCATTAAAAAATACAGGGCCTAGCCCATATTAAGCTATTACTGTATCGCTAAGTAACCACCAACCCCCTTTTAAAAAATTAAAAAATTTTTGCACGTTGTGCCTGTGGAAGCCCAATTGTGACTTTAAGAATCATTATGAATTATTCTACCTCTTTATTGCTTCTGGACTCGGCCTTCCAAGGGTTAAAACTACAGGCTGTCTCCATTTCTGTATGGAATTTTTTCATAGGAACTAGAATCCAAGTCAAAGGTTTTAACCCCTAGGTCATCTTTCCAGCCCCTTAACTTCCTTTGTAAAATTTATCATTGTTGTTGTTGTTATTATTATTATTATTTATCTTGCTTTTGAGGCAGGTCTTCTGTAGCCCCAGCTGGCCTCAACTCTTTCTGTCTGAGCCTCCTGAGTGCTAAGATCACAGATGCTCACACCATACCTGGCCTTTTTTTGCTTTTATTTCTCCAGTTCTAGGGATGAGCCCAGGGTTTTGAGCATGTTAGGTAAGTTCTCTACTGCAGAACTAGATCCCAAGTAAGATTTTCATTCAACCTTTATTGAGTAACAATTTATATATAAAAATATACTCAAAAATGTACTCATTAAACCCACTGTTAGACTGGGGATGAACCTCAGTTGGTAGAGTCTGTGTCTAGCATACGGGAGGCACTAGCATCGATGCACAGCAGCACAGAAACATGATGTATTGGCATAAGTCTGTGATCCTAGCACTCAGGAGGGGAAAACAGGAGGCTCAGAAGTTCATGGTCATCCTCAGCTACGCAGTGAGCTTGAGGCCAGCCTGGGATACATGAAACCCTATCTCAAAAAAAACCAGTAAAGGTCTTATAAATTTTGTTAAAAATACTTCTATGAAGACATATATAAATATGTAAACAAATCCAGAATAGAGTAAGTGAATTAAAGCTTACACTGTGTTAAGATGGCTGTGTTAGTAATGCTATTTTACTCTATAATTATTTAACTATTATTTTTAGATTTTAAAAAAATCTATGATTCATTTTCATTTCAAACAAGCAAAAGGAGAAGATAACAAAGGTGGGCAAATTTTTAGGTTTTTTTCCCCTTTTGTTGTGCTGGAGATTAAATTCAGGATCCACCTGACTTTTTCTCTTTGAGACAGGATCTCACAGGGCCATGTGGGCCTTGAAATCAACATGTGGCCCACGCTGGACTTCAACTCCCAGTTCTCCTGCCACTGTCTCCTCAATACATGCTTGTGGCACCAGGTCTGGCTGAGGGTTTTTTCTTTTTTCTTTTCTCTTGGCCTCCAAGCACTGGGTTAGGGGCATGTGCTACAACAGCTGGCAAGAGAATTTTTTTGGAAACTTTTCAATGAATAGCAATCATGTGTTGCTAATATTCTCACTTTGAATTCAAGCTGCTTTGGAATAAGCTGCATAGTTCAAGAGTCTCTCAAATCTACATGCAAAACAATAATTAAGAAAACATCAGTGTTATAGTTAATGAATTTCTGGAAAATTTACCATCAACTGCCACCAGGACAGCAGTCCGACCTCTTCTTTCATGTTGAATCATGGAATCATCTACATCGTTACTTATGACGAGACCATTTCTAATCATCCATTCCCGGTTACCAATGAGAACTTTATACTGCTGAGTATTAACAGCATCTAAAAGGAAGTAAAAGAAATAATAACATTTAGGAAGCTCATTTAATCTTAGTCATCCTTGTGAGGCAAGCTTCCTGCCTAATGTTGTAATCACTACTGTGTGTTTTTGGGAGAACGCAACCTAGACCCGTAAACTTAATGTTTTCCAGAAATATACTCCATTCTACTATACCTCTGAACCTTTGCCCATGTTGCTACCTCCACCCCTTCTCTTCAGATAGCAAACTCCATCATATTCTTCAAGAGCCAGCTCAAGAACTGGGAACACAGCCCAGTGACTCAGGCAGAACACTTGCCTAGCAGGAGCAAGGCTCTCGGTTCATTTGAAGAAGGGGGAGGGGACATAAAGAAAAGCAAGAGAGAGGAAGAAGATGGATCAAATGATCCTTTTTCCACACAGCTTCCTCCATCACGATTCAATGTAAAGCATTCGTTGTACAGCAGTGGCTGAATGTGGCTGTATAAATATGTAGCCATGTTGATGTCTTGTGTTAAATATGTAACCACTAATTTGAAGTGAGCCTTTAGCGCTGCTAGAGAGAGGTTCAACCACATTCCTGGAGTCCATTATCTATTTCTTCAGGATGACTAGTCACACCTGCCCCTCCCTTTCAAGTCTAATTTTTCCTCCTCCATTCTCACACCAGATGGTAGCAGCTTCTTTCTTCCAAGGAAAAGTAGAAGTGATCACAAGGTGACTTCTCATGGCCACATGTATTCCACTCCTGTGCTTCCTCTGGTGCAAATACACCAACATCCTCTGTAATAAACACACCCTGCTCCTGCTGAAGGCCAGTTTCCCCACTCGGACACCAACTCCTCCTCCTTTTGCCCATCCCTAAACGTCTCTCCATTAGTTCTCCCCTCTTCTGCCTACAGAATCAAGTTTCTATCTCAGTTGCATATTTTCCAATTTCTACAGACAAAGCAGGTCTCTGCTGATGTCGCTTTTCTAGCTATCACTTCTCTTTGCTTCTATATACAACTGAGCTTCCAAAAATGTTATCCTATTGCCTGACTGGAATTCATTTCTTCCCACGCTCTTGTGAGCCAACTCCAACAAAGCTTTTGTCTTTATTACTAGAATAAATTGTTCATACAATATACCAGTGACCTTTACTTTAATAAACCTAGTGATTCTTTAATACAATGGATCCAGAAATGATAGAAATATTCTACATATTCTCTGCTTAATACTGTGCCAACTAACACATGTGTCTGTCAAGTACCCAAATGGAGAGCTGAATTTTATTTATTTATTTATTTATTTATTTATTTATTTATTTATTTATTTAGGTGATTTAGTAAGATTTTTTAAACTTTATTTATTCATTCATTTATTATTATTATTTGTGTGTGTGTGTGTGTGTGTGTGTGTGTGTGTGTGTGTGTGTGTATTAGAAGGCACTATGTGTCCCTGTGGAGGATCAAGGGTAACTTTGTGAATCATCCTGGATTGCTTCTAACTCCTTTATGCTTCCTTCTAAGATTTCCCAGGCTCTGCTCACCAGAACCAGAAGTTCAGGCTGCCATTTCCTCCGGGCATATTTTTTTGTTTTGTTTTGTTTTTTAACATGGGACCTGGCATCAGAACTCAGGTCCTTCTGCTTGCAAGACAGAGTCTTAACCCCTGAGTCATTCCTCCAGCCTGAGAGTTGGATTTTAAAGTAAATTTTAATTACCTTAAAATTAGTCACATGTATGTAATGTTTACTACACTGGACACTGCAGAGCTACAATGCAAACAATTCCCAAATCTGTATGCAGTTCAGTTTGTTTGCTGGAGCTCCAGACTTCCATAGGCAACTACATACCTATTTTTCACTTGAAGATAATAGGTACCCAAATGTAGCCTGTACAAAACCAAACTCCTAATCTTGCCTCCA
Organism: Typhlomys cinereus; assembly: GCA_023101885.1. NCBI lineage: Eukaryota > Metazoa > Chordata > Mammalia > Rodentia > Platacanthomyidae > Typhlomys > Typhlomys cinereus. The sequence continues at coordinate 195,734 of JALPQD010000181.1, forward strand.
GTTTTGTCCCTCTTATGATCTTCACCCAAACTGTGGCATAATTTTTGACTTTTGTTATATATATATATATATATATATATATATATGTTCTGTCAGAAAATCTTTCAGCCTCCCCCCCCTTTCAAGACATACATACAACATACTGTTGCCGCACTGGTCTAAGTCACCATTATCTTTTGCCTGGGTTATGACAACAGACCACTAACTTACCTCCCAGCTTCTGTCCTAGCCCCCACTCTCATCTCAGAGATACTGTGAATCAAACCCAGATCTCACACACGCTGAACACAACCTCTATCACTGAGTTAAACTGGAACCCTTGCAGCCGATTCTTTATAAAGCCTTCAACAGTGCATGACACATAAGAGATATCCAACAAAGGGTGCTCAGTGATTTCTGACATGGCAGCGTACTTGACACTAAATAACTACAAGTAAAAGAAGCCATAGACAAATAAAAATAACCAGGAAATGCTTATTATGCAGTATGCCTAGCATAACAGAAGTTAAATACAGCTATAATTTAAGCAAAGCAAATGTCTCTGCCAATGTATGTCAGTCAATGAAGGTACAGTACCACAGAAAAGAGAGGTAAGCCAGGTCTTGAAAGATTAGGGTGCTGCAGAGATAGTTCAGTGAACAAAGTTCAAGTGTGAAGACTAGAGCTCAGATGCCAAGAACCCATGAAAAATCTGCACAGGCAGGCCTTCTTCTAATCGAAGTACTCACAAGGCAGACACAGGATCCTCACAGTAAGTTGGCTGGCTCGTCTAGCCAATCAATGCGCTCTGAGTTCAACTCACAGACTCTGCCTCAATAAATAAGTGGTGATCACAAGCAAGACACTGTACTTCAGCTTTGAACCTCTACATGCAGACAGACAGACAGACAGACAGTCACACACACACACTACAAAAAGGAGGAACTACAGGTAGGTAATTAGTTTGACTAGAATATAAAGTATATGTACAACACTAGGAAAAGACAGGCAACTGATAAAGGAAGACAGGGAACCTAACGTGGCAGAACAGATCTTAAATAAAGTCCTGAGAGTGTGAGATCAATTAAAAGAAGGACCCATGGATGGGCTGGCTCTTGGGTACATGTGAACCATATAAGGCAGACACACTATGAGCAAGAGACCTATAACACTGAGCCTTCCTTCAAAAGACTCAGGATTAAGTCTTCCTTCAAAGGACTTCAAAAATAGGCTATAAGCCATCAAAATGAAGTCATTGGTCAGAGAGAAGAGTGATCAGATTTGCACATTAGCAAAACCACTCATGCGCAAATGGGTGGGGAGTGCTGGGACACTGAAAACGACAGTAAGGAACTAAGAAAAGGTGGAAATGAGCAAAGATGAAGACATCTATTAGAGAAGGATGAGCCACGTCTCCTCCCATGAAACAGGAATGATCAGCTAGACAAAAAAAAAAATACATGCTTGGGAACTGTGGTTTTCTGCAAGAGAAATAAGCTAATTTGCAGAAGAGATAAAGGGGAGATATTGGGATCTTGTGGAAGATACAGTTGTGCAGAAAGTTAAAAGAAGCATGTTGGAAGCTCAGCTCAGGTGTGTCCTCATCACCCACAGTGGCATCAATGGGCACAGCTGGCAGTGTTCCTGAGTAACCTGGGCAGACCCATCAGGAGGCTCCTGGCTAAACACATGTGAGAGAACGCAACCTTGATGCCAAAATCTTTCTATTATGACAGCTCAGGGTTATGAAGTTAGCCATCTGTTCAAAGGTGCCCCATACTGAGCACTACAAAAAAGCTTACTTGGGAGATGAGCATCCATGATCACGGCAGACAAGGTTGGCGACCGTTCGTTAACTGCATCAATTTGAACCAGGGATGCATTCTTAATGTTATTCTCCTCTATCTTCCAGTTATTCTTAAGTAGTAAGCCTTCAATATTGGTGACTTTGCAGCTAATACCACAGCCTGGCACAACCTGGAAATCAGTGCAGGTCCCCAAAGTTTCAGTCTCCAGCTCCTAATGAATAGAAACATTTCCAAGGCAGTGCTGATTATCCAAGGTCATCTATGTGCTGATTATCAAAGGCCACTGAGTGAATTCTAAATGTTTCCAGAAAAGCGGTCATCTATTGCTCGCTTGACAGTGAATGTTGGTAAGGATAAAGGAACAGAGCATTGGGTACTCGTTCAGTTATAGTAGAGTCTCAGAATCCTGTCTTTTAATTTTGTTCTTTCAAATCTACAGAAAACATGGGAGACTTGTGACATTCTCCGATCTTTTCAGTAGAGTCAACAGTCAAAATTTGAATCAATAAATCAAGTCGAGTTTTCTATTCCACACAGGTTAAATGACAACAATGAAGAGAAGCTCTCTAGTCTGGTTCTGAGTTCTTAGTAAGCCAAAGAATTCTTGAGGTCTCGTTTTCTGGTTCTTTATAGTTTCCTGCTGGTTGATTTGGGAGTAAAGATGCCAGGTCAGTATCGTTAATGGTAAAAAGAAAAGAACACATTAAAGAAATGGCACATATCACCCCATTTTAAGTGTCAAAATAGTGACATAGTTAATCAAGAACTTATTCAAATTGACGGGAAAACACAAAATAGCCCTATGGAGGGGCTGGAGAGGTGGCTCAGGGGTTAAGCCTCTGCCTTGCAGGCAGAAGGTCCTGAGTTCGGATCCTAGACTTCACCACGTATAGATGATGGGCGGAAGCGGGGGGGGGGGGGGGGGGGCGCGTTTCTGGTCCTGGTAGGGAGGAGCCTGTGAATCCCGGGGCAGAGTAAACAAGGAGGAGGTGGAGGCGTCCATGGTGGTTCCCGAATTCGCCCGTGGTTCTACACATACACACACACACACACACACACACACACACACACACGCACGCACGCACGCACGCACACACATGCACAAGCACGTGCACGCACACGCACAATTGAATAAATAATAAAAAAAATAGCCCTATGGAAAAATAGGGCAATCATATATAGGCAGATAGGTTAGAGGAGACTTCCAACGGGCAATAAACATCTAAAAAGATGTTCAGCATTATTCACAATTAAGAAAACACAAAGCTAACCAGCTATCAATAAGTAAATATTCTCACATTAAACTGGGAAAATAGTTCTGATAAGGATATGGGGAAATGCGCATTCATAACTTGGGTGTGGGTAGAAACTCATACAACCTTTTGTATGTGTGTTGGTAATAGTTATCAAGTTTTATCTTTAAGCATTCTTTGATTAAGCAATTGCACAGATAACATTTACTATGGATAGATCTGCAAAAGCTGTCAAGAATGCTCAGCCTACACTGTGAGAACCAAAAATCAGTCATACCACATAATAAACAAACAACAGAGCCAATCTGTTTTTCCTGACAGGGAAAACTGTGTAGGGCTCCCAGCTCAGAGGACGAGGCGCCTGGGTATGGGTCTAGTGATCTGGGAATTGTGGAAGGAGGGGATCAACTTCTAGAAGGTTGTCCTCTGACCTCTACAAGCATGACATATTCCAATGTGCCTGTTGGTCTCTCTCTCTCTCTCTCTCTCTCTCTCTCTCTCTCTCTCTCTCTCAAATAATTTTGTAAGAGAACAGAAAATTCATCTAGCAAGCTAAAAACCAGGGTTGGGAAGATGGCTCAGCGGATACCTGCACACAAATGAGACGAGCTGAGTCTGACCCCCAGAGCCCACATGCTGGAAGGAGAGAGCTGACTTGAAAGTTATTCTCTGGCCTCCACACGTGCAAATCTACATTCTGTCTCTCTCCTTCTTTCCCTTCCTCATTAACAAGATATTTTATTTACTTTTGGCATGTGTACATGGGAGTATGTACGTGTGTGGGTATGTGTAAGTGCATGTAGGTACAGAAGAGAGCATTGTGTGTACCTGTGGACGTGCAAGGATGACTTTAGGAATCATCCCTGGATTGCTCTACTTCCTTTTTGTTTTGCTTGGTGGGGTGGGGTTCCCAGGCTCTGCCTTCCAGGGTCAGAAGTACAAACCACCACCATTTCGGTCTCATGTTTTTTCAAGGGATCTGGGATCCAAACTTAGGTCCTTCTGCTTGCAACGCAAAGACTTAACCCCTGAGCCATCTCTCCAGTCCAAGTAAGATATTTTATAAAATTAAAAGCAAGATACTAAAGATTGGTCATCATATGACTTCCCTACACAAAGTTTAAGATGATAAATACACGGAGGCATGTTGGTTTGCACTTAGAACCCAGCATTTGGGAGGGGAGCATCTGTGCAAGTACCTAAGTTCAAGACCTGCCTGGGCTACAATGCAAGTTCCAGGCTAGTCTGGGTACATAGGGAGACCTTGTCTCAAAAAGGAAAACAAAAGGTTAACAAGCCAGGGGCAATGACACAATCTATCTGTACTTGCCCAAGCTGACCTGAAGCTCACTCTGTAGCTGAGGACTTTGAACTTTTTTTTATTATTACTTTATTTTTTCCACTCATATAAACTTGACAGGTACCCCATTCCCCTCCCTCCCTCCACCCCTCCTTGGATCCCCTTGCTCCCTCCCCCCTTTCCCCCTTCCTTTCTCCCCTCCCTCCCTTTCTCCCGGTGCCCCCTCCCTTTCCCCCCCAATTCCTGGAGCATCCTTTAGTGTGCATGTCAAACTTCCCTCTGGGTCCTCCTCTCTGATGAGGTATAAGGACTCAACAGCATTGCCTAGAGCTCTTTTTTGTGTTCCCCTTTAGTATAGGAACACTATTGTGGCTGTTAATCCCTTGCCTCTAAGGATCCTAGTGCCTGTGATCCATGCTAGACTTGGGGGGGGGGTCAATGATATGTTGGTCATTGCACAAGGATCTTGAACTTCTGATACGTCTGCCTCCACCTCCTGAGTACTGTGGTTAAAAGCATGGGCTACCACTCCTGGTTTATGTGGTGCTAGGGGGCAAGTCCAGAGCTTTATGCACGCTAAGCAAATACTCTAACAATGGAGCCATATCCCCAGGCCCGACTTAATCGATTAAATGAGAAAATACAAGTCTCTTTAGTTTCATATCAAGTATATACATAAAGTATAGTTAAAGGTCTGCATAATTCCTGCATGAGATGATGGGAATATAAAAGAGATAAAATTGTACCTGTTTGCAGTATTTGGTTATAGCTGCTCCCAGAGGGTGTTCACTGTTACTTTCAGCAGTTCCCACAATGGCCAGGATCTTGTTGTGTGGCATCCTGTTACTTTCCACTAGAACTTTTACATGGTTCACTACTGGGGTCCCATGGGTAATAGTTCCGGTCTTATCAAATACCACCACCTTTACCTAGAAGAAAATTAAAAAGACAATGCACCTATGTAACTGGAAAAACTGAACATCATCTTCCCAGAAACCAGAAGCAAGTTTACAATGATAGGTGGCTACTTTGTTTCTTACTTTGGACTTCACACATTGCTCATCTTTGGGCGAACAAGAGAAAGAATAAGAAATACCCCAGTTGTAACTCATTTCTTTGTCTTGTCCACGTTTTATTTCAATCATGCTAGATTTGACTTCATGTGAAAACACCTAGCACTGGTATGATTGACTTTTAATAGACATTCGAAGCTGCCTGCCACTGGTGTGCCTAGGTAAAACACGAAGACTCACAGCACTAATGAATGCTAGATCTGCTGGAAAAACCTCAGCGGCCACAGATGATGGGCAAGAGAAGTAAAAATTAGTTGGAAGAGATGCTTGCTGGGTTGCTTTGCCTTTACTGTTCTTAGTTAGGAACTTAGGCTGATAAGAGACAGCCACACAACCAGTTTGAGAAATCCAGCCTATATAGGAAAAGGTAAGAGTCTGGAATTAGAAGCCACATTCATTTCACCCTAAACTCAGAATGAGAACCTTGAAAACTAAATAGGCCAAGGAATTGACATTGAAAAAAAGAAAAGAATAAGGGTAGCAAGATGACTCAGTGGATCAAATGTTTGTGCACAAGTCTAATGACTTGAGATCAATCTCCAGAATCCACGCGAAAGTGGAAGGAGAGAACCAACTCCACAAAGTTGTCCTTTGACTTCCACAAGTATACGCGTGAGAGCACACACACAGACACACACATACACACACACAAGTGAAAAACTACAAAAAGAGAGGTTTACACTCAAAGCATAATTCTGGACAAAATAAAAATTACTGTAAAAAAGATTCACAAAGAAATAGTTCCTTTCCAGCTTGGACCTGGTAAAATGGCTCCTGAAAAGAATGGTGACAAGAAGAAGAGGGGCCGTTCTGCCATCAACAGGTGGTGACCCGGGAATACACTGTCAACATTCCCAAGCGCATCTATAGAGTAGGTTTCACGAAGTGCACCCCTAGGGCACTCAAAGAAATCGGGAGATTTGCTTTGAAGGAGATGGAACTTCAGATGTGCGCATTGACACCAGGCTCAACAAAGCTGTCTGGGCCAAAGGAATAAGGAACGTTCCATACCGCATCCATGTGCGCATGCCCAGAAAATGCAATGAAGTCGAAGACCCACAAAACAAGCTCTACACTCTGGTAACCTACGTCCCTGTGACCACATTTAAGAATCTACAGACAGTCAATGTGGATGAGAACTAACTGCAGAGTATACAATAAAACTGTAAAACCATCAAAAAAAATACTGTAGAGGACATCATTGAAATAACAGAGGAAACTGGAACAGAGACTTCCGGATCAGAAAAATAGTAGTATGTCAATATTAATTTTTTGATCCTGATAAATGCACCGTGGTTACACAAGGGAGTGTCTTTGCTCTTAGGAAAGGTGGCCAACAGCTGCTATAAAGAGTGTACTTTTCTTTAAGTCTGAAATTAGACCAAAATTTTGTGTATAAAATTACTAGTCTGGATTTATTGGCTGGACAAAATTCCAGGTTTATTGTAAGCTATGTCCCATGCTTACTACCTGCATCCGTGTATATTTTATGTGCTCATAAGGAGACAATATTAGTGGGCACTTAGTTTTTGGCGAAGTGGCCTTACTTGAGGTTGGTTAGGAAACCCTAATAAGAGAGTAATTACATTCCTTAAGTAATAGCTGCAAAGTGCCACACGAGGGCAGCAAATCACCATTGCTGCAGGCTCAGCTCAGGCTGAAGAAAATCCCACGCACACAAGTGTGTCAGAAGCCTGTGAGACTCTAGCCTACATTGTCTTCCCGCCTTACAGTCCAAAATAGGTTCGACCAACAGTTTCTCCAGTCAGGGTTTTCTCCAAGGCCAATCTGGGCAGAACCAGCAGAACGCCTTTTCTACCTCAACCCGTAGGGCACTCCCAGAAGCAGCTCTCAGCTTGGAAGCCAGGTGCAAACAACTTGGGACCTGTTTCTCAACACAGGTGCTACTGCAAGTCTGGATGATGCAATTTTTGGTTCTGGGAATGCTTACCTTATGCGCCATCTCCAGTGGTTCTCCACCTTTGATAAGAATGCCATTCTGAGCGCCTACTCCCGTCCCTACCATCACAGCTGTTGGAGTGGCCAGTCCCAATGAACAGGGACAGGCAATACATAGCACGGTGATCGAGGCTTGAAAAGCAAAGCGGATGATGGTCTCTGTTCGGGAGATGCTTCTATTATAGCCCTTTAGAAGACATACATCTTGGTTAAGAGTTCAAATGGCACAAAACAAAAGAAACGAAGCTCGACCCTGTTCACAGTCATAGTGTCAAAGTCACATACTCACCAAGCTACCAGTATATATGTTCTCACTAAAAAAAACATTTTTTTCATCTATAAAAACAAAAAGTTGGAGTGGACATAACTGGTGAGGGACAATTGTAAAGTCAAGATGCCGTGTTCTGATGATTCTAGAGTTCCCAAATATGAAGCAAAAATATAAAACACAGATTTCCATTTTTTCCATATCCAGAGCAAATGCTTTTGCTTGGAACACTGAGGAAAAACACGAGACATGATTCTTAACCAGGTTCTGATTCTCTATATATTTATAAGGGCCATAAATCTGCCTTTCACACAATTTTTGGAAGAATAATTTTTGGCATATGAAGAGTTTAATCATATCCTAATAAGGTCCTTTTGGATGTCACAGTATGAACTGAGCTTATCTGGTAGTTCAGCTCCCAGTGACACTGAGCATTTGCCCATGTGAAAAACTCTTCAAGAAAGATGTGTAGGAACCACTGAACGCATGAGAAGATTCTTTGTTCTTTCAGTTAAAGAACAAACAGTATAAATAGCATAGCATTTTAAAAAAATAAGAAATCTGAGCCAGAAAGATGCTTCAGAGGATTAAGGCACTTGTATGCAAACCTAATGACCTGAGTTTGATCTCTGGAACCTACATTGTGGAAGCAGAGAACTGACCTCTGAAAGCTGTCCTTTGATCTCCACGTGAGTGCCATGGCATGTGTGCCTTCTTTCTGTCTATCTGTCTACTATCTACCCATCCATCCATCTAACCATCTATCTGTCTATTATCTACCTATCCATCCATTTAACCATCTGTCTGTCTATTATCTACCTATCCATCCATCTAATCATCTATCTATTATCTACTTATCCATCCATCTATCTGTCTTGTATTATCTACCTATCCATCCATCTAACCATCTATTATCTACCTATCCATCCATCTAACCGTCTATTATCTACCTATCCATCCATCTAACCATCTGTCTATTATCTACCTATCCATCCATCTAACCATCTGTCTATTATCTACCTATCCATCCATTTAACCATCTGTCTTCTATTATCTACTTATCCATCCATCTGACCATCTATCTATTATCTACCTATCCATCCATCTAACCATCTGTCTTCTATTATCTACGAATCCATCCATCTAACCGTCTATTATCTACGTATCCATCCATCTAACCATCTATTATCTACCTGTCCATCCATCTAACCATCTATTATCTACCTATCCATCCATCTAACGGTCTGTCTTCTATTATCTATCTCTCCCCTTCTCTCAAATAAATAAATACAGATTTTTAAAAAATAAGAAATCACGATAAGACTATCTTATAATAATTGACTTAAAAGATTTTAAGCTCTCAGAACTTCCCAGTATTCATTTTAGGATTATAGCTCTATCAGAGAAACAAATCTGGAAGGGATTTCCATCACTATCAGCCTTAGACTTTTATATATATCGTATGTGTATGTTTTCACAGATGCTGTATGTTTTTGCCTATGAGAATTCCAATTTTATACCTTTGGTATCACTATCTCTATTTCTCTAATACAGAGAAGTCAAGTGAGTTAAAGTTGCTGCATCTACTGTAAGGCACAACATACTTTAGAACTTTATAGGCCATCAGAGAACTTACAAGTAGGTGCTAATAGTATACATTTATAAAGACAGGATAAATTATCAAGTATTTTTAATGTATTATTTTAGCCTGGTGTGGTTGTGCATGACTATAATCCCAATACTTAAGAGGTGGAGGCAAGTGGACCATGAATTTAAAATCGCTGTCAGATGTAGATCAAGTGCAAGGCCAACCTGGGCTACACCTGACTTACGAACACAAAATACATGTTATCTCATTCAACTTTCACAACCACTGCAAGTTATGCACAATGGGTACTATTACAATGTAATGTTACAAATGAGAAAACAAAGTCAGAGCAATTATGTCACCTAAGATCACAGTGATAGGCAATGGCCCATATTACATACATTAGCCGCCCTTAGTAACTCAGCAACTGTCTCTTGGTTATTAGAGTCAATGTTGAGATATTGTAGTACTTGTGTGGAATCCTTGCTTTACTAAACCATTTCTCCGAAGTATAAGAGTACGATGGTGGCAACTTAAATATGGAAAAGAAATGTCATGAGTGCTTCTTTTAAGTGAAAATTCTTGACAATAAGGTAAGGGGAAAAAAGTGAACGCAGAAGTTACCAATACCTACAATAGCTGCAAATCTATCCATGACAGTGAGGCAGTGCACAACAGTTGTTTACTTAAGATGGAAAAGGCACTTCATGTGTGTGTATAAATGAAAGAAGATGGGACATAGAATATGTCATGTACTACCTGTAGTTTCAAATATCCACTGATAGTCTCAGAATATATACCCTGAAGAAAAAGAGGGATTTCTGTACTGAGAATTCATTTTATTTGCCTTTTCTTTTCCCTTTTCTCCCTCTCCGTCTAGCCTTTTTTTCTATTCTCCTTGTCTCTTTTTTGTGCTGGGAATCAAACACAGCATCTCATAATGTGAGACAAGCATTCTACCACTAAATAGTATCCTCAGTCTACACTTGTAATTTTCAAAATTGTTTCTGCTAATTACTTCTACAAAAGATTCACAAACTCTCAACAAGGTAGTCATCACACGTCACTTACAGGAAAGTAGGTTTCCACAATTTCAAAATTCTGAAATCCAATTATAATCCAGACCAAGAGGGTAGCAATGGAAACTAAGACGATGAAAGGAACAAAGTAGCCACTGAGTTTGTCGGCAAACTGCTGGATAGGAGCCTAAAATTAGAAATAATAACAGTAGCATTAAGTATCTCAAAGTTTCCTTTTCTGATAGCTGAATACAGAGGCTATCTGGTAATCAGCATTGACAGAATGCTTAATAACTAAAGTTCATCAAAAGAAAATATAAAAGCAGGGTTAAGACATGCTGAGAAGACTTCAAAGAATACACTTTCAGATTCTCCCAAGGGGGGCAGGTTACCTTTGAGGTCTGTGCCTCTTCCACAAGTTTAACGATTTGCGAAAGGGTTGTGTCCGCTCCAACATGGGTGGCGCGAATGAGCAGGGATCCATTCTGGTTGATGGAGCCAGCGATCACTGTGCTGCCAGGTTTTTTAGCCACAGGCATCGCCTCGCCTGAAGGAGGGGTGGAGAGACAGAATTAGGACATGGAAAGGCTTACTATGGTTCTTAAAACATACCTTTATTGGCTGACTTTTAGCAAATGCTTAGAAAGGAGACTCTACAAAATAGAATCTGGACATGCACGCAGGTGAAGTTTGCCCCCCATTTACTCCCTACATCAGTGCTAGGCCATATTCTTTCAGTGGGGAAAAAAAAACCCTAACGTGTTTGCGCTTCTGGGCAGATACTTTGAGAGCTTCACCCTAGTCCTAGATCACAGGCTGATAACAGAGCATTTCGAAATGCGGGAGGGAGTGGCTCTGTAAATGACTGGGACTAGGCTGTTGCTGTTACAAAATGGGCCAGGATCAGCAACAGCACACTGAAAGACAGTTCCCACATTCGAACTGGCAGTAGCTCCACTCCTGAGAAACAGGGTCCTGAATTCTGTCCTACTGATCATCAACTGAGCCTCTGCAAGGAGTGGGCAGAAAGGTGGGGTAGGAGAGGCGCTGACCTGATTCTGCTCCACGCTGCCCTGTGTTATCTGAGGTTGTAAAAACCCAGATCCTGCTCTTTTCAAGCTCACCTGCCATGGAGAACTTAAGTCTAGCTCACCTGAGATGAGATCAGACTCTATGGCAGGAGAACAATCATTAGCAACATGACGAAATAACAAACCCAAAGAAGCTGACTTAATACAGCTTTTAAAAGAACTCAGATTCTTTGCTCACAATTTTTACAGACATACCCATTATACCTATAAAAAGTTCCTCAGTTTTATACCTATTTTTCATTAATATGCTGAATTCACTTTCACTTTTATGTCATGGACCTCTGACAGCATACCTGTGATGAGGGACTCATCGACCATAGAATGCCCTTCGATGACACGGCCATCCACAGGAAACTTGCCTCCTGGAACCACCTTAATGATATCTCCACGCTGTACAAGTTCCACATCCACTTGTTCTTCACTAAATGTGAGTTAACATAAAAAGCATCATAGCAAACGCTTCCTACTCTGACCTCTTCTGATGAGCTTTTCAGATCATGCCAAGTTGGCAACTCCTTAACTACTAGCAAGGGAAGCTATGACCAACATTGATGCCAGGAATGACTATATTAGTCCTGCTCACTGGTGGCAACACACTGTTGCTCTAAAGCAGGCACTCTGAATACTTGTTGAATAGTCACTGAACCAGTGAAGAATTAAAGTACATTGCCATATCCAGGCACAGTGGCGAGCCCCTTCAATCCCAGCGCTTGGGAAGTGGACGCAGGAATAGGAGGGCAAGGTCATACGTGGCTACGCAGTGAGTTTACGATCAGTCTGGGCTACAAGAGAGCCTGTCTCCAAAAAAAAAAAAAAAAAAGAGCCATGGATTTTGCTAAGAGAAATCAAGTTTTTTTTTAAACTACATAAGGTTGTTTAAAGAATGTTTTTAGGGGCTGGAGAGGTGGCTCAGAGGTTAAGCCTCCGCCTTGCAGGTGGAAGGTCCTGAGTTCGGATCCCAGATCCCACGTATAGACGCCAGGCAGAAGCGGGGGCGGCCTGCGCTTCTGGTCCTGGTAGGGCGGAGCCTGTGAATCCCGGGGCAGAAGGAGGTAGAGGCGTCCATGGTGGTTCACGAATTCGTCCGTGGTTCTACACATACACAGACACACACACACACACACACACACACACACACGCACACATACACACACGCGCGCACACACACATATGCACACAGTTGAATAAATAATAATAATAAAAAAAATTTAAAGAATGTTTTTAGTATAATGCTAAGATAAAATCTAATCAAGTTTTAATCTCTAACTTCCAATTGAAGTTTGAGTGAGTTATAGAAAGTTATGTGACATCATAGAAGTACAGAGACAAGTTCGGATTTGGGAATCTGATAGTTCTGCAGGACTAGCTTTTATACAGTAGTCCATAGACCATGTGATGGATGTTTCTTCTACAAGTCAATCATACTGAGGGGGCAGAAGGAAGGAGAAGATAAGAGGAATAAAGGAACTATTCCATATGAAAAAAATAAGACACAGGATAACAGTTACATATATGAACCAAAACATTATATTGTATCTGTATGTGCAGATCAAAAAAATACAATGAAGTCTGAGGTTGTAGCTCAGTGATAGAATATTTGTCTAGTATGCTTGGGGACTCAAGTTCAATCAATCCCTGGCACCAGAAAAATCAACAAATTAATTTAGCTAGTTTCTTCTAAGAATGCAATAAGCATATTTGAATTCTATTTCAAGCAGAATTATAATTTAGAAACAAAAGGAGATACGTGTACATAGACTGATTATTACATGACATTTAAGGAATAATTTTTATTTTGTTAGTTATGAGTCAGGTATAAGAATATGTGCTGAGAGGCTGGCAAGATAGCTCAGACAGTAAAGACACCTGCACTCACACCAGGTAACCTAAGTTTGACCCATGGAAGTTCACATGGTGGAAGGAGAGAACCAATTTCTGATAGATGACCACTGACAACTTCCACATATGTACCATGGGCATGCGTATGCTTGTTCACTCTCTGGGGTGCTCTGTGTGTGTGTGTGTGTAATATCTTTTTCTCTTTCTAATAAATAGATTTTTTTAAAAGAAATGTCCTGAAATCACCAGGTTCCTAAGTGCTGGGATTACAGTAAAACTATATGGCTAGAATTTCCTTTTTCTGCAGCAACAGAAAAAAAAAGATAAAACAAGACAAATGAAGCAAAGTATGACAAAATGGGAACAATTGTTAAATCTGGGAGATAGACATGTGGAACTGTAATACTTTTCCACTTCAGGGTACATTTGAAAGTTCTTATAAATAGTTTCAAAATGAGAAGGGAAAAGAAGAAAGTTGAATACCTCAGGATAATGTTTTCAGAGTTAAGAGTTATGATAGTTGCTTCCGTAGCCTGTAGTGAAATTAGCTTTGCAAGAGCCTCTGATGTTTTGCCCTATAAAGCGAAAAACAAAGTCAATAACAATTCTCAGAAAATGTTCACACCTTAACCAAAATCATATAATCTCTAACATTCATACAAAGGTCAGCTCAAGAAATATCAAGTTACTCAAAGATGCATAGGCAAAATACATGAATAGGCATATCATTCATGAGAGACTATAAAAATCCTAAAACCAATACATGGAAAAATGTTTACTAGAGCAACTCTACTGAATGCTATTGGTTTAGCAAAAATTTAGATTAGATGCAATGTTGAGGAGGGTGGAAAAAACTACTTCACTGACATACCTTTGTTGGCAAAAAAAAAAAAAATCTCACAACTTAGAATACGAAACCACAGAAAAAAATTAAATTCAACAATTTCATTCTTTCTAACTGAACCGAACATACTAAGTTCAGAGGAAATGACTTGTTAGATTTGAGTGTGTTCAGTGCAGGATCATCCAAACTAACATAAAAATGAAGTAATCAAATTAAAAAAACTGGAATAGTAAAGAAGAGTGTGGTAACTGAGCAGATTATTATAGTTCACAAATACTCAGTTGAACAATCCAGACTTCAATCACAGGCAGAAACTGCAGCGTTCAGGTGACCAAGTGGTACATATAGGGCTTTCAGCTTGGGTAAATATAAAAGCAAGCATACAAGATTAAAAGCGGGTTCATGTTCCAACATGGAAGAATGGGTGGACATTTTCTCTTTTGATTTTAAGCCATGTGTCACATCAATTTCTCAATGAATTAATAACCTGATATAAGTAAATAAGGACTCCTCAGATTCTTCTCATAAAATAACTATGGGCGTATACTATCTGCAACAGTAATATAAAGTTGGTAAACTTACTAAAGGAATATTCAGCTGAAAAAATTGCCCAAACTAAAATACCTCTAAGAATAAATGATTAATTGGAGAAGTCAATGCATGTTTCCAGTAAGTGGTCTTTAATCCATCCAAGCTTTTAGCAAATGTTACCCTAGTACTTTACCTTTGCTATATGCTCCAGCCATCTTCCCAGCGCAATAAACACAAACAGCATAGGAGGCGTGTCAAAGAAGGTGATAGGGTTCACTTTGGCTCTCTCATATATTGCGACCAGAAGAATAACCAAAGAGTAGGCGAACGCAATGGTGGTTGCCAGAACGATTAGTACATCCATATTCGCTGTCTTATGCTTCAGTGCTTTGTAGGCCTGAATGTAGAAGTACCAGCCTCCACAAAACTGGTATGCAGGAATGATAATCAGTGAATTTTTTAAATGCCGAAATTGCCATCTATACCTCAATAAATTAAGCTAACCTATCAATAGTTACTTTCTGTGGCTTTTAGTTTAATGGTAAAAATGAAGGGGATTTTTAAAAAACTTATTTATTTATTTTGCGTGTGTGTGTGTGTGTGTGTGTGTGTGTGTGTGTGTGTGTGTGTGTGTGTGTATATGTCAGAGGGCACTGTGTGTGCCTGTGGAGGCCCAAGGGTGACTTCTGGAATCACCCTGGATTGTTCAACCTCCTCTTCGCTTTGCTCTGGAGTTTCCCAGGCTCTGCCTTCTAGAGTCGGAAGTATAGGTTGCTGCCATTTGCACCTGGTATTTTAATGTGAGATCCAGGATCTGAACTCAGGACCTTCTGCTTGGGAGGTAGAGGCTTAATCCCTGAGCCATTTCTTCACTCCAGAAGTATATCTTTCTAAAGTAAAAGTCCATCTCAAAATAAAGATTGAAGCATACAGAAAATGGCAACTCCCTAGAGAAGCCTACAGGTCTCCTTGCGTATGTCATATTTTTTGTCTCTCTCTTAAAGAACCCTACACCCTTGTTTTTGGGTATGTCTTATCTTTATGTCTGAGGGCCTCTCTTTTTCTTAGCCTTCATGATTAAGCATATATTAAAATGTCATTATTAAACCCAACTCTCACTCATTAAAAAAGAAAAATATAGAAAGTAAATAAGTACCAGAAAGAAATAATAAATAATGATATATGGTAGGAAATATGAAATCCAAATTCAAAGACTTCACTCTTTTTCTCTGCTTTATCATTGAACAAGATTCTCAGCAGTTAAACCAGCATAAAATGATCAGACTCCTGATAATATTTGTTTTGCAACTGAAAATAGCATTGCTTGCTGCATTTTGGTTATATTCCACTATCAACAAATATACTTGCTATTACTCACTTACCTGTACAGGTACACACAATAGAAAAGACAGCAAATTCATAATGGAGAGTCCTGGGAGGATCTGATGCTCCAGGAACATAGAAGAATGGATGCTGATCATTTCTTCACTAGTTAGGTTCTGATTGTGGTGAAGAGTGGCAAGCTGGTGGTCCATGACCATCATATATATCATCAGTCCCATGACAGGGATACAGAAAAACAGGCTCACAAGGAAGGACCGTCTCCATCTTACATGGAAAAAATTATGAAAAAGAAACATTTTAGTCATAAGTTAATAGTTAAATAATCTATGTACTACAGGGGCTGGAGAGGTGGCTCAGGGGTTAAGCCTCTGCCTTGCAGGCGGAAGGTCCTGAGTTCGGATCCTAGACCCCATGTATGCCCCCCCAATGCCTAGGAGGCGGGCGCAGGCAGCCGCGGCCCCAGCAGGAGGCTGAGCTTCGTGCCCGACGCCCCCGGATCCACCTTATCCCATCCACTGTAAGAGCGACATTGAAAATCTGACATGCTGAGAGTGTGTTAGATTACCAGTGAGGAGTCAAAAATCTGGTTTTACTGACAATCTAAAAGTACTTACTGTTTTATTTCTCGTTTATGATCTAAGTGACTTGCTGACCGATCTTTCTTGACCAGAGAAGCTTGAAAGCCTAGGCTCTAAGGAAATTCATAAGAAAAAAGTCATTTCACTCAATAACTCAATAGATACATATGCTTATGAGAAATTCTTAGCCATAGTAGAATCAATTAGAAGAAGGCAGGTCATGGGTGCTGGCTCAGGGGTTAAGACTCTGCCTCATAAGAAGGTCCTGAGTTCAGATCCCAGATCCCATGTAAAAACGCCAGGTGGAACCTGCGGAAGCCTGCACTTCCAGCTCTGGTGGGCAGAGGCTGGGAAATCCCAGAGTAAAGTGATCCAGGATAATTCCAGAAGTTACCCTTGGTTCTCCACAGGAACACACAGTGCCCTCTGACACCCCCCTCCCAACACGCACACAGTAACCGTCTAAGGCCTTCACAGGCTTGACCTCTCGTTCCATCAGCAAAAGAACCTGAATTAAAATAATTTTTCCCAGCACAACAAACTATAAAAGGGAACCACACATGAGCAAGAGTAATTCCACATACTATGTTTGCAACTGCTAGGGGAAATGGTGCCTGTCTTACATTTGCTGCAAGTGCAACACAGTGAAAGGAGCAAGTTCGATTGATTAGGCTCAAACCCATGTGACTCCATAAGTAACTTCTCTTGAGGTTCTTCACCTCCAAAATAAGACAGCAGCCCTGATGTGGGAATTTGGAGTTGAAGCTTGGCGATCTTTCATCACGGAGTACCTGCTGAAGGGATCTATTTTGAAGGTACTCAATAAAGCTGCTAGCTTGGCAAAGATGCCAACGATATTGGTGCTTACTCTAAGGGGATCTTACCTTAGCTGTTAACATGCTTCAAGTGACTTGAATGCCAACGTTAAACACTGAAAGCACTGTCAAGTGTATTACTGCTTAAGATTGTTTGAAGAAAAAGGACGAATTCAGCACTTGAACTTGAAAGACGGGTTTCTTTTTTTTTTGCTTTATTTTGACCTAAGAAACTACAATGCATCTAGCACAATGCTTCAAGTCCTTAGCATGAATCTGCCTTCTGAATTTTACTTTACGCCCATCTTTTAAGTGTTTTAAGTGATTTCTAGCTCTAGCTTAAGACTGCTTGTGATTAGCAATAGAAATAAGGGTATCTTTGCCTAAGTTGTCCTGCTGAAGGGCACAAGAAAATAGAGCAGATGCACACTAAATTTTAAGGTAAATCCCTTTTGTGTTATTCACAGGCATTATACTTTTCCAATTGTCTTTATCTAAAGCAAACCAGATGTGGTTCCAGAAGAGTGTTGACAGAATAGGTAAAGTCAGGGCACTTACTTCAATTGTATGGATGATGTCTCTAGGACCAATAACTTCTGGGTCATATTTAACATGTGCTTTATTGGTTGCCAGGGCCACAGAGCAGTAGAAGATCCCTTTTTGCTTTGTCAGAGTCGACTCTATTTTATGTACACAGGAGGCACACGTCATTCCTCTTACCTGTTAAGAATGAAACTTTTGTTATTCAGAAACTTAAACATGAGTTAGTACTTCTAACTAAAAAAACTATTAAAATAGAATTCCATTTTTATGAGAGTGCTACCTCATCACTCTAGTGAATTTTAGGTGTAATAAAAGGGTCTAGAATTGATCCTGGGAATGGCTATACAAAGCTATGCATATACTAAACTCTACTAGATGGTACATTTTCAAAGAATGAATTGTGTCATATGTGAATTATATCTTTAATAAACTTACTAATTAGACAATTCTGTATTTTTTGTATTGAACAAAGATATAGTCCAGACTGCAAGAAATTAGGTAGAAGAACAACTTATTTAAAAGCTCCTTAGCTGTTCAATCCCAGCACTGGGGAAGTGGAAGTCACAGCAAAGATCAGGAGTTCAAGATCATTCTTGGCTACACAGGTTTCTCTTGAAGTTCTGCACCTCCAAAATAGGACAGCAGCCCTAATGTGGGAATTTGGAGTTGAAGCTTGGCAATCTTTCATCATGGAGTGATGGTACTCAATAAAGCTGCTAGTTTGGCAAAGATGCCAATGATATTGCTGCTTACACTAAGGGGATCTTACCTTAACTGTTAACATGCTTCAAGTGACTTGAATGCCAACGTTAAACATTGAAAGCACTGTCAAGTGTATTACTGCTTAAGGTTGTTTGAAGAATACAGGATGAATTCAGCACTTGAACTTGAAAAAAGGGTTTTGTTTTGTTTTGTTTTGACCTAAGAAACCACAATGTATCTAGCACAATGCTTCAAGTCCTCAGCATGAATCTGCCTTCTGAATTTTATTTTACGCCCATCTTTTAAGTGTTTTAAGTGATTTCTAGCTCTAGCTTAAGACTGCTTGTGATTAGCAATAGAAATAAGGGTATCTTTGCCTAAGTTGTCCTGCTGAAGGGCATAAGAAAATAGAGCAGATGCACACTAAATTTTGAGGTAAATCATTTTTGTGTTACTCACAGGCATTATACATGAGACCCTGTCACAAAGAAACAAACGGAAAAAGCCTCCTCCTCCTGTCACTACTACTCCGCGATAAATTCCAAAAGACATCAATCATTATTCCTTGCTTCCATTGCCCTGTTTACTTCCCCCTCTCTGTGTATTTTTCATCCTATGGAAATGAACAGGTTTACTGTTAACTTTCAGTGAAGGTAAATGGGTGACAAAAGTGTCCCAATGTTGTATGTATGAAGATAGCTTTCCCTACAATTTCAGTGGGATCAGGGTTTCCTTGAGCATGGATATGCAGGACTACCAGAATGGCTATATGAAAAACCCCTTCCTCAAAACAAGATAGTTCAGTGGGAAAGTCATCTGCTGGCAAACCTGGTGACCCAAGTTCAATCTCAGAAGCCTACATGGTAGAAGAAGAGAGCTGTCTTCTAAACACTGTCCTCTGACCTCCACCCATGTACCATAATAGGCATGTGAGCACTTTTCTCTCTCCTAAAATAAATAAAATAATACAGAGAAGCGTTGATAGGGCTGGAGGTACGCTCAGAGCAGAGCACTTGCCTAGCAAGTCTGAGCCACCCCCCCAAAGCATCAGCAAAACTGACAAAAGCCAGAGAAGGCTGTCCTGAAGCAGCAAGGCTGTTGAGTTTGAGGTCAGCCTGAGCAATACAGTGAGACCTTACTTAGAAAATAATTAACAAACCAAAATATAAACAAACAAACAAACAAATAAACAAACAAACAGTGAAAGTGTCAGAAAATAGCCATTGATAAATCCTGGAAAATGACTAATGGGTAATCATCAACTGCTTCTTCAAGAGTATTTATTGAAGATGTATCAACAAAAATGATGAGTAAAGCCCTCTAAGGCAGGCATGGGAACACACACCTATATACCATCACTTAGAAGGCTGAGGCAGGAAGATCAGGAATTTAAAGCTAGCCTCACTCACACGAAGTACATGTGATCCTGCCACAAAAATAAATGAATAAAAATAAATTCCTCTACACATCCCTCCATAAAAACATGGAGAAATGGACAGCAATTGTTAGAACAAAATTTTTTTAGAAGTCTGGATATTAAAACATGCAGAAATTCAGGATGCATTTACTCAAAACCAAATCAAAAGAATCTTGACCAAAAACAGCATGTGATGTGGCATCCCCTGGATTCTGTGGGAGCCAAACTAACAGCCCCTAATCATGTGGAAAGCAGCATCAGGTCACCCATTGAATAGGGCAGAACAAAGTCAGAGTGCTCCCAAAGCCTTGTTTCCTGAGAATTTTCACTGTTTGCTATTTTTGATGGATCCCTCCTGCAAAAATGCACTCCCCAAGTGGGGCTCACCGCGTTTCTTCGCAAGTAATGCTTTCATTATTTGCACTCAACTTTTTATTTAAACTGGAGTTTATTTTGGAACAAGGTTAGTTTCTCTTCCGCTCATTTCCCTCCCTGTGCTTCTTTCCTCTCTTCCTTAAAACAGTTTCACCTTATCCTCACCAGGCCTGCGCTACAACTGACATATCAACATTTCCCCACAGATTAGTGAGGGACTCACGAGTGAAACCTTAGGGGCTAGGGCTAGACAGGTGAAGGAGAGTGTCCCTATTAGTGGGTCTACCCAAGGAAGGGTCTTTAATCTGCCACAGAGGCCTGAG
The DNA here is from genome assembly GCA_023101885.1 of Typhlomys cinereus. Taxonomy (NCBI): domain Eukaryota; kingdom Metazoa; phylum Chordata; class Mammalia; order Rodentia; family Platacanthomyidae; genus Typhlomys; species Typhlomys cinereus. Next base: position 216,383 of record JALPQD010000181.1, read on the forward strand.
CCCATACTAATGAAGACAACCTGAAGAAAACCTGGGGCCTACGCAAGCAGATAGGCAGAAGGGTGGGAGGAAAATGGGGGAATAGGTGAAGGAAGGTGAGGGTAGGAAAGAAAGGGGAGAGGAGAGAAGGGAAGGGGGGCAGGGACAACTAGAAAACTAGAAAATAAAAATAATTAAAAACAACAAAAAAAGTGTCACACTATATAGCCTAAGATGGCCTCAAACTCCCAACAATCCTCCTGCCTCTGCCTCCTACATGATGAGATCACATGCACGCACCCCTACACTCCCGTATGTTTTGGGTTTTAAAATCATATAACAATTACATTCCAAGCTTAAAGACTCATTAAATCATAGTTTATCCTCCCACTTTGCAGTTTCCTTCGTTTTTGTTATATGCCGTATGTTCCAAGCCTTTAATTATCTTTAGAATGCCTCTACGGAACCCTCTCCAAGTCTCCCCTGGAAATCTCGCCGATCACACAGGAATTTTTACTTACAACAAGTTCCAAAACACCATCCCCTTCAGCGTTTTCTATCACCGTGGCTCCAAATCCAAGCTCTCGGATCAGTTCTGCTACCAGTGAAGGTTGGATAACAGTTGGGTTATACCTTACTTCTGCTTTGCCGGCCATCAGAGCCACAAGTACAGAATATATTCCTAGGAACATTGATAAGAAAGCTTATGTCATAACTACGTTGTCATGGTTTTCATTTAACTGTGAAAGTGCATTAACAGGCATTCACTACTTACATACAAGTCTTGGGCTCAAACGAAGTCAACTATTTGAAAAAATGATCTTATCACTTAATGTTAGTACAGTTTTAATCATAATTGTATAAAAGAGAAACCAACATAACAAAGTTGATGCACCCATCACCCAGCTTCAACACTTGGTTCATGTTTTTTAAGATATGGGATATTCCTGTTGGTCAGGCTGGCTCTGAATGCAAGATAGGCTACCCTCCTGTCTCAGCCTCCTGAAAGGCTGGCAGTACATGTGCCACTGCAAACAGTTCTCCTATCTACATTCCTACCCATTTTACTCCATGTCCATTACCAGATTATACTGAAGCAATACCATACACTGTGTCATTTCATGTGTAAATATTTAAATATGAATCTCCGAAAGATAGACTCCTTAAAAACAACCACGAGAGAGCTATGTGGATGTAGCTCGGTAACAGAACACTTGCATAAGCATGCATGAGGTTCAGAGTTCATCCCTAGTACCACAAAAATACCATTTTCAAGTCTAAAATATTTAATATCGTCAAATATCTAGGGAGGAAAAAGGCTCATATTTCTACAATTTTATCGTAACTATTAATTTAGCAAACTTTCTGTCCAAATTAGAATCCTGTGAATTACAACAACTTAAGTCTAGATCTTGTAGATAAAAAGTAGTTTTATAAAGTAGGAAGACATGGGCTGGTGAAGCTCACGAGTTTGGTTGGTTGAGTGAGTGGTTGCTTAACATGGGTAAGACCCTGATTCCATCCCCAGCAACTCATAAAACTGAGCATGGTGGTAGATGACTGTGATCTCAGCACTCAGGAGGTAGAGGCAGAAAGACCAAAGTCATCCTTGGCTACATAGTGACTTTGAGGTTAGCCATGCCTACGTGAGACCTAAGAGAAAGAGAAAGAGAAAGAGAGAGAGAGAGAGAGAGAGAGAGAGAGAGAGAGAGAGAGAGAGAATGAGAGAGAGAGAGAGAGAATGAGAAAAAAGTAGAGAAAGAGAGAGAAGACAGAAACACAGAAAGGAAAAAGAAAGAGAGAGGAAGAAGGAAGGAAGGGAGGGAGGGAGGGAGGGAGGGAGGGAGGGAGGGAAGGAAGGAAGGAAGGAAGGAAGGAAGGAAGGAAGGAAGGAAGGAAGGAAGGAAGAGAGGGAGGGAGGGAGGGAGGGAGGGAGGGAGGGAGGGAAGGAAGGGCGGGAGGGAGGGCGGGAGGAGGGAGGGAGGGAGGGAGGAAGGAGGAAGGAAGGAAGGAAGGAAGGGAGGGAGGGAGGGAGGGAGGGAGGGAGGGAGAGAAGGAAGGAAGGAAGGGAGGGCGGGAGAGAAGGAAAGGAGGGAGGGAGGAAGGAAAGGAGGGAGGGAAGGAGGGAGGGGGGAGGGAGGGAGGGAGGGGGGAGGGAGGAACAGAATAGAAGGAAGAGAGAAGAGAGGAGCGGAGAGGAGAGGAGAGGGGAGGGGAGAGGAGAGGAGAGGGGAGGGGAGGGGGGAGGGGCGGGGAGGGAGGGGAGGGGAGGGGAGGGGAGGGGAGGGGAGGAGAGGGAGGGAAGGAAAGGGAGGGGAGGGGAGGGGAGGGAAGAGGAGAGGAGAGGGAAGGGGAAGGAAAGAGAGGGGAGGGGAGGGGAGGGGAAGAGGAGGGGAGGGGAGGAGAGGAAAAACTAATAAGACAGATTCCTACAGAAGGGAATTAATACACTTGGGAAATCATTGTAATTATAATCAAGAATCCAAGAATGTACCAGCACACATACATGCAGCCATACATGCACACACACATGCATGCATGCACTACAACATTATCAAATGAAAGTCATTTAAAAACTCAGATTTTACTGCCTCACACTAATCTGTAAAGCTTTTCTTCCCAGAAAAGAAAGATGCCAAATAACTTGTTCATAAAGCAAGGAAGTTTATTTCTGACAGACATTCTGTTTGCTGGTACAAACTTTTGTTAACAACTTAGTTCTAATTCCCTAGGCAGCTACAGCTATCATAATTCCACAAAGCAAACATAATTCTTTCTAGGAACCTATGGTACTTGGCAAATAACTAATAGGGAATGAAGATCAAGAGTCTGGTTTGTATGAGCGGAAATAATAAAAAAAGTATTTAAAAAAAAGTCTGTAAGTCAGCCTTGAAGTCTGAATTTAAAAAAAATCAAGTATTAATTTACTAACTGCTTTTAACTTTTAAAGTTCCTAATATAATTTCAATTTTCTATATGAAGTACTTATATTTGAGTTTTCTGCATACAAAATAATTCAGGTGATCAGTTCAGGGGAAAATGTCAGCAATGAATAGAGACAGAGAAAAATGTATAATAAATTTTTGTGCTTCCACTGAATGTATAGCCAAGCAAAAATAGAAGAAATAGAAGAAAAAAAAATTTTTACTCTTAAAAGCACTTAAGTACATCACAATTTTAAAAATTCTTGAAACTAGGATTCCTGAAGTCACTCTTAGTCCTCCACAGGGGCACACAGTGCCCTCTGATACATACACACACACACACACACACACACACACACACACACACACACACGCACTCAAGCCCAAAATAAAAAAAAATTTAAAAATAGTGGATAAGGAAAATGTGGTATAGCTATACAATGGAGTACTACTCAGCCATCAAAAATGATGAATTACTGGAATTTGCCGGGAAATGGATGTCATTAGAAACAATTATATTAAGTCAAGTATCCCAAACCCAGAAAATTAAGCGCCGTATGTACTCCCTAATAGGTGGCTCCTAGTACCAAACCCACCCAACCCACCTTGAGACACTCAAAGATAAATCTATGTAATACCTACAGTAATTGCAAGGATTATGAACAGGAGGGATGGGGTTGGAGGGCCACACCAGAAACATGGAGAGAGGGGACCATGTTACAGCAGAGAAAATAGGCCTCCATCAAGGACTGCAAGTAAGTAATGTGACACCTGGTTAAGTTCACAGACGTTCCTTCCTGATCATTCACAACTGAGGGGGTATGATCTCACCAGAAGGGGAGGGCATATAGTCTGGCAGATAAAAAGTAACCATTTTGCAAATGGGTGATTGACCCCTCCCTCACTGAGGTTTCCTACTTTTATTACATCTACCCTTGAATGTGCTCTTATAACAAGACTCCAATTTAACAGCTTTTTGTCTCTGGCCAGGGGGTGACATACAGTGCCCATCACGATGGAGTGAAGGGCATTGCAGGAGCAGCAAAACTGCAAAAGAAATTAACAAATCACAATCCAGAACTTCAGAGACTCTATATCAACCACCCAGAACTAGGCCAGACTAATCTCTCTCCATCCTGAAGCTCAGGGAAATTTGCGGAAGAGGGGGCAGTAAGATTGTAAGAGCAAAAGGATGGGAGGAGCAATGATTTGCAAGATACTCCACACAAGTTAGGGCCGAAGCAATCATAATTGGATTTTGCATGACCTGCGCAATGTCCAACACACTATTGACCTCACAAAGTCTAGCATCTGCTAAAGGCACCAAGATCCTTGGAGGCAAGCGATTGACAGCCACAGTAGTGTTCCTATGCTTAAGGGGAACACGGGAAAGGGTTCAGGGAAATGCCTGGGTCCTTATACATCATCGGAGAGGAGGGACCAGAGGACAGTCAGGCATGTACAATAAAGACTCTCTGGGAATTGGGGGGGGGGGCACTGGGGGATGGGGAGGGAGGGGTGAGGGGAGGAGGAGTAGGGGATTCGGGGGGGGAGGAGGAGGGAGGGAGGGAACTGGTGCACCTATTAAGTTTGTATGAGCGGAAATAATAATAAAGAATGTATTAAAAAAAAAACATTATCAAGAGAACTTAAGATCACCCACAAAAAAAAAATTTAAAAAATAAATAATTCTTGAAACTCTAAAGTTTTTTTCTATTTTCCATTTTGGGAGCAGTACCAGGAATTGAACACAGGATCTCACACAGACCAAGCAAACCACCTAATGAGCTGCACTATACCACTGAGCTACATACCTGCTTAGCACTCTCATGAGCATTTTCTACAAACATAATGGGGACCTAATGAGAAACTCGCACTGCTTAGGTTAACACCAGGGCTCTGGGTTAGCAATTTTAGTGGGTTAAGGGACAGTGAAGGAATATGAAGTAATTAGTAGAATCAGCTTAATGAATAATATATATATATATATATATATATATATATATATATATATATATATATATATATATATGGGGTTGGGATTGTAGCATCTATTTAATTTACAAGGCACTGGGTTCAATCTCCAGCACTGAAAACAGAAGTTATGACCAGCATTGATGATCTCATGAAAAGGAAATCTCTGTATTGCTTCAAAATAGTTCTCAAACAGGAACTATGCAAGCTTCCTTTTGCTTTCGTTTGCTTGGAAACTGCCCTCCTTTCTTTTTTTTTTTTTTTTTTTTTATTAAAAATTTAATTATACATTTTAAAATTTTTTACCAGTTCCCTCCCTCCCCCCTCCCCTTCCCCCAGTGTCTCCCCCCCAATTCCCAGAGAGTCCTTTATTGTGTGCGCCCAACTCTCCACTGGGTCCTCCTCTCCGATGACATATAAGGACCCAGTGGCATTTCCATAAGCCCTTTCTCTTGTTCCCCTTAATCATAAGATTACTACTATGGCTGTCAATCCCTTGCCTCCAGGGGTCTCGGTGCCCTTAACAGATGCTAGACTTTATGAGGGCAACAGTGCGCTGGACATTGCGCAGGGCATGCAAAGTTCCATTATGATTGCTTTGGCCCCAACTATTGTTGAGAATCTTGCAAATCGTTGCTCCTCCCATCCTTTTGCTCTTACAATCTTACCGCCCCCTCTTCCGCAAATGTCCCTGAGCTCCAGGATGGGGAGAGATTAGGCTGTCCTAGTTCTATGTGATTGATATAGAGTCTCTGAAGTTCTGGATTGTGGTTTGTTGATTTTCTTTTGCAGTTTTTCTGCTCCTGCAATTCCCTTCACTCCATTCTGCTGGGCACTGTATGTCACCCCCTGGCCAGAGACAAAAAGCTGTTAAACTGGAGTCTTGTTATAATAGCACATTCAAGGGTAGATGTAATAAAAGTAGGAAACCTCAGTGAGGGAGGGGTCCATCACCCATTTGCAAAATGATTACTTTTTATCTGCTAGACTATATGCCCTCCCCTTCTGGTGACCTCCTTTCTTTTTTTAATGAGTCAGACAAAGTCTTGACTATTCCAGAAAAAAATGGGAGCTAAAATCAAAAATACACAAATAATAGAATGCAGACACAATATCAAACTTAAAGTGTGTAACTTACATTTTGCAAGAACAATCTTGTTATGTAAGATGATGTATAATTAAACTTGGAGTTACTGCCCCAATAGTCAGAATAAGGTTACCATATCAATCCTTACTTTCTGAAGAAGAAAATACTACTTCTGAATAACATCCATCATTAGGACACACAGGTTAGCACGGCCTAAGCGCCAAAACTAAACTTTGGTCAAATTAATCATAATCGCACATCTGTGTGTGTCATCTTAACAGCTGAGGGTTCAGGCTCTCTGCACAATTGTAGAGAATTAGTAGTTAATCCCAAAGTGAGCCTGCAGGAAACTGTCCAGTTGCTGGGGAAGGCCCAGCCCACAGTGGGTAGGTTCAGTGCCTGGGCAGTGAGTAAGATGGAAGGAATGGTTTGAGAAATTTGGCATTCTCCTATACACTTGACCAGACATGCTGGTCTGACAAGTGAGAATTGTCCCTCTCCAGCTGTTACAATGGATATGGTGTGGCCAGTTCCCTTGGCCCCGGTGTTAGTGTGCACTCTTCTACTACCCTGGAAAAAGGAACTGTAACCAGACTATCATAAGAAAAATGAAACCCCTTGTTCCCTTAAGCTGTTTCGTCATGATTTTATCAGCAATAGGCAGAGTAACTGCTAGAGTCTGTTCAATTAATCTACTATTCTATACTAGGGTATTTGCAAATATGAGTATTAATTTATAAGCTAAAGCATTTGAGCATTGCACATTTGTAATAAAAATCCATTGTTGGTTTTCTAAAATTTTGCAACCTGAAATTAAAATACACAATGCTAAGCAACTTTTGAACATTTTGCCATAAGCAAAGATTGCAGATCAAGCTGTTAGAAAAGACAATATAGAACTAAACAAACCTGATTTGGGTCTGGTACTTGGTGCAGGGAAGGCAATACTGAAACTATTACAGGATTTTTAAGGATAGCTTTTACAAAACACATTTCTCAAAATACATCACAGCCATGATTTAGGAAAATGGTAATGCTATGTAGTCTATTGCAAATTTCATTGGCATTAAAATGTCATCATGAGGTTAATGAGATAAACTATGAACTAACAAACACTGTCAGAAAATCAGGGCTAATCTGTGCACCACAGACCATCTTTATAAGGTGGGCATAATGAACGTGCTCACAAAACACACAAGAGAATAAAGGGACAGAATGTGCAAACAAGTACATAAAAATTACACCAAACAAAAAGGATTAGAAATCTCTTACCTTCTTCTCGTCTTAAGTTCCGTTCAATGTTTGCAACACAAGAAGCACAGGTCATTCCTGACACCTGTATGTAACACTTGGATGTAGTTTCTGCCTCTTCCTTGTTATGAACTGGTGTCATTATTTTATCTGATTCATTAGTTGAGGACAAAAATGGTATTTCCGAGGAGGGCTGAGCTATCATTACCAACGGCTCATTGATGCCTGGTGGAAAGGGAAAGGTTTTTATTTGTGGTGCTGCTGTCACACATCACAACCCACACATACTTCCAGGCCTGCCAACCCCGGTATTTCAAATCAGCAAGGTCCTACAAGCACTCAACAGATACACTGGGAGCAATGAGACGGCTCAGGGGGTAGGGCCCCCTTGCGCAAGGCAGCTGAGCACAGACCTGTCCAGCTGAGTTCTATACGCAGAACTCATATGGTAGAACCAACCTCAAAAGCTGTCCTCTGATTTCAACGTGTATGCTGTGGCACACGTGCGCCTGCCCCCCATCCCTCTCTCAGTAAATATTTTTTAAATACACATTATTATTACCATTTCCCAGTACTGACTTCAAATTTTATTACTGTCTTCTGAGGCTCTCAAAGAAGTGAGACTCAGGTTAACATAAAACTTTAGTTGTATGAAGTTCTTCTAGCCATTATCTTACCCCAGGTAGAGAATAACTAATTACTGGACAGTTCTCATTCTGCCAATTAACTTTCACCATCATGTTGATGATATGCATACTGGCATTAAGCAGTCCTTCCTTATCCGAGGGCGATGCTTTTCAAGACCCACAATGGGTACACGAAACTGCTGAGAGTACTCTAATCCTATGACATGCATATATTTATATATGATCTATATGTATATGTCATAAAGTTTAATTTACAAATGAGACACAGCAAAAGATCAACAGCTAATAACAATATAATTATAACAATATACTGTGTAAAAAACTACATGAATGCCACAGCACTTCAAGACAGTGTCTAACTCTATAATCCCGGCTGCCTTGAACAGGAAGACTGCACATTCTAGGGCAGCCTGGATAACACAAGAAAACCCTGAATCAAACCAGAAAGCTCCTGATCATGCTGCATACAAGACTCCTGAAGACCAGGCAGATGTTACACATGCTATCAAGTGCTTTTAAATTACACTTACTAGTCTGATCAAAATTTCTCCTATTAGACTGTGGGTATAGTTCAGTACTGTGGCATTTGCCTAGCATGTATAGGCCTCTTAGTTCCAACCATACCATTAATATATAGAAAATATATTTTCTTTCTCAGCTCCATCTTTGGAGCCATCTAAAATAACCAGAAAGTTACTTTTGTAGCATTAAATAAAGCTTGTAGATTTACTTGTGCAAACAAAGGAAACATTTAATTCAGAGATTTTTAAATTCATAAACTGGTCAACCCAGATAATTACTTAGACCAGTGCTCTTAGAAGTTCACGTGCATTAGGATTATCTTTAAGATGAGTAAAACTAAAATGTAGGTTTGATTGAATGGTTCTGCAATGGAGCCAAGAGTCTAGTCTGCAAATCATATTTTAAATTGCGAAAATATAGAAATAAGCATACAGAAAAATTTTCATTATGTGTGTAGGACAGTACATGTGCAGCGTGTGTGTGTGTGTGTGTGTGTGTGTGTGTGTGTGTGTGTGTGTAGGCATGTGTTTGCACAGGTGCATGGAGTTTAGAGGAGAATGTCAAGTGTCTTCCTCTATCACTCTTCTGCTTTATTCCCTTGAGACAGTGTTTCTCACTGAAACTGAAGCCCACCATTTTTTCAGCTGGGCTGCTTTCCCCTCACCTGCTCCTAGTGCTGGGGTTGCAAGTGCATGTGGCCACTTCCTGCTTTGTATGTGAATGCTGGGGATTCAAACTCGGGTCCTCATTTGTGCAATGAGCATTCTTGCCCAATGAGCCATCTCCCCAGCATGAAAAAAAAAACTCATTTTTTTGAGTCTAGTCTGAATGTTTATGGTATATACCCAATTTAAATGTAAAAATTACTTCAGTTTCGTATCACATAGGGTATAAATTAAGTTTGGGTTCCTATACATAAGAGCCAAATAAATATTATAAACGACTTGTTTCAATGATATTAACAAACTAAATATATTTACATGGTATCTATCATTGACAATGCATTATATATGCCAAAGTATTTTAATGTAATAGACACTCTAAGAAATGAATCAACCTTATAGCTCACCATAACTATCATATACCTTTAATCCCAGCTGTAACGAGGCTGGGGCAGGAGAATCCAGAGTTAGAGGCCAACTTGTTATACAATGAGATCCTATCTCAAAAAAAGACAACAACAACAAAAAAATAACTCCACCCCATGAGAATCAATATCATTTCAAACACTGTTATTTTCAAAGTTTTAAAAAATTAGATGTGGTTGGACCTCCTAGAGGTAACCCAGATGCTTGTACATGTAGGGAGATATGGGAGGAAAATGGGTGAGAGGGGAAGAAGGAGAAGGGTAAGAAGGGATGGATGGGGGTAGGAATAGGAAGTAGGCAGTGAAAACACATCAATTCATGGTTAATATATAAAACATAAAGTACAAAATTACATGTGGTGATAATACTAAGACTTGCTGAAGCTAATTTAGCTAGGGAAACTGATAGTTTCACTTCCAACATATCTAATTTATTTTTTTCTTTTAGTTTCACAGTCATTTCCTTTTTCAGTTACGAATTTTTGATCAGACTTTTGGTACTGGAGACCGTAACATTTTAGTATTCTGTACGACTTTCCTAATAAGGAATTACATGGCTTGTATCTGAAACAAGGTCTTGCTATGGAGCCCAAGTTGGCCTCAAATTCTGGCTGCCACCTGAGCCTCCTGGCAGCTGGAGTATAGGTATGCAGCCCCATGCCTGACTCAAGTATCTCTCTTAGAATATGGAAATCTCTTCTTTGCGATTTTTTATGTTAGAAAAAAATTTATGCAAGAGGCTCAGGCAGGAAGATCATCAGTTTAAGGACAGAGTAGGATATATAGTGAGATGCTGACTCAAAAACAACTACAATAATAATACAATAAGGATTCTATGCAGGGATATAAAATAGTACACCTACATTATGGGTCAGCATGCAACAATGCTATCTACAGTTCTTCAAAGAGTTAAATAGACTTACTGTATGACTAGCAATTTCTCTCTTAGGTATATACTCAGGAGAAATAAAAAACACACTTTCAGGTACAAGTCTGTATACAGTGTTCATACTAACATTATTCACAATAGACAAAGAGTACAAACAACTCACACAGCCCGGACTGGCCTCAAATTCTCTATGCAGCTGTGGATAACCTTAAATTTTATTGTTTTTTAGTGTATGTGTGTGTGTGTGTGTGTGTGTGTGTGTGTGTAGATTTGGTGTTGCATACACATGTAAGTGGGTATGCCCAATGTCATGGTTTGAAATGTGTCCCCCACAGTCTCATGTATTTGGCAAGGTCATGGCACCTTGAGGTGGAGCCTTGCTGGAGGAAGGCAGTCACAAGGGGTGGGCCTTGAGGTGGATTAGTCCCACCCTACCTCCAGAAGTTTGCCTTTGCTGCAAGCAGTCTTGCAGCTCTCAGCTTCCAAGATGTCTGCGGTGACTTAGCTTCCTCCAGCTTTGGCCAGCCAGCCATGCTACTTCTGCTTTGAGAGACTGTACCTTCCCTCTGGAACCGTAAGCTGAATAAACCTCCCTTTCTCCCTTAAGTTGATCGACTTTGAGTATTCCCTCACAGCAATAATTAAGAGTAACCATTACACCCAAGAACCTAGTGTGTCCTCTCTCAAACTCTGCCTTATTCCTTTGAGGCATGCCTCTCACTGAACCTGGAGCTCAAGTTTTTTCCTATAACTCAAATTTTTATTAATTGATAAAGAAATTAATGTGAAATATCCATATAAAGGAATATTACTCAGCAAGAAAAGGAACGTTGTTCTGATACATCCTGCAATAAAGATAAGGCTTGAAAACATGCTAAAGGAGAACAACGAAATCTAGCAGCAGATGTAGCCCTGAGTTTGATTTCTAGCAAAGTCAAATTTAAAAAGAAAAGAATCCAGACATAAATTGATAACTATCTTAAAATTACACCTATGTAAGACAAGTGGAGTGTTCAAATGTATAGAGACAGAAAGTAAACAGTGGTTACTACCAGCTGGGCCATGGAGGAAAAATGGAGTAATTGCTCTTGCTTATGGGGTTTCTTCAGTGGAGTGATGAAAAATCATATCGTAGTGATAGCTGCAGAACTCTGTAAAGATACTAATGAAGATAAAGTTTCTGATATGTGAATTACAGGTTGACTAGCCCAAAACACTTGTAAATACAGTGTTTTAGATTTTAGATTTTTTTTTCAGATTTTGGATTATTTACCTAAGTGTAATGAAGGATCTTGGGAGGGGGCCAACTCTAAAAACAAAATTCATTTTTGCTTCTTATATACCATGTGTACTCATCTTGAAAATATTTTTTAAAACTTTATTTATTCATTTAGAGTGTGTATGTGTGTGTGTGTGTGTGTCTGTCTGTCTGTCTGTCTGTCTGTCTCTCTGTCTCTCTGTCTATCAGAGGACACTGTGTGTCCCTGTGGAGGATCAAGGGTGACTTCAGAAATCATCCTGGATTGCTTCTACTTCCTTTTTGCTTCACTCTGGAATTTCTCAGGCTCCGCCCATCAGGGCCAGAAGTGCAGGCTGCTGTCCTTTCTGCCTGGCATTTTTACATGGGACCTGGGATCCGAACTCAGGACCTTCTGCTTGTGAGATACAATCTTAACCCCTGAAAAAGCCTCAAAAATATTTTTAATTGTGTATTTCAAAATTTGTTTTCCTCTATAGCTTTTTCATCTATACCTGAAAGTAATTTTATACAATATTTTTGGTATGCCTATTTTGATTGGGACTTGGGACTTATCACAAAAGCAAGATGTGGAATTTCCACTTCTACCATCATGTCGCTAGAAGTCTCAGAGTTTGGAGACTGCAGATTCTGGATTTTCACATGAAGGATGCATAGTCTGCATATATCAATCTCAAATGGTCAGAATAATTTTAATTTCTACAACTTGTCAGCAATATGAAAACCAAGAACATTTGGCTGTTGTGTCTTTAGGTCTTTCCTACTAATACTTATGTGCATGTGCTTTCCTACTAATACTATGGCATGTGCTTAATAAAAATGTGTTCATCTTACATTGCCTTAAAAGTGGATTACTATTTGATAGCCTTCACTCAAAGTAAAAGGGGAAAGATGAATGATACAGTCTAGAAATTAATTATATTGTTTTCTAAATTGTTAAAGTAAGAAATTTCACTAAAGTAATTCTTCAGTATAAATCAAGACCAAATTCAATTCTGGCTTAAAACAAATTCACACAAGAAAATTCCACAACATACACATTTTTGTTTTCAGTTTAAAAGAGCTGTCTAGAAATAAGACTTTCAGACAAATTTGGAATAATTTTAGCTTGAATGGCTATATTTAAACTATTAAATACTGTTTGTCTACCTTTCTATTCTTTTTTTTTTTAATTTTTTTTTATTATTATTTATTCAACTGTGCACATGTGCATGTGTATGCGCGCGCGCGCCTGTGTGTATGTGTGTGTGTCTATGTATATGTAGAACCACGGACGAACTCGCGAACCACCATGGACGCCTCCACCTCCTTCTGCCCCGGGATTCACAGGCTCCGCCCTACCAGGACCAGAAGCGCAGGCCGCCCCCCGCTTCCGCCTGGCGTCTATACGTGGGATCTGGGATCCGAACTCGGGACCTCCCGCCTGCAAGGGGGAGGCTTAACCCCTGAGCCACCTCTCCAGCCCCATACCTTTTTATTCTTAAAATAACATTTGGTGTCTCAGTATAATGTGTCATCTTGCTGTAAAACAAGGATAATACACAGGAGAACACCTTCATCCTACTGCTTAAGGATAATCACTGCTAAATTTTTGGTTCATATCTTATCAGGAACCAGGAAATCTTTATCACATACATACATTATGCTTATATACATATTTATCTCTGAGATGAATTAATTTATACTTGTTTACAAAATTTTGAATATTGCGTCTATGTAATGAGTCAGATTTTTCATTTAATAAAATATCCCTGACACTTTCCTTTAACTCTATTTATGCTTAGCATAATTTTTAGAGGTTTGAAGCACTTAGTCATTAGGTTATATCATGATTTGTCTACTGTTTATAGTTGCTTTGTTTTTTGAGACAGTGTCTCACAATATAGCCTAAGCTGGCCTGGAACTTGTGCCAACCCTCCTGCCTTAGCCTCCCAAGTGCTGATTACTAACGAGGGGCACCATGCTTGGTCTAGGTGTAATTTAAGTATCATGAATAATTATACAGACTTCCTTAGGCATCTTTATGTGCATGGCTGACTTCCTCCACAGAACTTACATGTAAGAAATAGAATTTCAGTGCCTATGAATCATTTCTCATTGCACAAAACCAAATGAAAAAGCAAAATGGAAATACAAGAACATGAGAGAAATGAAGGAAAAAAAAAAACAATAATCACCTGACAAACTGGCATTGAATCCCATGTCTTCTATGGCTTCTCTCAAAGTTTCTGGAGAAGTGAGCAGAGGATCATACTCAACAGTTCCCGTGCTACTTGCAAGTGAGACACGTATGGATTTTACACCTGGCCTTCTTGATACGACACCTTCTATAGACTGCACACAAGAATTACAGGTCATGCCATTAATGTATATCTCTGTCTCTTGAGTCAGCGGCTGGCTAACTGGGTTCAAAGGAATCTTTTGAAGAGATGGGCCAGAGGGAGAGGTGGAGGTACTTTCAACATCACTTGCGATGCTCACTTTGAATTGTCCTGGTGAAACTGCCTCTATTGATTTTCTCAGTGTTTCTGGAGTGACTGTGCTTGCATTGTACTTTACAACAGCAGACCTATTCTCTAAAGAAACTACTATGCTGCTTACATACTGGAGTGTAGATAGAGCACTTTCAATATTCAACACACATGATTTACAGTGCATGCCATCGATGACAAAAGTGGCTGTTGAGTCACGGGAGTTCGAAGGACTCCTTTGCTGGGATCCTTCTGGAGATCTGACTGGTGTGTTCTTTAGACGCTCTACATCAATAGCTCCCAATTTGAGGTACTTGGGTTGTTTTTTGATAAATGCTGGAAAGCCCACAGCTTCAATTTGCTTCTTTATTTCCTCTGCTGTGATAAGATGAGGTTGATAAACAATAGTAGCTTCTTGGTTGTCCAGGGAGACTAGTTGATAAGCATAAACAGAATTATTTAGTTATTCCATTTCTGAATCAGTATCTGTTTCTCTCCCATGCCCCTCACTACCTTTTCTTAAACACCTTTGTTTTTTTCAGAAGATATGATTCACACAGCTTGGAAACAAGCAAAAGATATAACCATTGTTCCTATGGTCTCCAAGTTTCTGTAGTACTGGGGTAAAAATTTATTAGTGGTAAAGAATACCCCAGGAAAGGTGTGCTAAGAACTCTGAACCCCATCAGTTGTTACTCCAGCTGCCTTTTCTGCTAAACTAAAGTTCAAGACTCTTGTAACCTTTAATTATAATCATTAACCGCACTGACATTAACCCTGGGAACATGCTATGCCTCCAACTTCAATGAAGCAGTAAACATTCTAGGCCCACGGAGCCGAAACTCATGAAGATCAAAACAGAAAAGAGCCTTGCAAAGCAATCAAACAAAACGACACCAGATATATTACCTTTAATTCGCTGGACGCCTTGCAGCTTTCCAATTTTCCCTTCAATGGTGCTGGTGCATGAATGGCAGGTCATCCCGTCCACTTTCATCTTCAGCATGACTTCACCTGCTTGAGCCCCGCTGTGGTCCTCACAAGTCCCTGTCTTTCTTTCCTGAGTTCCAATGTCTACACTGAGGTCGGGAACCAGCTCTACGATCTGACTGGCACTCACTATAGAAGGGATTATCGTGACTACTGCAGTTCTTTGCTGAGGGGAAATCTTCACGCTAGTCACACCCTTGGTCTTGAGCAACGTGCTTTGGATATGGTCCCATGGGGGAGCCGGCGGAGCAGTAACAGTCAGAAACACGGTATTGGTTAGAACAGGGAGAGGGTTGGGACTGTGGAGAATGGCATCAAAACCCATGTCATCAATAGCTTCTCGGAGGAGCTGTGGAGTCTGCAGCTGAGGATCGTACATAATGCTTGCATTTTTTTCTTCCAGTGACACCTTGGGGAAAGAAATGTCCAAAGTCAATTTAATACAACTACATGGCACAAGATTAAGAATACTGATCACCATGCCGCACTGAAGAAGAAGGAAATGAATATTCAATCTAGCAGAGCTTCTCTATTAATTTTTATCTTTACTCTTCTCATTGGAACAAAATACAAAATTTTCTGCTCACCTAAAAAAAGCAATGTGTAGTCCTAGTGATTGTGGTACCAATCAGCATGTGTGTGGACAAGAACACACAGAATGTCACAGCATAACACAAACTATTCTTTCTTATCATCTCCTCTCATTAATTATCCCAACATGTCACATTCTACCAATTTAAAAGTTACACAATAGAAATAGAAAATCCAAAGTAATATGAAGTTTATTCCTATTTATTTATGAGAGAGGGAAAAAAGGAAAGGGAGAGAGAGAAAGAAAGAGAGAGAGAGAGAGAGAATATGCATGCCACAGTGTACCAATGGAGATCAGGGGACAACTTTCAGAAGTCAGTTCTCTCCTTCTACCATGTGGGCTTCTAGGGATCAAACTCAGATCAACCAGGTTTACAATGAGGCAGCTTACATGCTGAGCTATCTTATGGGCCTAAGTTTATTCTGTTAAAAATGTTCAAGGGGCTTGGGAGATGACTCAGGGGTTAAGACACTGCCTTGCAAGCAGAAGGTCCTGAGTTCGGATCCCAGGTCCCATGTAAAAACACCAAGTGGAAATGGCGGCGGTCTGCACTTCCAGCCCTGGTGGGCAGAGCCTGGGAAATCCCAGAGCAAAGCAAAAAGGAGGTAGAAGCACTGCAGGATGATTCCTGAAGTCACCAGTGGTCTTCCACAAGGAAACACGGTACCCTCTGACACACACACACACACACACACACACACACACACACACACACACACACACTAAATAAAGTTAAGAAATACAATAAAAATGTTCAATTAAGAGAGTTGTAGCTTGGTGTCACAGTACTTGCCTAGTATGTACAGGCCCCAGATTCAATCTCCACCATCTTTGAAAGAAAGGAAACCTGTGCCCCATTATCTTCCAGGGTTTTTATACGGATCATATAAATGAACAGATGGGAAAGTTATATAAAAGGAAACAAGGAACTACAAATATTTATCAAGTACTTGTCACATGCCACATGTCACAGGAAGCAGCAATCTAGGACAGAGAAGACAGAAAAGATGAAAGGAAGATGGGTTTCTAGGGCTCTGCAGTAAAGTCAAGTCTTTCACGTATTTTAATGGACCTCATTCTTTTATTTCTCTGTTCAGCTTAGTGCTTAGAGGATGGCAATGTGCTTGATGATTATCCTCATGGCACGGATGGTTTCCAGTTGTTCTTAGTTGTAGACAAACTCACTAGCAGAAATTATCCGAAACAGAAATGGGAAAATGATTTCTGTCAAAATTGGGTTACACCACATATCATGTTCCATGGCAAGGAAACAGAATAAGCATCAGACATGGTGGCGTACACTTGGGATCCTGGCACTGGAGAGGCCGAGGCAGAAGAACATGATTTCAGGGTCACTTGGGCTACATACTGAGACTTTCCCCCCCAAAATACATAATTTAGACATATGCTTTTTGTCATTGTTAGGCACAGGTGTCAACTTGACAACTGAAGGTTTGAGTTCTGGGCACATTTGTAGAGAATTAATGGTTGAGTCAAGCCCAGAGCAAACCTGAAGGAGATTGTCTAGCTGATGGGGAAGGCCCAGCCCATGGTGGGTGGGACTAGGCCCTGGAATAAATCACGGAGAACTGATTGAGAGAATTGGCACCCTTGTGTACACTTGGCCAGACAAGTCTTGATGGTCTGGCAAGTAAGGACCGTCCCTCTCTCAGCCATTATATAGAGATGGTGTGGCCCAGTTCCCTTGCCCTGGTGTTGGTGCATGCTCTCCCGTCAAGCTGGACTACAGACTGTAACCGGACTATTGTAAGAAAATAAACCCATTGTTCCCTTAAGCTGTTTGATGGTGATTTGTCAGCAATGATGCAGGTGAACTGCAACATTTTTCTACATATTATGTTAGTGTTTTATACATTAATATAGTGAGTTTATGATATTTTCACACACATCTCGACTACCCCCCTTTTCCAATTATAGTCCTTCCTCTTCTCTGCCTGTCTCCCTCCTTAATTTTCTTGCCTTTTTGCATGAGTGGCTCGTCCGGTTTGCCTTTGATGGCTTGTGTGTTAGCAACTGCTGGAGTATGAACCATATTATCAGTGGGTGCACCAGTAAGGAAAGACTCTTCCCTCCCCACATCAGCATTATCCCTCGTCAGTCCCTAGGGAGGTGTGGGGCCTTTGGAATTCTTTGCCCTTTCATGGGGGAATGCTGAAGGACAAATCCCTTGCAGGTCTTATGGAAATATGCATAGCTGCAGTGAATTCATGCATGCAACAGCCCTGGCATATGCTTTTGAAGAGATACAATAGCAGTCACTATTAAATTTAGGTTTGTGCTGTTCTGAAGCTCAGGGCACCTTGTGGAGGAGGGGGCGGCAAGACTGTAAGAGCCTAGAAATGGGGAGGTCCTGGACAAGATACTCCATTTAAGACTGGGCTGCAGCAGTCAGGAACTTGCAGCAAATAGACCTTTTCAATGTCGCTCTTGAGTTCAATGGTGTTCTGGTTAAGAAAATGACTAGCAGTGTGGCTTAGTGGTAGAATATGTGCTTCCTACGTATAAAGACCCTGAGGTGATTCAGAGTGCTGTAATGAAAAGATTTCAATAACTTAGACATCTTAGCTAAAGGAGAAGAGAACAGATCAGTGGCTGGCTGCCAGGGGATAAGGGCAGGGACCAGTAACAGAAGGGAGATTTGGGAGGTCATGGTATTCTACTGCCCAGTGGTGATGGTGCTACACTAATCTATGTCTGTGTTTTTGATAATTGTTGTATATGGCATAAACTTTTAGGGGTTAATTCCTATACTGATACACTTTCAAAGTGTCTTTACCCTTATTTTGAGCTAAAATTTTATGATACAAACCGAGTATGCCCAGTGGTCTTCTGTCCACCATTTTAACCTTTTGAACATGTGTTCCATGGCCTTCAGCTAACATGCCAGAAACTATTAATCTTTCCTTTTTAAATTATGACCTTAAACTGAGCACACTCAGGTATGCACTGCTTAACTGAGCATGCTTAGGAATGTGCTGGCCCCTGTATAAAAATATGTAGGCTTCCCAAGTCTAAGTCCCCTGCTTTCTTTGTTCAAGGAAAGCACTGCTTTGAAAAAAAAAAAAATCCGGGGACTGGAGAGATGGCTCAGGGGTTAAGGCTCTGCCTCATAAGCAGAAGGTCCTGAGTTCAGATCCCAGATCCCACATAAAAAAGCCAGGCGGAAATGGTGGTTGGTGGCCTGCATTTCTGGCCCTGGAATGCAGAGCCTGGGAAATCCCAGAGCAGTGCAAATAGGAGGTACAAGCAATTCAGGATGATTCCCGAAGTCACCCTTGAGCTTCCACAGGGACATTCAGTGCCGTTTGATTCATTCTCTCTCTCTCAAATAAAAAGAATTTAAAATGGAAAAAATTCCCCTGCTCTCCTTCCTACTGCAGGTAATAACTCTTTCTCCATTCCTTTATATTTTGACTGTGCTTATTTTGGTTTCTATACTCGCCATTCTGTGCAGTTATATTAACATTCAAAAACTAAAAAAAAAAAACTTTAAAAAAAGCCTTAAAAAAAAAAAAGCCTAGCAAGTGTAGCTCCCTGGGTACAATTACTTAGCGCTTCAAAACTAAGAAATGTAAAATGAAAATAATCACAGAACAGTACACCCCACAAAAGGTCACTGTTATTAAACAGTATTTTGTTCTGAGACAAGTTTCCCTATGTAGCCTAGGTTGGCCCCAAACTCCCCTCTTAAACTTAACAATGATAGGTACGTATCACCACTCCTGGTTCTATGTGAATGACAGGTACTTACCACTACTCCTGGTTCTATGTGAATGACAGGTACTTACCACCACTCATGGTTCTATGTGAATGACAGGGACATACCGCCACTCCTGGTTCTATGTGACGATACTGTCTTTACTTGTTTTTACATTTATCTTGTGCACGTATGCATGTGCATACCCAGGTGTGCATACACGCCTTGATGCATACATGGAGGTCAGAGGACAACTTAAAGGGATCTGCCCACCATGTGGCAGCATTGAATAAGGTGGTCAGGCCTGCAGCAAGCACCTTTACCTACTGAGTCATCTCGCTAGTCCCATAATTTTTTAAATCAAGAAAAGTCAAATAAGATTAAAAACTCAGGTAGTCGACTTTACTGTCCATATTTGAAGTGCTCATTATGACTAATGCCTATGATATGAGACATAAAACATCCTTGTTGAATATTCTTGGGCAATCATATTGTAGACTCGACTATACATTTTTTCCAATAAAGTACCAGCTTAAAGAATTAGTTTCCCTTACATTTAAATACACTGTAAATCTTAACAAGACTTGATTTTAAACTAATTTCCTCTTAACATTAACCAGTGAGAAATTAATGTAATTTTAAAGTAAACAATTATTTGGTTACTAGATGACGTGCTGTGCTTTCTCCTGTTTTATCCTGTCTTATATTTATGTAAGATATGAACAACAGGATGTGGTGGTACATACCCATAGTCCAAGTACTTGGGTAGCTGAGGTAGGACTGTTTAAGACTAACCTGGACGACAGCAAATTAGAGAATAGCCTGGGCTACACAGTGAGATCTTGTCTTCAAAAATAAATATAAGCAAGCAAACCAATCAACAAATAAAAACTTGTTGAAGTGGAATGTTCCTATAGTCCTAGTACTCAAGAGGCTGAGGAAGGAGGATTATGAATTTGATATATTAAGGTCTACATACTAAGACCAGTCTGACCTGTGTACTAAGACCCTGTCTCAACAACAATGACAATAATGATAATGACAATAAATCCTATCACTTGGGACGTAGAGGCAGGAGAATCAGGAGGTAAAGGTCAGCCTCAGCCACATACTGGAATTTCATGCCAGCCTGGACTGTATAAGATCCTATCTTTAAAAAACAATAATAATTACAATAATGATAATAATAATAAGAATCTGCATTTCCCTATCCTAGTCTTCTGGAGATGGAGAAAGCCCTTTATATTTTTTCCCATCATCTGCTGGTTTCTTTTTAATATTTTATTAACTTATTTATCTGAGAAAGAGAAAACAAAAGTGCGCGCATGCACCACGCACTTAAAGAATTAGTTTCCCTTACATTTAAATACACTGTAATCGAACTCAGATCATCAGGTTTTCCAGCAGGTACCTTACCAGTGAGCCATCTCATGGGCCCTGAAAGCACTTTCTTATTCGGTAAGATCTATCTCTATATTTTAAAGTAAGGTGACAAAGCCCAAACCGCCTTGGGGTAATAGCACTCAGCTCTTCCTTTGAATGTGACTTTATCAAAGTGATGTCAGAAACCTATAGTTGTAAAGGAAACAATAACAGTCTTTATTTTCTTTTGAATTCACATTGTATCTCACAATTATCACAAGACAGTTCTGGGTATCAAAACCTCCCGGAAGGAATGGCTTTTAGCTACCTAACAAGTATATTTATCCAGTACCTATTGTGTACCTGACCTTGAACAAGCTATGACATACTAGTGAGCCAAAGCATGGAAGACTGAGGAGAGCTGGAAAGTTCTGGCAGTCGTGTGAGCAGTTTTATTTTACAAGCTCCTGTCCTCACCAAATAACTTCCTCCATTTCCCTCCCCTGTTCCAAAGTTTCAATAGCTTGACTATTTCTCAGAGCCTTCCATTAGAAATCAATGCTTTGATTTTTTTTTGGTTTACAAAATTTTAATTTTTACATTAAATAATTTTCATCAATCTCGTGTTTCTAGAACTTCCACCCAGCTGCCTCACTTTCCTGCTGCTGCTAAGGCCTTTCAGCTTTCCAGGAAAATAAGGTTTGCACCTTCATGGAAAACAAGGCCATTGTGCATCACCATCGAGCAAGCTGACTCACTTGTATTTAAAAAGACCTCCAATGTAGTCCCAAGCAAGCCACCCAGGTGGAAGCATACAACCAGTAGTTTAAAAAAAAAGTTTCTCTCTCTCTCTCTCAAATATATTTATATATATATAAATATCTTTTTAAAAAATCTGCTGATCCATACAATTCAGACTCTACCATTTCAACCTCTGGCTTTCTATCCTAATTAATACCTACAAAAAATCAAATAAAAATACATTTAAAACTATCTCAGTGGTTTGCTTGTTCCACTAACAACAAAGTCCAGATAGATCAGACAAGTGGTAAATCTCTTCTTGATTTAATCTATTTGACTATGCAATCATCACAGTCCAGTATTTTGATTTTGTTTTCAAATAAATTTACTTTTCTACATGATCAATAGTTCCTCTGAAAGCAAACAGAACGGTCTACAAATTATGAGCACTAAACATGGTATTCATTGTGAGTGTGCCCTGTGCTTGCTTGAAGGCCAAGTGGTTAAAAAAAAAAAAGGCAAACAAAGCAAAGGGACCCTGTGGCCTTATAAAGAAGCCAGTGCTGCACCCAAGCCTGTATCCCAGCACTCAGGAGGCGGAGGCAGGGAAACCAAGCATCTGCGGTCATCCTTTCCTCAATTACATAGCAACTTTGAGTCTGCCTGAATCACATGAGATGCTGGCTCAAAAAATTAAATAAAACAAAATAATAAAAGTACCACACAAGGTAGAAAGGGTGTTAACTGTATACGAGATTGTGTGGTTCCATTCTTAAATGCTTATAATTTTATGGATCTCTTGAAATGTCAAAAATCAAACTCAAACACGAAGCATGAAAGCATGTCTTCAGTGATTGAAAGGCTGAAAGGGATTATTTTGAGTTCAAGGCCAGCTGGGGCTAAAGAATAAGTTCCAGGCTAATCTGGGCCACAAAAAAGAAAAAAGAAAAGAAGAGAAAAAAAAAAAAACCCTAGCAGTATTCTTCTCTACATATAATTTCTGGGTAATCAGCATAAATACATAATCAACATCTTTTATTCTAAGATGATATAGAAAATGAGGTTCCAGTTCCCTGAGAAGACTGGAGAAAATAGTCCATTTTAGCTGTATTGTTTTACAAAAGCTGGAAACTCTTGATATCACTATGTAGGTTGTCATCAATATATTTGTCCCTTTTGCATTTTTTCTTGTTAGATATAATGGAAAGGTGCTATATATTCTGAATATGTCTCCACAAAATTTTCATGTTGAAACCCTAACTACAAGGAGCCACCTAGGGTAGAGAACCCAAGACTGTCAAAGCAGAACCCTCATAACTGGCATTAGTGTACTTATAATAAGGTCCCCAAGAGTTCAAGTGAATGGGTCTACCATGTGAGGACACAGTCAGAAAACACCATGCAGGATCCAAGACGTCAGCCCTCACCTGACATGTTTTTTGCCAGTGCCTGGATTTTAGACTGCCTAGCCTCCAGAAGAAGAAATGAAGTTCTAAACCACATGATAGGTTGTACTCCCTATGACCCTAGCCTGAGCTACAAGCTGAGACTCAGGAGCCTAGCTAACTAGTCTTAGTTACTTTCTCATTGCTGTGATAAAATACCCTAAGTAAAGCAACTTAAGGGAGAAGGACTTTATTCTGGTTTACAGTTCTAGAGGAAATACAGTTCATCGTGGTGGGAAAGAAATGGCAGCAGGCAGAGACAACATGGTGGCAGAAGCAAGAGGCTAGCTGGGCACACTGAATCTATACTCAGGAAGTTCAGGGCATGAACTATGAAGTTTCAAAGCCCACCTCCAGTGAGACTCACTTCCACCAATGAGACTCTACATCCTAAACAGCAGCACTAGCAGGGGACCAAGTATTCAAACACACGAACCTATAGAGGACGTTTCACATTCAAATCACGCCAGCTACATAGGGAGAATCTGTCTTTTATAACGACAGCAGCCGGGAAAGGTGGCACAGGCTTGTTACCTCCAGTACTCAAGAGGCTGAGGCGGGACTGGTGGGACAGCTCAGCAGGTAAGGCACCTGTCTGTATACCTGGTGACCTGAGTTCCATCCCCTGAAGCCCCCATGGTGGAAGGAGAGAACTAATTTCTGACCTTCACTTGTATTCCATGGCATATATTTCTTCTCTCTCCTCTCTCTCTCTCTCCTCTCTCTCTCTCTCTCTCTCTCTCTCTCTCTCTCTCTCTCACTCAAATAATAAACAAAATACTAAAAAGAGGCTGAAGAAGGACAATTGACAATTTGAGGTCAGGATATGTTGCATGGCAAATTCCAGACCAGGATGGGCTACAGAGTGAGATTCTGTCTAAAACAAGAAATAGATAAGGTGCTGCACAGGCCAGTGGAGGAGAAGAGTCATCAGCAGCTAAGTCATTACCCAGCTATGAATCCTGCAAGATGTAATAATGACTTGTAAAGCAAGATATGCCCTTTAAGGCCATAATGGCAGGACTATTCTGGTACCGGGTAACCAAACTCTATCTGATAGATCTGAGGCTCGCTCCACAGGAGGGACGCCTGGCTCTGTAAACCTGGTCAAGAGCCTGTGGTTGGGGAGGTCACAGGCTTTAGTTGGGAAACTACTATTATCACTGAGCTAAATGTCATGCTGGTAAACTAATTTGTACAAATTCATATTTATACCTGTAGATTAATGGCATGGCCTGCCTACATCAGAGAGGCTTCATTCAGCAGCTATCAGTTGGTTAGTGCAGAAACCCCCAAATGGCCAAAGTGCCAAGAATAAGTGATGGTGGGTGCTTGGTTCTAAATCAGACAGCTACGTCTTCTCTAAGGCTCAGGGGACACGCCATAGAAGGGGGTGCAGAAAGAATGTAAGATCAAGAGGGTGAGTAGCAAAAATGATGTCTCCTGGATGAGGCGTAGCTGTCGGAGTCGTGAACTCAATGCAGCTGTGGTTACTCACACCACAGCTGCCAGAGCGCACCCGTCACCATGTCATCACGGATAGGGAAAGTGCGCACGAAGCATCGCGTCTCCCTGAGGGAACTAATGGCGGTGAAGGGCTGTTGGGGCAGGTGTTTCATTCTCTCCTGTGCTGTTTACACAACAAGTTGCCTTTGCTCCTGGAAATAATCTCCCACCTGCATCTGGACAAGGAATTATCTAAACTTAGTGCATCACATGCAAAAGGAAGACATGAAGGTAAGAAGGTTTCGGCAGGAGGGGAAGGGTTACAAAAGGGCAATAAGCAGGTTTGAAAACAGCTCAAATTCATTGAAATAATGTGTGATGTTCTCAAATAAGTATCTTTCTTTTGTTTTGTGAAAAGTCAATCACTTTATAGCATGCGCGCACACACACACATACGCACACACACAGAAATATAAAAGAGTGAAAAATCATTAAATATTTTTAGTGTTTGAACCAAATTTTAGCTTTATGTGTGTTTTCCCCCTTCTCGAGCTCACATTATGTGCCATGCTAATTTAAATTAAGGCTGATCCTTTTTTGTATCTCTGAGACAGGGCCTCATATAGCCCAAAGTTGTCTGAAACTCACTAGGTAGTTAAGGATGACCATGATCCTCCACCAACCCGGTGCTGGGTTAGGGAACACATTTCTTTGAGTTTTTAACAGAACTGAAATTCAAGACATTGTAGTAGCTCCCCATGTTCAAACCCCAACAAAGAGAACAGAAGTAGGTTTTATAAATTCTTATTTATATAACACACATATTTGGGGGCAGGAGAGATGGCTCAGGGGTTAAAACTCTATCTTGCAAGCAGAAGGTCCTGAGTTGGATCCCAGGTCTCACATAAAAAAACTCCAGACCCAAATGGTAGTTACCGGAACTTGTGGCCCTCATGGGTGGGCCTGCAAAATCAAGTGCTCTGCCACTGAGCTCTAGCCAAAGCTGCCTTAGCTGAAGTTTTAGCACTATGAAGTTCTTTTTCTAGGAACCAACTCGTATGTCATCACAACCAGTGTAGGTTAGCATGATGTTCTGTCAGTCTGAGAGTTCCACTTTCTTACATTTTCTATGTAATGGGACTCAGCATAAAAGCAGTCAGAGATTTTTCAGGAATGGGAAGGATTCCATTGTCTTATGAATGTGAAAACTGAAGTCAGACAAATGAGTGATCGATTATTCTGAATTTCCAGGGTGCTTTACCTACCACACATAATATATTTTAGAAAACACTGAAAATTATTTAAAATGCATAGTAATAATGCCATTTATACATATCAGTATAATTTACATTATCATTTATTTCAAAACATATATATTAATAGAATAACATTATGATGCCTTAATATGATATTGAAAATTAAAATATCATAAGAGCATGCCATGGAATTATTAACATCTGTCCAGGCAATAGGGCTGTAGTTTAGAATAGAGGGCTCTACGCCAGTCTCGAGCACAAATGCACGCTGTACTGGTTATTCTTTCTGCTGCTGTGAGACACCACTGAAACCTAAGCAACTTAAAGGAGAAAGGGAGATTTATTCAGTTTACAGTTCCAGAGGAAAGATACAGTCCTTTATGATGGGAAAGGCATGGCTGAATGGCAGAAGCTGGAGGAGATCTAAGTCACATCCATTAAGGAAGCTGATAGCTGCAAACTGTCAAGTATAGACCAACTAATTGAAGCTGGGCCCAGCTAACAACCTCAAGGCCCACCCCTTGTAAAATGCCTTCTTTCAGCAAGGCTCCACCTTCTAAAGGTGCCATGACGTTCACAAACAAGTAAAGATTCGAACACATGAACCTATAGGGGACAACTCACATTTCAAAGCATGACACACGTGCATACACACATACACACGCACACACACAAAGCAAAAATTATTAATGCTATTTGATTTATCTAAATAAAAGTTACCACTTAAAACTATTAAGTTAAACAGAAAGACAAATACCACATGTTCTCTCTTATATGTAAATGCTACTATTAAACTTTTCACTGATGTACTTGGTTTGGAATTCCTGTAACAGCCAGAAAACTTGAAAGGAACCAGTGAACAGGAAGGGGAAGGGAGGGTTAGAGTGAAGATTTTGGAGGAGGAGATACAGGATACCATGGTGGCAGAGGGGGAAATACTTAAGAGAGAGATTATGGGATGGGGTACAGGAGGGACTGAGGGAGTAATGGAAAACACTAAGAATATGGGATGTAATTAGATAGAAACCTGTCATATCAATATACCAAAAACCACTTTTTAAAAAAGAACAAGAATGGACATTTCCTGTACAGGGGAGCACAAAGAGAGGAAGCCAGGGCAAAATAAAAAACTCGCTGGGATGCTCCAACTAGAACCCAGAGGCAATTAAACAATACTAGAAATAATAGGTATGTGATACTGCTTGATAAGATGTTGGTCAGAGAGGCCTCAAAGGCCCTCCAAATGGTATAGGCTTTTGTAATTGCTCTTGGTTGCCGTCTAGCAATGGAGACTAAGACCCTATCACTGAAGGTGCCACACACATGGATCACAGGATATGGACAAAGATCTCAAGAGGCTCCAAGCCTCCCCAAGAGACTGATGAAAACAAATGCTGCTGGAGAAGAAATAAAGACGCTTTCCTCAGTGGTCTACCTACTTACATATAGTTCATGCTCCGGCAAGTGCTCAGGCACATGCCATCAGAGCAACCCAGATGAAGCCCAGTGGCAACCCATGTGCACAGACTTGAAAACAGGAGGGAGACTGTCAGGGGAAAAGAATGGTTGTAAGAGGAGGGGGATGGATTGGGGATTAAGGAATGAAAATATCATATATATACTATATTAGTGCATGTGTCACTAAAAGAATCAAATTTTAAAAAAGATCAAGTCCACAATAGCGAGAAAATGGAATCAGCCAACATGCCCATCGACAGAGGAATGGGTAATGAAAATGTGGTGCATATACACAGTGGAATACTATTCAGCCATGAAATTATGGAATTTGCTGGTAAGTGGATAGAACTGGAAATTTTAATATTGATCAGACACAGAAAGTTAAGCACCCCACATTCTCTCATACATACGGATGCTAGTACTGATATCCTTGTCAATTCATTTGTCTTGGAATTACTGTAAGAGCCAGAAATTTAAAAGGGAACAATGAGTGGAAAGGTGGGAAGGAATAGTTAGGGTAAACTTTTTAAAGGGGAGATTGAAGATACCACAGCAAGTAGGGTGAGGGAGAGAATAATTGGGAAAAATATGTAGGGGGTGCATGAGGGGATGGGATATAGGAGAAACAGAGGGACTTATAGAAAACCCCAAGATTACGGGAGGTAACGCCATAGGAACCTCATATGCTAATATGTCAAAAAAATGTCTTTTAAAAAAGGAACAAGAATGGATAGTCCCTACGCAGAGGAGCACAGAGTGAGGAAAACGGCAAAACAAAAAAGCCTAGAGCTGATCCACTTAGTACCCAGTGACAATTAAAAATATACTAGAAGTAACAGGAATGTGGCACTTCCTGAGAAAATGTTGGTCAGTGAAGTCTCAAAGGCCCCAAACATTACAGGCTTTTACCATTGCTCTTGGTTGCTCTCCAAAAAACTGTCAGTAAGATCCAAATGCAACACATATAAATCATAGAACATGGGCAAAATACATCAACTGGAACTGAGTCTGAGAACTTCTTTCTTGCTGGAGAGCTTACACAGTACCAAGGAAGAGAAATAATCACAGGTTTCATCAGCTCATGAGATCTGCAAGTTACAATAAAAATCACCATGGCATCAAGTGACCACCAGTGTTAACAGTGGAATGAGTATCAAGGAGACAACCCTTTGGTTGCATTTCTGATTAAACTCAAGACCTGCTTGTCAGAATGGAACACATTCCTGCTACTGTTAACTAAAACAAGAACCTAAAAAGGGAAGGAAGTAGATCAATGGGAAAAAACAGCCTATGAACATACAGATAGGAAGACAGTACACCAAAATGCTCTGTAAATAGCTACTATCAAACCCATAGATTTGAAGAGCACTTAGCGCTCTGCGTAGAAGTCTTCTTCTGCAACAGAGGTGAGGATCTCAACACCCTGATAGGATGCAGCCTAGGCCAGGAGAAGAACAGTGAAGTGGACAACAATGGACACCCATAATGCAGAGTAATGGCGACCCAGCAAGGCTCACCCAGAATCAGGCCAACCTAATCTCTCCTCATCCTAAGGCTTAAGGAACCTTGAGGAAGAGGGGATGGTGAGACTGTAAGAACCTAAAGATGGGAAGGTCCACCTTTGTACAAGACATTCCATTCAAGGCAGCACTGCTGCATCTAGGAACTCACTGCAGTGAAACTTCTCTTTACCCGACCCGCATAACGACTGCATATCAACATGCCCCCATAGACTGTCGAGGAACTGAAGAAAGGTAACAACACACAGTGGAAACCTTGGGGACTAAAGCTGGATGAGTGAAGGGAAATGCCCCTATCAGTGGAGTGGCCCAAGGAGGGGCAATCTGGTATGCCACAGAGGCCTGAACCCCCACAAGAGTATATAAACCAGAGGGAACCCTGGGGTCCATACAAGCAGACAGGTAGGAGGGTGGGAAGGACTGGGATGGATTGATGAAGGGAAGGGAGGGGAATGGAGAGAAGAGGGAAAAGGGATAAGTACTCAATATGCTTGTAAAACTAGGAAAAAATAAATTAATATAAAATTTATGACCTTGAAATAATTTGTGGAATTAAGATAATAAGATCCAAGAAAATCTTGAAATACAAATATTTTAAGATGACAATGACTGATTTTTAAAAAAATGTTGCTTTTTACAAGCTAAACTAATTGTTGAGTGTTTTGTCAAATTCTGCTTTTAACACATTTCATTTCTTCAAAACTTACACGAGTTACGCATAATTAAATATGACTGCATCAAAGGGGAATACTAAAATTTCCTCTTCCTATCATTTCCCTACTGCTAGATTTTTATCTTGGATTTGAGCTTTCTTTGATCTTTAAAATAAAGTTCAGAAACCTAAGCCTCTTTTAATAGTTGCCTATACCTTTAAGGATGCATAATTACTAACTAATAATTTATAATAACCTTAACACTTATTTTATCCTAATACTGTGTTGGCAAGAGAGCATCAGCTTGAAAAACAGATACTCAATGCATTACCATGTGCTATAGCGAAAGCTAAGAATACAAAACGCCTGGAAATGAAATAAATGGATAAATGGTTTTTCTAAAAACTGACATGGAAGAGCATCTAAAATATATTGGCAAGGTGAAAACATCAAGGTGACGAATGATACGGACGGTGTCCTGTCATTTTATGTTTTGTGGAGGATTATAATTGGTATACGTATTCCTTTGTAAAGAAAAATCTTAGTTACTCTTAAAAGGAGCAAGGAAAATACTGGTCTACAGGAAGAATTTAATAAATACTGGCACCTAGGAGATCATTTGTTAAAGGACAGTCTAAATAAAGAGAACAGAGTTTTAAGAGTTGAAGGGGGAAAGCACTCAAAAAGTTAGTGTTGTAAATTTCAGGTTAATAGGGCCTTAACCTTTGTAGTCATTGATACTTATACCTAATTACATTCACTTTGACATTCCCAGTTTAAGAAGCCAAACAATCATAGAAAAAGATCTTCACATTATCTGCTCATGTTATTTTCCCTTTGAACAGACCACCGGAGTGATTGAATTAAACTTCAAATTAATCCCTTTAGAGTCTACAGTCTTAACATTAGTAGGACAAAGAAGAGTATGATACTTGCTTACACTATAATTTAAGACACAATTCTGGAAATGTATTTAAATGCAAAAGCTGCAAAGATAAATAACCATATTCCTTCAATTTATTCCAAAATTAGAGACTTCCTGGCTATTCACTCTTCTTAAATTCTCTCAATTAAAGCTTTAATCTCTTGAATTGTACAATAGAACAACCTTACTCAGTTTAACATCACAATTTTAACACTGACTTCCAAACACTACAAAGAGCTTCTTGACTTAATCCAAATGATGTTCTCCCAAAATTTGGATTTTTTCAATTGACTACACAAAGGTTATTCAGTGATAGCAGACTATTTGATCCCCAGCAATACATGTATGCAAACTGATTATATATTACTCTTAAATGCAATTATATATACTATATATTACTATTAAATACAATATCAGAAATTAGGATCCAGAAATTTAAAATTCTTCAAAAAATTATCAATATTTATTTAATATGATGAACCACATTCTGATTACTCCAACAAGTAAAATTTTATATATGGTACTTGAAAGATTCAATTTCACAATTTGTGGCCTCTAAAATAATTTATATACAAAACGACAAATAGCAAAATTCTATACAAAAGTAAACATTCTGAATATAAGACAAAAATCACAAGTTACAGTTGGGCACAAAGGAAGCCGAGGCAGAAAGATGAAGAGTTCAAGGCCAGCCTGACCTACACAGCAACAAGACCTATCTCGACAGACACACAAAAAAAATCAATTTACAAATTTTTAAATTTATTTATTTTAACTTTATTTTGTGTGTGGGGGGGGCACTGTGTGTCCCTGTGTAGGACCGAGGGTGACTTCAGGAATCATTCTGGATTGCTTCTACCTCCTTCTTGCTTTGCTCTGGGATTTCCCAGGCTCTGCCCACCAGGGCTTGCCGTGCAGGCCACAGCTGTCTCCACCTGGCATTTTTACGTGGGACCTGGGATCCATACTCAGGACCTTCTGTATGAGAGGCAGAGTCTTAACCCCTGAGTCATCTCTCCAGCCCGATTTACAATTTTTTTAAAAGGTAACTATCATAAAATGCCATGAAACTAAAATTTTTATTAATAATACCTGATTAACTTTCTTTACCTACACTTTTAGTTATATGTTTACTTTGTGTTTCATTTAATAAGGACTGTAAAAAAAATCACTTTTTGTATAGAAAGAAGCAAGATAATTCGGTCTTTCCTGCCGATAAAATATTGGCTTTATCTCTCTGTCCTGTTTTACAGTGCAGTGATGTTGTATTCCTGAGCTGCATCCCCAGCCCCAAATGTTTTGTTTAGCCATAGTTTATACAAGCTCTTTCCAACAACGCAATTGAACACTGGTAACTTTTTAGAACTACTGGCAAATTTGGGAAAAACATCTTTCATAGATGTTGTAAAATTTCAGGTCATCTCAAGCTTATTTTCGCAATGATTAATCTAATATGCTCTCCAAGGTGATAGTAATCTTCCCCTAGTTTTTCCCTGGGTCTCACACTTTCATTTCAAGCCCCTGACTAAGGTGGCAATACTGGATGACAGGGTTTTTTTTTTGCAAGCCATTTCAGTATCCATAGAAGTAATCAAGAACCATACAAAGCCAAATAACTTACCAACCCTAAACAAATGCTACTTCCAAATAGACCACCTGTATGATTGCCAAAATATCCATATCTACTACAACACCACCCAACTCTAAAAGGGACCTCTGACAAAAGAGTTAGAATAGAAATGGACAGTGGTTTTAAAAGACTGCAGATAAATAATTCACTTTGGGGCTGGCAAGATGGCTCTGCAGAAGCTGTGCAAGTCTGGCAACCAGAATTCAATTTCTGGAACCCATATAACAATGGATGGAGAGAACCAACACCATAAAGTTTTCCCCTGACCTCTACTTCTATGCATATGCCCCAGGCATATGCACACACATTCATGTGTATCCACACAAGAAAGAGAGAAGGAGGGAGGAAGGGAGGGAGGAAGGAAGGAAGGAAAGAGGAAGGAAGGAAGGAAGGAGGAAGGAAGAAGAAGGAAGGAAGGAAGGAAGGAGGAAGAAGAAGGAAGGAGGAAGGAAGGAACGAAGGTGCAAGAGAGAAGGGAGAGGAGGAGGGATGGAGGGATGGAGAGAAAAGAGAAAAGCAAAATCATCGCTAGCAAGACGAGAACGAAAAAAAGCAAGCGCAAGAAAGAAAGAAGAAAGAACAGAGAGAGCGAGCTAGCGAGAGAGAGAAGAGAATGAAGTTCCGGAAGGAAAGGAATGAAGCAGGCCGTCCTTGCAGTCGGCATATGCGTCCTGAAGAAGGACGGAAGAAATGAAGTAAGGAATTTACGTGCATATAGACATGACGGCTATATTTAATCTAGAAAGAGAAAAAAAAGAAAAGAATAATCGTTAGGAATGAGTAAGTAAGATTTGATGAGAAATTACTATGAAGTATCATATGCCGGAGGAAGGATTAAGTCCTTCAGTAGTACAATCCGAAGGAAAAAAGAAAGAAAAAGAAAAAAAGCCAATTTCATAAAAGCATTAGAAGAGGGAAGGCAGAACTGGGATAGACAGATATGTTTCTTTTCATGGTCAGCAATCAAATTAGCGATGTGCCCTGGAAAGCACAGCCTTGAGCATCTGTCGCTAGGTTTCACACAAATCACTGTTGGCAATGCAAAGTGCCTAGCACGATATCACTGTTATTCTTCGCTTACTGCATAATCAAGATTCAATTGCATTTGTCTGACTTTAAACAGACCTTATTAGGTAGTGGTGAGTTCTGGAAAATGCAATGGAAATAGGAGTCTGACATCTGAGTGTGGTGGCAAGTAAGCTCTTTATGAAACAGGGATGTACTTGAAAACATCAAAGTGGAATCTAGTTGGGGATGTGGCTCAATAGAAGAGCTTACCTAGAATGTTCCAGGCCTTAAGCTCAATACCCGGAAATGAAAAAAATGGGGGGGTTGCCGAGCATGGTGATTTGTAATCCCAACACATGGGAGGAAGGCAGGGGATTAGGAGTTCAAGGTCATCTTCAGCTACACAACGAACCTGTGGGCTACATTATACTCTGCTTTACAAAAAAATTGGAATATATCCCTATATTTATATATGGATATCTTAATAGAAGCAAATATTTACCTAATCTAGTTTACCAGATCAGAAGTTTGGTTTTGAAAAATGCATTAACTTGGGCTAGAGAGATGGCTCAGAGTTTAACCTCTGCCTCGAAAGCAGAATGTCCTAACCTAAGTTCAGATCACAGATCCCACATAAAAACACCAGGCGGAAATGGTGGCAGCCTATGCTTTTGGCCCTAGAAGGCCGAGCCTGGGAAATTCCAGAGCAAAGCAAAGAGAAAGTAGAAACAATCCAGGGTGATTCCCAAAGTCACCCTTGGGCCTCCGCAGTGACACACAGTGCCCTCTGATACACACACACACACACACGCACACACACACACACACACACACACTAAATAGATAAATAAAATGCATTAAGTTGTGAGACAGTAGGCAGAAAGTGTCTAAATAACTTGAAGAAATTATGTGAACTAGTTTCTAGGAGGTTAAAATGGCTTTGCTGCAATTAGCACAGCACAACTATATAATTAGTAATATTCAGCTACTATTCTGGCCTGCAGCACTGTCCTGCTTTGCACTAAGTGGGAGTTTCATTGGTTTCATTTGAGAACAATTGTGTACAGGTGTCACACATGTTACTCACTGAAATGAACTCATTTGAAAGCACTAAAACTAAAGGATGCGAGCTGCCTTTCTTATCCTGTCTCTTAACCTACAGACTACAACTTATTAATCTAATTTCTGTATAGTTGTGTTCAGTAATGCATATTATTTTTGTAAATATAAATTTTTATAAATGTGGATATTTTAAAGATAAATTCATTCAGGAAAGCCTACAGTATAGTAAATAAATGATTATACAGTAAAAAAAATATATATATAAGAAAATGTAACATAGTAAGTAATTACTTATCACCTTTCACTTTCCAATCAACTCCGCTCTCTTGCCAAAGAAAACTAAAGGTCTGGGATGGAGATGGCTCAGGGGTAAAGCCTCTGCCTTACAAGCAGAAGTACCTAAGTTCGGATCCCAGGTCCCCCATAAAATAAGCCAGGTAGAAACGGTGGTAGCCTGAACTTCTGGCCCTGGAAGGCAGAGCCTATGAAATCCAGATCAAAGCAAAAAGGAGGTAGAGCAATCCAGGGGCCTTCACTTCTACACATACACATACAAACATACGCACACACAAAAACAATAATTTGACCTAATAAAGACCTTTATTTAAAAAAAAAAAAAAAGGCCTTGTTGAGTTGAACAGGGAAAGAGTCTCTAAATTGGAGTCAGGCCAAGGTAGAAGTAGAGAATGACTGCAAAAGAAAATCTATTTTGGGAACAAATGAAAATAGAAAATATGTTCTCTAAGCATTCACATGGATGCCTCTGGAATAAATAAATTAGGATGACATGTACCACACAATATAAATAAACTTTTTCTAATCACAGCTATCCACATAGGAAGATCTTAGCCAATCAGTCAGTGCATGAGAAATATTGCTTCTCCCCCACATAAATAAGAAAATGTATTCACAGTTTCTCTTGATCTCTCTAGTTAAGATGAATGTGAAAGACATGGAGAAAAAAACACCTACAGACTAAAATCTGCAAAAGAAAATCACCCACATATTAGCACCATGTTTCAACAAGACTCATGAAAGAAGGAAATGCATTAAAAATTTCAGAAAGAACACATGATGTGCCCATTAGTCAATGTTTTATAATAGAAACAAAGCAAACAAACCAATCTTCTCTTGAGATGAGTCATGGATAAGAATATTATAAGACAAGAAATTGAAATTGTATATTTCATTGACAAACTGAAACCATTTTGAAATCGCTAAAGACTGAATGGTTAAAAAACTAATGTTTAGATAAAGTAGACCTCCTACATGTGTCTAATCAAGAAATACATAAAACTTCTAGCTTCCAATGTCATGAATAACACACAAAATATAATGACTTATGATAATGAAAGGAATCCGCTGACTTTCTGATTTTAAATTGTGTGCTAAACCTGGTGTCTGTTTGTACACAGCTCCCTATAAATGTTGACATCTGGAAGCTCACCCCTGTAATCTAAGACTCAGAGACAAGGTTTGAGGCCAGTCTGGGTTATACAGTGGGTTCTGGGAAAACCTGGGGTCACAATGTAAAACACTACCTCAAAAACATCTGTTCTGGGTAGTATTAACACAAATGTATTGTTTACACATAGATCTGCACTGGCCACAGGAAAAGCATTCTGGGATTGAAGCAGGTTGATCAAATTCTGAAGTGACATTTACTTTCCACCAGCACTGAAATGAACACTACACAAAAAGCAAATAGAGCTGGCATCAATATAAAGTGACTTTAAAGCTGGTGAAAATATAAACATTAAAATGTCACGTACATTACACAAATGAGAGCACAACTCAGCAAAAATACAACTTAGAATTAACTCATTACTCCCCAGCAGTGAAAATTAGACATATTGAAGTCTAAGCAATTCATAGCATAGTATTTAAGGAAAATTTTTCACATATTACTGTTACAGTAGGGATCTTCAAATGAATTCTTTTGGAGCCAGGGTCTTGCTATGTAGCCTAACCTAGCCTGGAATGTGCTATGTAACCCAGGCTAGCCTTACACTAACAATGCTTCTACCTCTACCCCTAGAAAGCTAAGATTACAGGTCTATGTCACCACACCCAGCAAGAACCCTGGAATTTATGGCAGAAAGAGGTATCATTAATTTCTTTGGACCCTTATGTATAAGTTAGGGAGAAATAGGGAGGAACAGTTACAGAGTCAAACATGAGCTACACTTCTATCGATGCTGAGAATCTCAAAGTTATAAGAGAAAGGGATGACATATAAATAAAAAAATAGAAAAGGTTTAGATCCAGGCATGATAACACATGGCTATAATCCCAGGACTTGGCAAACTAAGGCAGGAGAATCACTGTGAATTTCAGGCCAGCCTGGACTGCAGGGTGAGACCTTGTCTCAAAATACAAAAAGCAAAAAATAAACAAAAATCCTGGAGATGACCCCTGGCATGGAGATATACTAGTAATTACACACAGTGGTCAAGGATCTCTGCTTAACGCACACAAGAGCCAGTGAGCACTACGCCAACTCTGTGTAGCATTAGCAAAACACCTTACAAGATTCGACCAATGAGAATGTCATACAAACGACACACAAGGATTTTCCTTGGTGTTGGGTATAGGGAGACTCTCGTACTAATCTCTCCACGTATCTGTATGTTGGAAATGTTTCATCGAAATATGCTCCAGTGGATGTGGTGGTTTATATTTGTAAGACTGGGGGAGCAAAGATCAGGAGCTCAAGAGCGGCCTTGAGGTGAGACTGCCTGGTCCACATGGGATCCTGTCTTAGAAAACAGAATGGAGTAGGAGGGAGAGAAGCTGGGATGAATACTCGCTGTGTTTGTCAAAGTAGAAAAAATTAAAATGGGGAAAAAAAGAAGGGAGGGAAGGAGACGAAGAGGAGAAATGAGATGAAGTGGGGCAAGGAGAAGGACAAAGAAGTCGTGTTTGCTCTACCACTGAACTATAAGCCAGTTCAGAAGTTTCTTAAGATAACCACAGAAATTATGGGACAAAAAGATGTATTGAATATCAGGGAAAGGAATGCATTAGTTGCTTTTATTTCCAAATGCATTACTCTAAGTGCTTGTACCTCAGTGTTAGAAGTCCAGTCCTAACAGAATTCTAGTCATGGTCATTTGACTTTGACTAATTTCTAAAGAGTAACTTACTTTAATATGATGTACACCATTTACTTTTCCAATCTGCTGTTCAATGGTCTGGACACAAGAACTGCATGTCATTCCCTCAACTGAGATGGTAACAGAATTCACGACCATGCTTGGATCCATTTTGATTTCTTTACATTCCTGTTAGAAACAACAAAATCATTAATTCAACCATGGACATTATTTTTAGTCAATTTTCTCCCTACGTCCCCAATTAAAAATGTGCTAGTAATAAAAAACGACCAATTTTCCTTTAGACTTGCTGAAGAGAATTTTATCTGTGTTTGATGAGGTAAAGGAAAGGTATTTTTATAGGTCTGCTACCTAAAATTTAAGAGAAATACACTACTCAAGTAATGTAATTAGCATTATAAAGTGTTTTCCTGGTTATTAAACATTTCCACACATAAATCCCATTTAATATTGGACATAGACAGAATGAAGAACCTAAAGTGCAAACATTCCTTCCAACGGCCAACAAAGTTTGTACGATTCCCAAGCCTGCCCTCCTCCAGATGACCTCTGGGCCTCCCACCACTCGGCAACCTTTCTCAATGTGCCGGTCACCCTGCCTTCTCCTATACACTGCGCCTAGGACTTCCTCAATCCAGATACCTGCTGACTAACTTCCTGATCCCCTTTATTCTAGAGCCTTCCTAATGAGGCCTATATTGGTCACCTTTTTTAAAAATTGCACACTATGGCTCTTCCACGCACATATATCTTGATATCCCTTACATGTACATTAGTTTTTTAAATGGAACGCTCCATCTTTTGACATATGCCATAATTTACTTTATTCTTTCCTTGCTTATTTTATCTTCCTATGGTAGATTTTATATACCTTTTTAATTATTTTAGTATTTCACACATGAACACCATGAGCTTATGACATTTCACACTTCAATCTCCAATCCCACACCCCCTTCTCTTCCCATTCCAACCCTTCTTCTCCCCTGCCAGACTTCCTCCAACCTTCAAGGTTTTTCACATGTGTGGCTCTCTGAGCTTCATCTGGTCTGCCCCTGATGACATGTGCCCAAGCTCCTGCTGAAGTCTGAATCCCCCATCCGTGGGCACACCGCGAAGGAAGCATTTTCCATTTCCTCCCCATCAACATTAGTTGCCACCCCCGACCCCTCCTCAGTCTCTCAGGGAGGCATGGGTTCTCTTCCCCCTTTCATGGTGGAATGTTCCCATTTACAACTCCCATGCACGTCTTGTGAAAATATATATGGCTTCAGTAATTCATGGATGTGTGTTCACAGAATCTTTGTTGCTCCTTTCAAGGGAGGAATTTAAGACCAAGTATTTAGCTTAGTTGGACAGCACTTGCCTAACATGCTTGAACCTGTAGGTTTGAATCCCAGCCCAACATAAAAGCAGGTATGGTGGTAACATGCCTGTAATCCCAGCACTTGGAGAGTAGAGGCAAGAGGATTAGAAGTTCAAGTTTACTGTCAGCTACAGAATGAGTTTAAGGCAAGCTGGACTACATTAGACCCAGTCTCAGGAAAAAAGAAAAGATAGAAAGGAACTCTAAGCATGAAATCATTACTTTATTCTGTCACTGGTTTCCTATCTGAAGCAGACAGATATTTGTGTGATGTTAACCCAGGAAAAGTGCCACACACATAGTGTGCTTATACTGGTAATTTCATATAAATTGATTCATTAATACATGGCTTTCATGTCTTGATTTTCATGTCTTGATTGCTTTTACATGGCTTTCATGTCTTGATTGCTTTTAAGTAAATCAAGTTGATTAGCACTTCATTCTTTTATGTTCTTGGTGACATACTTTCATATATAAAAGCATTTAATTTTATGAAGCTTCATTTATTTACTATTCTTTTTCTTGTGCTGCAAGTCAAATCCAGGGTCTGAACATGCTAAGTAAGTGCTCTACCACTGAGCTCCCCCCATAAGCTCTGTAGTCTTTAGCCTGTGGATGCCAATTCTCCCAGGACTATTTTTAAAATAGCCTATTGAACTCTATAACTCACATATTTAAGGTATAGAATTCAATGTTGTTAGTATATATGCACACATGTGTAGTAATCACCAGAGTTAATGTTAGAATTTTTATCATTTCAAAATAAACCCTATACTCTTTACTCTCACTAATTCCTAAGCCCATTATCCTCTATCCTAGCCAATCACTAATTTACTTCATGTCTATACAGAATTCCTTTTCTGGGTATTTCGTACTACTAGAATTCTGAAAGTTTCCCTTAAGACTGGCTTCTTTCATCTATCTGTTTTCAACATTAACCCACATTGTAGCACATACCAATACACCATAATGTCTTTTACAGCTGCATAATATTTCCATTGAAGTATATACTACATTTTATTTAATCAATTGCTAGTTCATGGGAATTTGAGTTATTTGGACCTTTGTTCTGGATAGTGATGCTATAAATATTCATATAAAATTTCAGGGTGTTTTCCAAAGCTGCTATATTAGCATTCTTACAGTATATGAAGATTCCAATTTCTGTATCGCCTCAGAAACACTTGCTATTACCAGGACTTTTCGCTGAAGGGGCATTTGTTTTTGATTGTTGATACACAGTCTCTCTGTCTAGCGCAGGATGGCTTTGAACTTGCGATATTTCTGCTTTTACATTCCAGGAGCTAGGACTGGCTCTAACTGGAATGGCTAACCTAGCCACTCCAATAGGTATGAAACAATGTATCACAGTGGTTTGGATTCATATTCCTTGATTGACAGTGGGGTCAAACATCTTTTCCATATTTGTGAATCTCTGAAGGAATGTTTTATTAGGTGCTAGGCATGAAACCAAAGATACCACTAAGGACACTACTCTACCACTGAACTACACTCCAATTCCTAAAGAAAGGATTATTCAAGTCCTTTATCCATTTTTAATACTGTTGATTGGTTTTTGCTGATGGAGTTAAAATTTTTATAGGTTCTGTATATTGACTCCCTGACCAGATACATAAATTTGACATATTTTCTCCTATTTAGTGGCTAGCCTTTTCACCACCTAGATGATGTCTCTTGATTCACCTACATTTTTATTTTTAATGAAAACAAATTTGTCTATTTTGGAGTTGTCTCTATTTATTTTAAAAAGTATAAAATCTTAGACAAGCCAGAAGAAAATTTCATCCCTAGACCCACCTCTCTTGGTCTTAATTTCAACTAGCACTAATTCTGGAATAATTAACATTTATAATGAGACTTGGTTCAAAATAGACACATAAAATCATTAGCCTATGTTATTCAAATCTATCTTATTTTATTACTTTACTTGGTACTGAGCAAGGAACTCAGGTCTCACAAATATGGGGCAAGCGCTCTATCATGAAGGTACATTCTCAGCAACTATGCTAGTTCTTTTAAAGTTATAGCAATCGCTATTCTAAGTGCAAAGGTTAATATTCAGCCAGATGTGGTGGCTTATGTCTGTAATGCCAACAACTCAGAAGGCTTAGGCAGGAGAATCTCTTCCAGATCAGCAGCCTAGGTTATGTAGTGGGCTCCAGGAGAGCCTGGAGTACAGAGTAAGACCCCTATCTCAAGGAAACAAAACAAAACACAAATTCACTTCTCTTCACCATTATTTCTTAAGAAACCAATGTTGAGGGATGGAGGGATGACTCAGGTGTCAAGATTCTGCTGCACAAGCAGAGAGTCCTGAGTTCTGACCCCAGGTTCCACATAAAAACTCCAGGCAGAAACAGCAGCAGCCTGCACTTCCAGCCCTGGTGGGCGGAGCCTGGGAAATCCCAGAGAAAAGCAATAAGGTAGAAGCAATCTAGGATGATTCCCAAAGTCACCCTTGGCCCTCCATAGGGACACATGGTGCCCTCTGATACACACACACACACACACACAATAGATAGATAGATAGATAGATAGATAGATAGATAGATAGATAGATAGATAGATAGATAGATAGATAGATAGATAGATAGATAGATAGATAGGTAGGTAGGTAGGTAGGTAGGTAGGTAGGTAGGTAGGTAGGTAGATAGGTAGATAGAGAAACCAATATTAACATGTTATCTTTCACAGAGAAATGTGTTCACTAAATACAAAGTAATAATAATTTTAGTATCTTGAAACAGCCTTTACTCAAGATTACAAAGTCACGAATTTCACTGAATCACACTAGCGAAGATCTTCACCTTGTGGCAGTCTGACTTGCAAACTAATCTATATGTAAAAATCAGCTCTGAGGAACTTCATCTTTCCTCTAGGCAGACAAGCTGCCACCTTGAGAACAAATCCAGATCTTCACATGAATTATAAGAGGAATAAGAGAGATGCAGTAGAGTTGAATTAGCTAACTGCTGTAGCTCACAGCGGTTCTCCATGCTAATCTGAATTTTCTACTGCACACATTTTCATTATTGTTTGGAAGTTATACGAAAGAATGTCTTCCTATTTACCCACACTTTATGAACATTTCAGCAATACTTAAAAGCTAAAATGATGCAACAAACACTTGTAATATAATCCCATTGGCTCAGCAAGTATTGATCTGTTGCTGTACTTGCACTTTATTTTCTTAACTGTTTGAACATTAATTTTAGAAGTCAAGATGATTCAGCCCTCATTTCCAAAGAATAAGGACTCCTATATCATCACAATACTAGATTCGCAGGTTAAAAAATTAACCATATACATATCATATAATGCTTATTCTTGATTCAAAATTTACATAATGTCCCAAGAACAGCTTTTATGTGCCCCAAGTCAGGATAGGAACAAGGCCCACATACTGCATTGGCCTGTTTGTTACCCTTTTGTCTCATTTACCAACAACCCCTTCATATACCTTTTCCCACATTAAATGACTTTTTGAAGAATTGCGTCCCAACAGCCAATGCATCTTATTGTAAATGTATTTTATTTTTAACTGATATATAATAATTGCACATATTATGGAATATCAAGTGATATGCATGCATATGTTGTGCGATGTTCAAAAAAAGTGGGAAGGAGATCTATCTCCTTAAACATTTAATCATTTCTTTGTGGTAAGAACATTCATATCTTATATTCTAGTTTTTAAAAGATATACATTGCTGTCAATTATAATCTTCTTACTGGAAAACAAAATAAATTCTCCTTTGATAGGTAGAAAACTAAAATCTGGAATTACATGCCCTTAAAGCAAAAGAACAAAAGACCATATAGGGTATAATGAAGGCAGTTGTTGAAAAGGGATAATTAGGATGAAGAAAACAAAAAGTCCTAGCAGAAAGTCCAAGGTTTGCTACTTAAAGCAAAGAGGAAGGAAAAGGTCTTGGAAGTAGTACAAAAGTATGAACAGAGAAAAAGAAAAATGTCTAAAGCAAAGAGATTTTTAATCAACATTTTGCCCAAGATAGGGCCTGTGTTTTAAAAAAGTAAGCATGTTCCAACTGTAGCACAGAGTTGCCTTAGTACCATATAGCTTCTGTGTTTTTTAAAATATTTTCAATGAACATTATAACGTTTTTGAAGACTGGTTCAGGATCATTACCAAAGTTAAATAAATTGCATATAGGAAAATTTCAAGTTCGAATAATAGAACTGGTAGCAAACTTGGAATACAGTACATTCAGCAAATGAAAAAACTAGTTTACCTGATTAGCAATGTAAGACTGAAACATAGTTCTCCCTGAGAATCAAGTTCCAGATTCCCTCATGGATACTGAAATTTATGGATGTGTGACTAAAATATCACAGCACTTAATATAACCTGTATTTATACTTTCAACCATTCTTAGATTACTTATACTCCCTAATACAGTATAGATGATAAATAATTATTATGCTATATTGTTTAAGGAATAATGAGAGAAAAAGTCTGAACTTGCTCAGTATACAAGTGCATGTGCACTGTGTGTGTGTGTGTGTGTGTGAGATGGTGCCTGTGCAAGTTTGTATGTGCATGTGTACAGGTCCAAGGTTGATGTTAAGAATCTTCCTCAGTTGCTCTTCCATCTTATTCTTTGACACAGTGTCCCTCACAATAAAACATAGCACTCAGATACGACTAGTCTCACTAAGCAGCTTCTTCTGGGGATCCCTGCCACAGTTCCCTAAGGCTGAAATTACAGGTGGATCTCTCTCTCTCTCTCTCTCTCTCTCTCTCTCTCTCTCTCTCTCTCACACACACACACACACACACACACACACACACACACACAAGGATCTAAACTCAGGTCCTCTTTCTTGTTCAGCATTTGGATTAATTGCTGAGTCATCTCTCCAGTCCTCTTTGACCACATTTTTGATCCATGGCTGGTTGAATTTATGGTAGAGAACAATCACCTATAAAAGAATAATGTCAGTTTTATGGCACACATCAAACTACTAGAATATGTGTTGGGTTCAGTTAGTAACTGGAAGAGACTAAATAGACTAATCACTGTGGCATCATGGCAGGATTTAGAATTATCTAGGAGACCTCTCTGGGTGTGTCTATGAAGGTGTTTCCAGAAACGTTTAGCTAAGGTAGAAAAACCCACCCTGACTGTGGGTGGCTTCACTCCAAATCAAAGCGTGCACTGAATAAACAGGAGAAAGCCAGCTAAGCACCAATATTCCCAAATGCCTTATGTTCTACAGCCAAGCCTTCCCACCACAGTAAGACTCAAACCACGAGCCAAAAATCCACCTTTGAACTGCCTCTTGTCAGGTATTATTCACAGCAATAATAAAAACAACTAATACAGATACTTTACCTAGGACTTACATATTACAGTAATCACAATGTCTAGATGTAAATGAAAATATCTCTCTTCTCATCATATCCTAATGGAAGCATGGCCAATAAACAATGAATGCATTATATATGTATGTATATCCTTCCACTTTTGCTTTGCTTTCAAAACTCTACTCTGATTCAACCTTTGACAAATCTGCAAAGGAATTTTATCTTTGGCTCATTACCATAATATACATATATACAACTCTTATTTGACTT
The DNA here is from genome assembly GCA_023101885.1 of Typhlomys cinereus. Classification (NCBI taxonomy): domain Eukaryota; kingdom Metazoa; phylum Chordata; class Mammalia; order Rodentia; family Platacanthomyidae; genus Typhlomys; species Typhlomys cinereus. Next base: position 260,377 of record JALPQD010000181.1, read on the forward strand.
TACGGTATCATTAACATGTCCATTTTTAAGTTTTAAATGTCTTAACAATAGGTATAAAGCCAGGACTATCTACTGTAGCCTTCCATTTAGCAAAATTATTCAGAGAAAAAGAGTAAAAACATAAGCAATTTCATATGGTATGAAAACATGTAGGCTTGGAGACATCACTGCATCAAAGAGATAAAGCTGGCCTGCGGTTAATTAGTAAGAAGTGACTCTGAGAGAACAAAAGCATCCAACAACATTAAGGGAAATAACTTCTAGTTAATAAAGTATTTTTAGCCATTCCCTGCACACAAATGCCAACCACCATCAGCAATACCATTTATAGGAAGAAGACCAGCATTATGACTAGATCAACATCTCTGGTCTGAAAAGAAATTGCAGAATTTTAAAAGTAAATGGACAAGCCAATGTCCTGGCTTATTCCTGTAACTGCAGCACCTTAGGGGCAGAGACGAGAGGACTGTCACAAGTAGAAACCCAGCCTAGTCTAGAGTCCAGCCCAGGACAGCCAGAACTATTTAGTGAGACAAAGGAAGGAAGGACTTCAAGAGCAAAAGGAAACGAAGCTTTGCATGGTAGTGGTATCATTGCCAATGAGGTTTGTTTATCCAAGGCACGATTATTGCTAATTGAAAACTTTTCCCAATACCCCACCATGAAGACTTTAAATATAGTTAGCACTGGCAATTTTTGACAGTCTCTACAGAGACTGAATTTTAAAAAGGGGGAGGAGTAGTAGAAGGAAAGAGAGGGGAGAAAAAGAGAGAGAGAGATGAAGAGAAAAAGAAAGCAAGAAAGGGAGAAAATGAATGGAAAGTCTCATTCACTTCAACAGCATTTCTAATAGTTAACACCACTTTGGAAATAACCTAAATATTCATGATCAAGTGATGAAAAAATATGTCTGGTACAATACTATGTCAGAGATTGATATAGTAGTTAAAATAAGTGAACTAGAACAGTAAGTCTCACAGGAAGGAGCACGTGATAGTTAATACTGTCCATCTGACCTATAGGAGGCAGGTCTCTGTACCCAACTGAGAGGAATTCTCTTGGTTAAGGTTGGCCTCTAGGCAAATCTGTAGGAGACTGTCTTAATTGTATTAATTGACGTGGCCCAACCAAGCTTGCTTGCGTGAACATGGGTGGGGGGTTACATACTTAACCAACATAATAATTTTTGAAAGACAAATAAAAGACCATTAATGGGCTGTAGAGATGGCTCAAGGGTAATCACTCTGCTTCACAAGCAGAAGGTCCTGAGTTCCGATCCCAGGTCCCACGTAAAAATGCCAGGCAAAAACGGTGGCAGCCTCCACTGGTGGGTGGAGCCTGGGAAATCCCAGAGCAAAACAAAAGGAAGTAGAAGTACTCCAGGATGATTCCAGAAGTCACTCTTGGTCTCTCCACAGGGACACACAGTGCCCTCTGATACACACACATACACACACACAAAATAAATGAAGTTCACAAAACCATTTTTAAAAATAAATAAAAGGTTGTTGTGGGGCTGGAGAGGTGGCTCAGAGGTTAAGCCTCTGCCTTGCAGGCAGAAGGTCCTGAGTTCGAATCCTAGAACGCACATATAGACACGGGGCGAAAGGGGGGGGGCTGTGTTTCTGATCCTGGTAGGGCGGAGCCTGTGAATCCTGAGGCAGAGTAAATAAGGAGAAGGTGGAGGCGGTCATGGTGGTTCCCGAATTTGCCCATGGTTCTACACACACACACATACATACGTGCAAGCACGCGCACGCACACACACATGCACACAATTGAATAAAAACAATAAAAAATAAAAATATAAATAATAAATAAATAAATAAAAGGTTAAGAGAAAATAATGAAGCAAATCTAGAAAACTGAATAAGTAATAAGCAACTAACACCAAAATAAGTTAACCAATGTAACATCTAAAAGCTGAAGTCACCTATTTCTGTAACACCAGAGCTGTACAAACATGTCTGCTTTGTTAAGTAAATGGATGGCATCTAGTTGTGCAAGCAGCACTGAACTAGATGACATCAGGGTATCTACACAGTCTTTCCAAATCAATTTCAATTTTCCAACCCATTACCTTTCATTTAAAAACACTTCTATCCCTTCAATGTGAACAAAAGGGAAAAAACATTATCCTGTTATTAAATAACATGTCCCTTTCTTTTAAATTGTGTAAACTTTAAAAATGCAAATTAATCTCTCTACCTAATCTGCTTTCAGAATGTTGAGTGTCTAAATTCTGCCACTAAACAAGTGTTATTACAAAAACAAAGTACCGAGGGTCCAGATAAAACAGGTGAAGTAGGCAGGCGGATGTTTTAAAGCATAATTGTTCTTTCCATTTGGCCATTCCTAAAAATCAGGATCAATACTAAAAGACAGATTAGTAAGGTCAGAAAAATCACAAAATGACCTAATGAAGAAAAAGCAATTTGGTTTATGGGACATTTTTGTGACACCTCGGCTACTCACAACATTTCTACAAACAATTTGTCAGATAACAATATATGTAGTTCAGATTCCCATAGCATCTCACAACATCCTGCTACATAAATGAGCTGGCAAACACCTTTTAAAATAAAGGAAGCTAAAGCTCAGATGTAGCTACACTCATACGGCCAATTCGGGAAGGAATCCAGAGCATCAAAGGAATCCATTTAATAGGGCAATATTTGCATAAAGTAAAACCAGAAAAAGATGGGGTGTGGTGTAAGAATGCTTGAAAAATATTGGTGATTTGCACAGAACACAGATGGGAACAGTTTCCCCACAAATTGACAACTGATTCCATCTCCAACCTGTGGGCTCTAGGCTCAAACTCAAGTTGCCAGTTTTGTGAACAAGTCTATGTACTCACTGAGCCATGTCGCCAAATAGGATTGACCTATTTGACATGGTAGTTCAACTACTTTTCAACCATGTTATGCATTAAATTAAATATGGACTTGGTACAGCTATCTTAAGACTCTTTTTTTAATATTTTATTTTATTTGAGAGAGAGTAAGAGAGCAAAAAACAAACAAACAAACATGTGCATGCACGCCATACCACACAGGTAGAGGTCAGAGGACCACTTCCAGAAGTCAATTCTCTCCTTCCACCATGTGAGTTTTCAGGGATCAAACTCAGAGGGCCAGACACCTGCTGAGCTATCTTGCCACTCAGCAGTGTTAGAGTCTTACATTGGTGATAGGCATGTGTTTTCCCACCAGCAAAACAATCTCTAGGGACTGGTGAAATGTCAATGAATAACTAAGCCTAACAAACTAACAGACTAAACCTGACAAACAGGATCCAATCCTCAGAATCCATGTGGGGGAAGGAGAGCATCAACCCATGCAAGTTATCTTCTGACCTCCGTGTATGTTGCTCACACATGCATGTACACACACGCGCGCGCGTGCGCACACACACACACAATATATATATATATATATTTTTAATGTAAAATATTTTAAAAGACCTAAGCTTGTCAGACACAATCTGTAGGCAAACCAAGAGCTTCTAACAATGTTATATTTTTGTTATAGTTTTCCATTCTGGGAATCCAACCCAGTACCTTATCACTATACTATATCACTAATTCTAGTTACAAAGGAAACACATACCTTAAAATTTTAGTTCTAAAATAAGGCAGTGTCCTAAACCACTCATGCAAAAATGCTAAATATCTTTAAAAAAAAAAAGGCACTTTTTTTACTTGTTAACTGGTTGGGAAGATAGAAGCAAAAAAAAAAAAAATGACAAGGTTTATTGAAGCTGAAGATGACAACCCCGAGGAAATATTTCAAAGTATGCCATTAGTTTCATAAAAGCCACCACTACAAAGATAATGATGCTACTTAACCTACCAGACATAAAAATGTGTTTAGAATACTTTTTTTGAATCCAGAGCCTCATACATTCTAGGCAAGTACTCTGAGCTATGTCCCTAGCCCTAAAAGTCTCCAATATAAAAACAATTAAAAAGTCTTTCACTGAGAAAAGCAACCTGACTTAAAAATGGGCAATGACTTAACTAAAGAATCTACATATGTGGCAAATAGCATGTGAAAAGATGCTCTTCCCAGTACTCTAGAGGATAAGATAGGAGGATTCTGAATTCAAGGACAACTCTGCTTTCATAGTAAAACCCTATCTCAAAACTAAATAAGCAAAATCCAGAATAAAAAGGATGACTGCCAGGCAGGCACTTTCTCACCAAACTGTGGAGGAAGCTGCTGTCTTCTATCAAATGAAAATGATACTGAGTCAAATTCTGAAGATGAAGCCACACTAGAGAACTCAAAATATACTTTACAGGGCAATTATGAGGCTAGGGCCAGTGGAAGGACAGACATCTTTGACTTCCAAGCAGCTGAGCCAAAAACTGAAAGAGGGTGATACAAATGCATATGAAAAGTGCCCTTCTGGGGCTGGAGAGGTAGCTCAGGGGTTAAGCCTCTGCCTTGCAGGTGGAAGGTCCTGAGTTCGGATCCTAGACCCCATATATAGACGCCAGCGGAACCGGGGCGGCCTACGTTTCTGGTCCTGGTAGGGCGGAGCCTGTGAATCCCGAGGCAGAGTAAACAAGGAGGAGGTGGAAGAGGTCCGTGGTGGTTCCCGAATTCGCCCGTGGTTCTATACACACACACACACACACACACACACACACACACACACACATGCATAAACGCACAATTGAATAAATAATAATAAAAAATTAAAAAAAAAAAAGAAAAGAAAAGTGTCCTTCTGGAATTCCCTTAATATGTGGAGTAATTTCAAGAATTGTATTCAAAAATTCTGAACAGAATCAGAGAGAAGAGTCGGCAAAATGGGCTAGCAGGTAAAGAAGCTTATTGACAAGTCTCACTACCTGAGTTCAAATTCTGCAACCCATCCATGTAAAGGAAGGAACTGGCTCCACAAAGCTTTTTCTGACCTAAGCATGCGCGCGCACACATACATACACACACACTTAAATTAATTAAAGTATTTTAATTTAAGGGCTGGGAAGATGGCTCAGTGATTAAAACACCTGCCATGCAAGCAAAAGGATGGAGGTTCAGATCCTCAGATCCCTTGTAAAATGGCTGGTGGTTAGGCCAGCCTCCTGTAATTCCAGCACTGGATGGCAGAGCTTGGGAAAACCAGAGCAAGCTGTTAGAAGACTAGCCCTGTTGATGTGTTCTAGGTTAAGTGGAGACTCTGCCTCAAAGGAGTAAGGTGAGGGCTGACTCTACCTGGAAAGCAAAAAGACCTAAGCTGGGGTCCTGGATCTCATGTTAAAAGAAAAAAAAAAAAAAAAAGCCAGGCAGAAATGGCTAAGCCTGCACCTTCGGCGGCTCTGGAAGGCTGAGCCTAGGAAGTCCCAGAGAGAAGCAAAAAGGAGATAGAAACCATTGAGAGAGAGAGAGAGAGAAAGAGAGAGAGAGAGAGAAAGGGGAAAGGAAAGGGGAAAGGAAAGGGGAAAGGAAAGGGGAAGGAAAGGGGAAAGGAAAGGGGAAAGGAAAGGGGAAAGGAAAGGAAAGAAAGAATACTCTAAATATTCTAAAAAAGAGTAAGGTGAAACAGAATTGAGGATGAAAGAATAACGGAGGATTCCCAGTGCCAACCTCAAGCGTACACACACACACACACACACACACACACACACACACACACACACACACACGAAAATGGAAAAAAGAGAAAAAAATGAAAAAGAATCAGAGTAATAAAAGGAAAACACTCCAGTAGAAATAACTGTAGAATAATAAAAAAGAATCTGATAGTGAGCAATCTTCACATGAAACTCAGGTGCAAGAAGCTCACTCAGTATTTTGAAGCCAGTGACAGATTTAACTCCGTTAAACAGAAAAAAAAAAAGCTGCCAAATCAGGCCTTGAAAGGTCAGGCTGTAGGGTGGGGTGTTGAGAAGGTTAAAGAACTCAGCAACCCGCTTGCAGCTCAAGAGGTCAGTGTGAAAACTGCCAAGACACTGTCTGCTACAGTTTTTAAAAGCCAAAACGAGGCAGAAAACTCACAAGCTGCTGGGGGTGGGGGAGAAAGTGGAATAGAGGCTGAAGCTAGAAGCCTAGGGAAACCAAAAAGTCTAGCAACTGTAACCTTTCCGATTTCCTCAAGGCGTTTAGAGATAGGCATGCTTACTTTACTAAAAACACCTTCATGCTAAATATGTCAAGAACTGATAAAGCTAGAAAAATAAGCATGAAACTTGGTGGATGATTATGAACTACTTTCATTTCTTTTCCAATGAATTCATTCTACTGAAGTGAAGAAAATGAATATTTTGTTATTCGTGTCAAGAAATCTTAAGAATATATAACAGGAAAAATGAAAGGATTTTACTTGTTACCTTGTGTGGGGTGGGGTGGGGGGAGGAGAGAGAGGGGACTGTGTGTTCCTGTGGAGGACCAAGGGTGACTTCGGGAATCTTCCTGGGTTGCTCTTAACTCTTTTGCTTCACTCTGGGATTTTTCCCAGGCTCCACCCGCAATGGATGGAAGTGCAGGCTGCAGCTGTTTCTGTCTGGCGTTTTTTATGTGGAACCTGGGACCCGAGCTCAGGGTCTTCTGCTTGCAAAGCACAATCTTAAACCCTGAGCCATCTCTCCGGCCTGCACTTGTTATTTGCATAGAACTATAGTGCAAAGTCAATTCTGCTTTTTATCTGTTTGACAGAACAGCTTGAAGGCCCTTTATCTTCTCTTATCTCTTTTTGGCGTGTTGGTACTTTTCCTAGAATCGGGTTTCAAGGTTGGCCTTGATGGGTTGCAGCTGTAGCTCAGGTGATAGAGCACTAGCATTCACGAAGCCCTGGGTTCCATCCCCATCCCTGCATAAACTGGATGAGACAGTGTACATCATAATCCCAGCACTTGGAAGGAGAAGAATCAGAACCCCAGTTCTTCCTCAACTAAACAGCAAATTCGAGGCCAGCCTAAGCTGCATAAGACCTTGCCTTAAGGGGAAAAATGGCTTGTGTTTATAATGGTTTAAGTGACTACCAAAATTCTTAATTGCTATGGACTTTAACACACAAACAAACAAACAAAAAAGCCCAGCTGTGGTGGAAGTCCTGATAAAGCCAGTGGAGCGATCCCCACAACACTTTCTAGGGTGTGACTTTGGTCTGTTCTAGCTTCACTGGGTTCAAAACCATTTTCCAAGTCTGGCTGACCATGCTTCCTTCCTGTTGATTCTGCAAGCAATGTAATAGCCTACAAATAAATTCCTTTTCTGGTTAGGTGAGTCAGAACTGCTTTATATTTCTGCAAACAAGAATCAAACCTAATATAATACATTCAGAGTGACATCAGAGAACCACTAAAAACAGTGATGCACATCTCCTTTTCCATGCGGAAAATGTCTGGGATCTAATAAGAGGAAAAAATTCAAATGTCATTCTGCTGAAAGTCCTCTTAGTCAATCTCCAGTGGATTAGTCAACAGTCTTACTTCTCTCAGTAAACTATTCAGGCCCCACAGCCTGTGGCTGTTACTTCAACGAACATTGCCAGCCCACTAACATTCTACTGTGCTTGTCCTTCAAGCTTCTTGTGTTCCCTGAACTTCTTGCAATTGTGCAATTTAATTAAATATTATGTAAACTGACAGAATAAGAGCTTAAAAGAGATTTGTTCTCCCTATGAAAACAAAGACAAATGTTTTAGAAAAGTCAATAAAGGTGAGCACTTGTACTATTACTGTTAAGATGGCTGTACACAAAACAACCTTAAGATCTAAAAGAATTCTGGGCTCTTAAATTTGTTAGCTTTTAATATCACTAGACTAGAGATCAGTGATCTAGAATGAAAAATATGAATATGGCTTATGCAAGATAAAAACAAAGACTTCTAAAGAACCTAAAACTAAACAAAGGTCTTGGTCCAAACTATAGATATTAGAGAATGAATGAACGTATGTTTTAGATTAAAAGACATGTCTAGGCTCCGCCAAGCATTGTGGGCACAGGCATGTAACCTTAAAAAAGTTCAAGGTCGGTTTGGGATATCCAATGAGTTCCAGGTTGGTCAGGGCTACATAGCAAAATCATAAATTTTTTCTTTCTTTCTTTTGTGGTAACTCTGTGTCTTTTTATGAGAGTGCACACTGTGTCTTCATGTGAGTGTGCACATGTGTGTGTGGGTATCTGCACCTATGCATGTGCATGAAAAGAAGAGGACATTGTTGTGTTCTGTTCTATTGGTCTCTACCTTATTCCCTTAACACAGGGTTTTTTGTTGAACCTGAACTTCCCATGTGGGCTAGACAGACTGGCCAAAAGGCTCCCAGAGCTGTTTCCACTCCCCAGTGGTAATATTAGAGGCATGTGTAGCCACGCCCTGCCTTTTTATGTGGGTGCCTGGGATTTGAATTCAGGTCCTCATGCTCCCACAACAAGCATTCTTACCCACTGAGCCAACTGCCCAAATCCAAGAGCATCTTTCGAAAATGAAAATCTAACTTCCATTTTGTTCTTTTCCTCATCATTTGCCCCATGTTTGTTGAATAAAGCCAGAAAGAGAAACGGCCTACTAGAAACACATAACCAATGCTATGCTACTGGCTTTTTAAAAAAGGTTTTGCCATTCAGAATAGTAGGTGCTATGATTTTCTGCATACACAGTTTTATATGGCATTCGTTCTTTCTCTAAAATATGTGATGTAATGAAATGTCTAATTCCTGAGAAACAGAATTGCTTCAACATACATAATGTAAAACTTACCGTTCTAATCCTTTTAAGTGGACAGTTTAACAGAGTTAAATTCACTTTGTTATACAATGAACACCACTATCTCCAGAATGTTTTCATTATCCCCAATGAAAAGTCTTTACCCATTAAGGAAAAAGTCCCTATTTTTCCTTCTTTCTTCCTCTCTCCCTCCCTCCCTCCCTCCCTCCCTTCCTTTCCTTCATTCCTTCTTGTCCCTGGGAACCACTGCTCTGCTTTATAGCTCTCTGGACTTAACTACTCTAGGTACCTCTTATAGGTAAAATTAAACATTATTTGTGGCTGGATTCTTTCACTTAGCATATTTCATCTACATGATATGTCAGAATTTAATTTTTTTAGAAGTAAACCTAACACACACACACACACACACACATTATCTGTGGTAAATCCCAAATTATCTGAAAAATTCCAGTGCCACTGAAGAGGTCTTCACCAGACTATTTCTAATGCATGACCTTGTATGTTCCAGCTTCCCTGTGTTCTTACTTTCTAGGTCTGCCTGACCATCCCTCCTGTTGACTCAATAAAACAACCTGCCAAGGAATTTTCATTTTGGCTATATGAGCCAGAACATTTTGCATTCTTTCTACTTTTGAATATTATGAATAATATTTCATTGAATACTTGTGTACAAATATCTGCTCAAGGTCCTAGTTCAAATTGTTTGGGGTATATACCCAGAAAGAGAATGACTGAATCACATGGCAATTATGTTTAGTTTTTAAGGAGCTACCACATGACTGGCCATATTACATTTTACTGCAAAGTATGATGTTTGTCAACACTAGGTATTTTCTGGATGTGAAGTAGTAACATACTTCTATCTTATATCTCAGAAAATTCAAAGACGAAATGAATGATCAGAACTAAGATACAAAATAAACATAAAGAGACATACTTCGTTTTGATCATTTCCTTGGTATCTTACCTCACAATGTATTCTTAAATTTTTTCTGACAATTTCCCCACTATTCTGAATTTACAGCAAGAACTGATCATAATATATGTTATTTTCATTTATTTATATATTTTGATTCATTTGAAACAGGGTCTCTCCATATTATGGAGGCTCACCAGAACTTTTATACAGCCCAAGGTGGCCTTGAATTGACAAAACTCCAAGGGTCGGAATTATAAGTGTATGTTACCACTCCAACCCTTACTATACTTTATTTTTTTTTCAAATTTTTTATTATTTATTATTTATTCACTTGTGCTTGTATGCGTGTGTGTGCATGTGTGTATGTATGTGTAGAACCACGGATGAATTCGGGAACCACCATGGAGGCCTCCACCTCCTCCTTGTTTACTCTGCCCTGGGATTCACAGGCTCCGCCCCACCAGGACCAGAAACGCAGGCCGCCCCCGCTTCCGCCCGGCATCTATACATGGGGTCTAGGATCTGAACTCAGGACCTTCTACCTGCAAGGCAGAGGCTTAACCCCTGAGCCACCTCTCCAGCCCCCCTTACTATACTTTAAATGTGAATCGTTATTTTGGATTGCATTTCATGAATGATAGTTTAATGAGTTAGTACAATAAATCCGGAATGAGCTGAAAGGGATCTGGAAAAGGTTAAACGACTGGTCATCAGTAAATGGCCTAGACTTTATTCACAGCTTAATTTTCATGTGAATATTTAAAAAACCTGAAATGTTATTCATTTCCTTTTTACTGCTTCAAATGTCTCACATTCAGATTTAAACACGTTTCCCTACAGTTTCTTCACAAAGCAGCACAAATAAAGGGCCAAATACAATATTGTGCTATGAGCACTATAAATTAATTATCAAGTAATAATGAAGCAATTCTAGCCACATATAACAAAATGCTGCAGTTACTCTGCAAGTTGCCGATACATTCATGAGAACAAGGGGCTCTATTTTGGCTTATGGCTGTCTAGTTACAGTTGTCAATCCAATTTGATAGGACAGTTCGAACCAACATGGGGAGTCAAGGGAACTGGTCATACTATATCCACAGGACTGCTAAGAGAAGGGCAAACTTCCTTTGCCAGATAGCATGTCCATCCAAACATGCTGAAGAAAGCCGACTTAGTTAACCAGCTCCCTCCATGTTACCCGCCTGCTCAGGGAAAGGTCCCACCCTCCATGGGCCTTGGACTTCCAATCAGTTAAACAATCTCCTGCAGGCCTGCTCAGGGTCTAACACAACTAATTCTTTACAAATGTGACCAGAACTCCAGACATCAATTGTCAAGTTGACACCAGTCACTATCCACCACACAAAATAACCAGAATAGCTAAAATGATGTGGACAAGATTTAGAATCTACACACCTATTACCTATGGTCCTTAACAACCTGTTGTATTTGACGGAAGTAGCAAGTCACGTCAACAGAAACAGTCAACCGAAGTGCCCAGAGGACTTAGAATGATGTACTTCAAGCTGACAGAAAAATACACTACTAAATCAGATTGCTGCATTCAGCATGACCATCCTAATGAAGGAGAGCTAAAACTCATCGGGATAAACCCAAAGTAAAGGAATTCATGCCCACTGCACCAGCACCTCAAGATAACTAAAGAATCCCACCCATTGAAGAGAATGATAAACACACCCATAAGGTCACAGGAAACAGTAAATTGCACTAGAACAGTAGATGAACAAATGAAGATTAGCCAAGTATTAAACATGAAAACAACAAAATGATAGAAATTAATACATACCCATTCAAGAATAACTTGGTTAATGATCTGAGTTTTCCAATCGAAAGAAGAGACTAGCAAACTGAATTAAAAAACATAAGATCCAAATAAATAAATAAATAAATAAAAATAAAAAACATAAGATCCACTTACTTGTTGTCTCTAAGAAACAAACATCTTACTGGCAAAGACAAGTATAGCTTTAGGGTGACATGGGGAAAGATACATGCAAACGGAGCTCAAAACAGCCAGGAACAGATGCACTAAATCTAACAACATAGAAAGCAAGCTAAGAATAGTTAGAAGAAACAAAAAGGGTCACATTATGCTTCATTGAGAAGATTTAACAATTTTAAACACATAAGCAATGAACATGAACATACCCGATTTCATAAAACAAACACTACTGGATGGAAAGGCGCAAACTGATTGTAATAAACAGTGTGTGACTTTAATATTCCACTTTTGCCAATAGACAGATCGTCCGGACCAAAAAAAAAAAAATCAATGAAGAAATATCCAAGTTAAATAATACTATGAGTCAAATGGACTTTTTGTATCTACAGAATATCTAACCAAACAGCTGGAGAATATACATTCTTCTCAGAAACCCATGGAACTTTCTCCAAAATAGACTGCATTTTAGGACATAAAGCAAATCTTAAGTAGAATAACAGTGAGGTGGTCAGGCTATGCACACTACACACACACTGCTGTTCCTCACACATAAAAAACCCTGTTTACTTCTGCAATTGCCACAGATCCTAGGCCGGAACTGTACCTCCTTTGTCCTCTGGAAGCTCCTGTTACATCAGTGTTGTAACAGCCTCAACTAGCATGCCATCAGTGCTGCCCATCCAGAGCTGTATCCACTGGCTAGCAGAGTTCTCGCCCATTTCCCCTAGGTAGTCTTCTGGTCCAGGCACCATTCGTGTAATGGCTCTCTAGACATACGGACTGCAACCCAAGTCCTGAGTGGATATCATCTTAAGGAACCTGCCACACTTCTGCCAGTCAGTTGAGGAGGATCTTTGCCTGCAGCTCCAAGCAGTGAATTTTCCTGAACAAGTAGTAGACAATCTTCCAGTTAATGTGTCTCCTGGTAGTTATTATGGTTGAGTCCATGTTGGAAATGGAGATGTCCATTAGAGATGGTGGTGAGCAAGGATGGAACCCATACCACAAGAGTATGAAAAAGATCTGTAGAAAACCATGCATACCTTCAAAGATATTTGAAACTCTAAAACAATTTCTTCTAAGTTTTTAAAGGAAAAGTATGCATGATCAATGATGAAAAATTACTTCACTTATTCATTCATTCACTGCTTTACAGTATTTTGCTGTTCATAACTAGGAGGCTCGACTTGATTGGACTTTAAAAGATATTTTCCTATAGTTACAAATTAATTTAAACAGGACAATATACGTACACTATTATGACTCAAAGGTTAAATGAAATTCATCATGCTATATCAATAAACAGACTCATTGAAAAATCAGGATTCATTTTTATGTAACACATGCTGATTAAAATGAACCAGTGACAAGATATCAAAAGTCTCATCGTGGCAATGGAAAGTATGTAAGTATGGGTAAAACAGCAAGTCCTTAAAATAATACAAAGAATTTGAGCCAGACATGATAACTCATTCCTATCATCAGCACACTGAATGCTAAGGCAAGAGTATTATCATGAATCCAAGCTCATCCTGGACTCAATAGTTCTAGTTGCCAACCTGGGTTACAGAGAAAGATTCTACCTAAAAAAAAGAAAGAAAACTGAAATAATTATTATATTCTGTCTGATCATAATAGAATAAAATAGAAATAAATGAAGTAAAAGAAACTACAGAAAACATACAGATTCATAAAGATTGAACAATATATTACTGAATGGCTAAGATATTATTGAAGAAATAAGGAGGGAAATAGAAAATTCCTAAAGTTCAATAAAATTAAAACAACATACCAGAACCTGTGGGACATAAAGAAATTCTAAGAGGAAATTAATACACATGTTTTAAAATAGCAGATCTCACGTAAATAGCTTAATGATTCATCTCAAAGTCTTAGAAAAAAAATAAGAACAAGCAAGATCCAAAATTAGTAGACAGAAAAAAATTTTAAAAAGGTCAGGGAAGAAATTAATGAATCGAAACAAAAAGAACACTGTCTATCTCAAGAGCTTGATGTGTGAAAAGAATGAACAAAACTCCTGAGCTAAATTAACCAAAAGAAGGTGAGAGAAGACCACATTAAAGAATTGAGATGAAAAAGGATATACTGGAGTGGCAGCTTATAACAAAACAGCCATGTCTTCTACAAATTCACAGACTGAATATTTTCTTTTCAGTGCAAGCATGTAGAGGTTTGATTGCCTTTTTATTTTCAATGAATACATATTTGAGAAGACTACTAAAAGAAAAAGGTTTTAATGCATATGGACATAAAGACTGACTTTAGGAGTTAGAATTTTTTATTATTATTTATTATTTATTCAATTGTGGGTATATGCGTGTGTGCGTGTGTATGTGTATGTGTGTGTGTGTGTGTGTAGAACCACGGACGAATTCGGGAACCACCATGGACCACCGCCACCTCCTCGTTTACTCTGCCCCGGGATTCACAGGCTCCGCCCTACCAGGACCAGAAGCGCAGGCTGCCCCCGCTTCCACCTGACGTCTATACGTAGGGTCTAGGATCCGAACTCAGGACCTTCCACCTGCAAGGCAGAGGCTTAACTCCTGAGCCACCTCTCCAGCCCCCAGGAGTTAGAATTTTATATCACAGAACACAACTCCACCTTAACATTTATCTTCATACATATTTTTGCACAAAAACTTGCAGTTCAATGTGGAAAAGACTAACTCTAACCCATCTCACAATGCATGTAATTTAAGCTGTATATTTTGATTAACAGTAAAACTCAGAATTAAACCTTATATATTTGTAATTCTGAAAAATATGTAGTCTCTGGTATTAGAAATATAACACAGGATCATAACATATATGTTAATAAAAGTCAACAAAGAAAACCTCCCACCAAACTCAGAATTAAACCTAATATGCTTTTGTAATTGTGAAAAATACATAATCTCTGGTATTAGAAATATAACAATGCAGGATCATAACACAGATCCTAATAAAAGTCAACAAATAAAAAGTCCCATCAAACACAGTATTGCAGTGAAACTACCTAACAGAAAAGAATCTGCCCAGGTTTTGAAATTTTCATTGGTGATAGCATAGTCTAGTAACTTGCAACTTATCGTTTCAGTGTTGACCAACTGAGATAATTTGGCAAATTACCCTTCTGCTACTACTTAGCTCTGTAATTTTATTGTGTAAGTCTGGCCAATTAAGTGCATTTGTTGACAGGGACTCTGGCCTATACTCGCAACGTGAAAGGTTGCCATGACAGGTTGACATGAAACATTAGTGAGTTAAACCAGTTATCTAAAATACAGGTTAGGAAAAATTTATAAAGCCAAAAATAATTAGCCTATATTAGCCTACTATCAGGAATGACATCATTGTCATGGAACTAAGTCACTCTCATTGGCAGACTTGGCAGTGGCCTGTTCAGCCAGATAACAAGGAGGAAACCACGCTGGGAAAAAGGCCAGGTTAAATACTCCAACTTCAGGTTAAATCCTCCTGAAGTCTACAACTTGGGACTTCTGAACATGCACCTGAAAAGATGACCAATTTGTACACCACAACTTTATTACAGGCATGTACAAGAAAAGCAGCACAAATGATTGCACACTTTCCTATAACCCATCTTTAATCTGCTAAAAACTTGTAGCATACAGTGGCATTTATCCGACAGAATTCAGTTGCTAAATGAAAAGATGCTCAAATTCATTGCAAAAACAAATTTGGAGCGCCAAGCATGGAGGGAGGCGCACACCTGTGACAACACAGGCACTGGAAAGGCTGAGACAAGAAGCTCACAAGGTAGAGGCTGATGCGGGCTGCATAGGGAGATGGTGTTTCAAAAAATGAAGTAAATAAAATTCAATTCAAACAATGAAATCATTTTTTGCTTATCAAAATAACAAGAGCGTAAAAGATGATGTCTAGCTATTAATGTGGCTCTGGGTATAAATTATTTTATCATACTGCTAATGAAATATAAATCAGTTTGGTCTTTAGCGACAGGCAACTTTTTTTAAAATATGGGGATGTTATTTTTTAATTTTTTAACCTTATTTATTGAGTGTGTGTGTGTGTGTGTGTGTGTGTGTGCGCGCGCCCCTGTGGAGACCCAAGGGTGACTTTGGGAATTATCCTGGATTGCCTCTACCTCCTTTTTTTTGTTCTGGGATTTCCCAGACTTGGCCCACCAGGGCCAGAAGTGCAGGTCCCGCCAGTTCCACATGGAGTTTTTACATGGGGTCTGGGTTCAGAACTCAGGACCTTCTGCTTGTGAGGCAGTCTTAACCCCTGAGCCATCTCTCCAGCCCGACAGGCAACTTTATAACACAAGCACAGGATATGTACATGATTTATAAATTTTACTGAAAAGAATCTAATCAACAAAACTTCTTACATAGTTGTGTAAACTGAGAGGTGTAAGCATATTTAAAATATTAAAAAAAAAAAAAAACTTGTAGACTGGCTGGGCTTATAATACCAGGCAAGAAGATCTCAAATTCAACCAAGCCCAGGAACACAGGGACAGCCTATTTCAAAAAAAAAAAAAAGAAAGAAAGAAAGAAAGAAAGAAAGAAAGAGAAACAGAAAGATTGAAAGAAAAATTTGGAGACTCTCTAAATGTCAATCATTAAGAAAACAGAAATAGGACTGGCTACAGGAAAAAGTACTTGCCACCAAGCCCAAGGACAACTCCCACAAGTTGTCCTCAACCACCCCATAAATGTGCATTGTAGCATGAGTATGTCCACAGATGGATATACACATACATGTTCACACAAAGATAAATGTAAATGATTTCTAAAGAAAATGGAAATGAATTGATACACGATATACTCATGCTAGAAAATACTACAGAGCAGTAAAATACAATGATCAAAATGTTTCATAGTGACATTCAAGCAGCTCTGTGAACTGAAACAGGTCTAGAGAAATATAAGCTACAATAGTTACAACCCTAATTTATGTGCTTCTAAAGCACTTGCTTTATTATTCAAAAACAGTAAAGAAAAGGCTAAAATTAGTCCTTTCCTTTATTTGAATTGTATGCACTTTATTTTTTTTTCTGGCTTTAGACATTTGCACACATGGTTTTTCCAAATATAGAGGAAGCAGATCACATGACGTTCTGTTTTAAAAACATGATCAAGCAAAGGTTAAGTAAAGAAGAGAACACTAGTCCCGCATGATGGCACACAATTGTCATGCCAGTACCCTGAAGGCAAAGGCAGGACGATTGGAAAATCAAAGCCACACTCTACTAATTATCAACTAAAGGCCAGTCTGGACTACATGAAATGCTGCTTCAAAAAGAATGAGGGATGAGGAAATGCTGAGTTGGTAAACTGCTTGCCACACAAGCTTGAGACTCTGGATTCACATCCCTAACACCCACATGAAAAGCTGGGTGCAGTGGCACGTGTCCCAGCATTGCAGAGCCAGAGTCAGGAGGATCCCTTTTGCTTGCTGGACAGTTAATCTACTTTAGCAAATTCCCGATTCAGTGAGAGACCCAATATCAAGATATACGGTGGACCACAATGGAAGAAGTCACAATGTCAACCCCTTCCCCAACACGCACGCACACGCACACGCACACACACACACCCATACATATAGATACCCACCAAAAAGAAAAAAATGGTAATAAGACTTGTAGAAAATGTAGCAGAAAAAAAAAATTTCTTGAGCTGGAGAGATGGCTCAGGGGTTAAGACTGTCTCACAAGTAGAAGGTCCTGAGTTTAGATCCCAGGTCCCACATGAAAACACCAGGCAGAAACAGCGGACTCTGGTGGGTGGAGCTTGGGAAATCCCAGAGTGAAGCTCCAAGGTAGAAGAGGAGATCAAGGATGATTCTGGAAGTTACCTTTGGTTCTCCACAGGGACACACAGTGCCTTCTCTCTCTCTCTCTCCCTCTCCCTCTCCCTCTCTCTCTTTCTCTCTCTCTCTCTCTCACACACACACACACACACACACACACACACAAAACACAAATAAAATGTTTGGAAAAGAATTCTTTTAGTGTTAAACTAAAACAGTGCTAAGCACCAAAATAATGAGCAAGATGTGATTTTTTTTTAATATTTCAATGTACAAGATCATTTTTAATTCTTGACACAAGATCTCATATAACAGACTAACCAAGAATTCCTTACATAGTCAAAAAAGGACTTTGAACTTCTTGATCTTCCTCCCAAGTGCTGGGATCATAGATGTTCCTGACTACACCCAGTTTTTTTAAGGTGCTGAGAATCCCTCCCAGGGCCCTATGCATGCTAGACAAGCACTCTACTAACATCCCCAGCCCCTATAAAAGATTCTTTAATCTTAAATGCAAAATAGAAGAAAAAAAGAAAATCTGAAATACCATTTTCTCCAATTACAGAAGAACTTAAACCAAGTAGCAACAACAAAAGTTACCACAATTAGTTCTGAAAGCCCAAAAACTCCAGCTGTGATCATGAAGTAATGCTCTCACAGCAAAGAAACCAGTTCCTCAACCGTCTCATTAAGAGACTTCCACGTGAGAAGCAAAACTCACTGCATATGCTAATCTGACTTCAGCAGTGGTCACGAGACTAAGATTTCCAGAACAAAACTGATTTAAGTCCTACTGAAGCTAGACATGTATATAGTATATCAAATTAGGAGCAAGGCACAAATAGGTTACATTGAAACCTTGCAAATTGGCAATTACAAAGGTTGGAATGCTAAGTGGTAATCTGTCATTAGAAATGAGAGGTTTGGAGTTCAGAGAGTATTCTTTTTTAGAATCAATTCAACAATGTCAACAAGTATTAATAAATATGCCTTGGGCAAAGAGCTAGCGGGGTCCTGGTGCCTTGATAATCTAGGTATTAGGATCACTTCACTTGCCTGAAATGTTCAAGCCTTCTGACTTCTCTACTCCAAAGGTTAGAAGTACTACAAGTGTACCTGATATTTCCACCCGAAGTCTATGAGATGCCACTGTTCTCAAAGAAACAAATTTTGCTAGTGCAATATATTTAACTATAATAATAAGCAAAGAAACAATAGTTATCATAGCTTCATAATCCCATCATATTAACACTGCACATTATAAAAATGTTTTGTATTTACACTACCTAGCAGACGATGTCACTCAACAGAGCTTTAGTCAACTAGGAAAAAAAAGTGAAAATATTTCTTTCCTGAATTGTATTCTAAAGACACAAATGAAAATCTGTATTACACCTAGTGCATTGTCAGACCTCTGTGATGCCTATCTCCCCACTTTTTTTCCACTCTTCACATACATGGATCAACTATAGGTAATATTTTACATTGTGCATTTTGTATACCATGTGGCGTGCATTTGGAGACACAGAGATTCCAGTCAGGCCTGCGGCACCCCAGTAATGACCAGCACTTGGGAAGTAGAGAGTACGATCAGAAGTTCAAGCTCGTGCACTACAGCCACACATGGACAAGCTTTTCACAGGAAGGAAAAGCCTCAAACGTCAGGTGTAGTCCAGAAACAAGGAGAAAGGGGACCATGTAACAGCAGAGAAAATAGGCCTCCATCAAGGACTGCGAGTAAGCAATGAGACATCTGGTTAAGTTCACAGACTTTTTGTTCCTGATCATCTACAACTGAGGGGGTATGATCTTACCAGAAGGGGAGGGCATATAGTCTGGCAGATAATAAGTAATCATTTTGCAAATGGGTGATTGACCCCTCCCTCACTGTGGTTTCCTACTTTTATTGCATCTACCTTTGAATATATTCTTATAACAAGACTCTAGTTTAACAGCTTTTTATCTCTGGCCAGGGGGTGACATCCAATACCCATCAGCATGGAGTGAAGGGCATTGTAGGAGCAGCAAAACTGCAAAAGAAAATCAACAAACCACAATCCAGAACTTCAGAGACTCTATATCAACCACCTAGAACTAGGCCAGCCTAATCTCTCCCCATCCTGAAGCTCAAGGAAATTTGCGGAAGAGGGGCAGTAAGAGTGTAAGAGCACAAGGATGGGAGGAGCAATGATATGCAAGATACTCCACACAAGCTAGGGCCGAAGCAATCATAATTGGACTTTGCATGCCCTGCGCAATGTCCAACACACTATTGTCCCCCAAAGTCTAGCATTTGCTAAAAGCACCAAGATTCTTGGAGGCAAGGGATTGACAGCCAAAATCGTGTTCCTGTGCTTAAGGGCAACACAGGAAAGGGTTCAGAGAAATACCGCTGGGTCCTTGTATGTTATCGGAGAGGAGGACCCAGAGGACAGTCAGGCATGCACATTAAAGGATTCTCCGGGGATTGGGGGAGGGGAAGCACTGGGGGGTGAGGGGAGGGCAAGCAGAGGGGTGGGGGGAGGAGGAGGGAGGGAGGGAACCGGTGTACCTATAAAGTTTGTATGAGCAGAGATAATAAAAAATGTTTAAAAAAATTAAAAAAAAAAACATCAGGTGTAGTGACACACAAATGTGATACGTGTGGGATGTGGACCCCACTTCCTGCAGAGAATTCCCCCAGGACTGCAATGTCCCCAGTGCAGTGTGTACGGGACAACTTTCTGCCATGTGCCTGACCGTAGCAGGCATTTGTACTGTGCAGGGGAATGTCTACTCTGTGAAATGTGAAAATGGAAAATCTGATGAGAATTCATTTCTCATAAAGACTGAAGATCCTGCAGCAAGAGTGTTCATATAGTCTGTAAAACTCACTTTGCTCCATGAATCGACCTACACTTTGCAGTGTTATTTTTTATATGTGTGTGAGACATTCTCTGGACTGTGAATAAATGTGACTTGTTTCTAGCCTCCCAACAACAAAAAAAGAAGTTCAAGCTCGTCCTCAGGTAGACTTTACGAACAGCCTGGGACACATGAACTCCTGTCCCACTCCCCCCCAAAAAAGACTTCCAACTAACAAAATCAAACAAAACTGTGGTTGGGGTAGAGCCCAAAAGTTAGTATATGATGTGAGGCCCCAGGATTGATCTCCAGCATCACAAAAAAGAGTTCAATATCCCAAAAGAGATGCAGACCTATCATTTTATAAAACTGTTACACAAACACTAGGAATACAGCTCATAGAGCACTTGCCCAGCATGCAAAGACCCAGATTCAGTTCCCAGTATTGAAAAATACTGTTCTATGAATACTGCATTGTTCAGACGCCCCATTATTTTATTTTACAATTCCATTTTGATTAACGTTTAGGTAGTTTTCAGTTCTGTCCCTGTTACAAACACCGCTTCAATGAATATCCTTTATATGATCTCTACTTTAGATAAAATTCCTAGAAGTGAAAGTGCTAGGTCAAACAGTACATACATTATAAATTTTGATAAATAGTGCCCAGCTGCCCTTGAGAAAATTTTTATCCGTTTATATTCTCATTAACAGCCTATAAAAGTGGCTAGAGCCGGGCATATGAAGTCTGCCTGTAATCTTGGCACTGCGGACAATAAGGATTACTACACATTCAAGGTCAGTCTGCGCTGCACACTGCAACCCTGCCTCGAAACCAAGTGGGAGCTCTAGAGAGAAGGCTGTCACTTGAGTGCTTGCTGCACGAGCATGAGTACCTGTTCAGATCCTCAGCACTCAGGCAAGCCAGTCCCGGTGCTTGCTGCAAATCTATAATACCAGGGCTGGGGACAGGGGAGACAGTGGATTCTGGGGACTCTCCAGCCAGTCAATCTGGCCAAAAGAGCAAAATTCAGTTCAGTGAAGAAATTGTGAGTCAAAAAAGAAGTGTGAAGTGAACATGAACTTCTGGCTCCACATACGCATGCACAGGTAAGCATACCATACCTCTACACATGTGCACAAACATGCATACACCACCACCGCCCACACCAACACACATGCACAGCAAGTGGCTAGAATCCAGGCGTAGAGATGCATGCCTGTAAACTCAGGACTGGGATGCTAAGTTCGGAAGGAAGACAGCAGGTTTGGGCTGGGCAACACAGTAAGACCTTGCATTAGAACAGTGATTAACATTTTTTAAGCTTTGTGATAGTGCTACCAAGTCATCTCCAGAAAGAGGCATTCACGCTTTCATTAGCAACTTATGAAAGCGTCTATTTTCTCACGTAAGATGGGAATTTTCTTTCTGCAGCGTTGGAGAGCCAACCTAAAGCCCAGCACAGTAGCAAGTACTCTTTGGGAGGCCAAGATTGTACCTCAGTGACATACTACTTGTCCATCGTGCACAAGACAAAAATGTTTTAAGTTACGTTTAAGCTTTGTCAATCTATTATGTGAAAAATATTCATTTGTTGTTTGCCTGTTATCTTGAAAATTTCTAAACATTTATATTTCTTTACTTGTAAACATCTGTTTATTATTATGATTCACTTTTTATGCACTTTTAATTAGCCTACAAACTAATGGGTCCTATTATAGTATGACTTTTTTTCCTACTTTTACAAGCATATTGAGTATTCATCCCAGCTTTCCTCCCTTCACCCTCCCTCCCATCCTTTCCCTCCCCTTTACCATTCCCTCCCACTCCTTCCCACCCTACGTTATGACATTTTATACATACTTTGTTATGATGAGCTTCCTCTCTACTCCCCTCCCGAACCTCCTGCCCCCACTCCTGTTTTCCCATCTCCAACCATCTCCTTTCCACTTTTACGTCCCATGTGTTGTTACTCTTCTACTTCCCTTAAGACTTTTTAGTACTCTTCCATGGTCCCTTTTCTAGTTTCATGACCTATATTCACCACACACACGCACGCACGCACGCACGCACGCAAAAACACAAAATTTACAGACCAGGAGCCACATGTGAGAGAGAACACATGGTATTTATCTCTCTGAATCTTAGTTATCTCACTTCATACTTTCCAGATCCATTTATTCTGCTACAAACTTCATGACTTCATTTTTCTTTGTAGCTGAACAAAATTCCATTGAATATATGTAGCACATTTTCATTATCCATTCATTAGTTCATGGACATCTAGGATGATTCCAATCCCTAGGTATTTTTAGTACAGAGATTTCACAAAGCTAACAATAGAACTACCACATAACACAGCTCTGCATCACCTCTGGGCATATTTCCAAAGGATTCGAGATCCTGCCACATGCATACTTGCTCAGCTGTTTGTTGCTGCTCTTTTGAATGTTTACCTGCTATATAGACATGTAAGATGCATCTTTGTCATAATTATTGCTAGTGTTTTTTTCATAGTTTATTGTTTACCTTTTCACTTCTTTGTGGTTGTTTCTCCTATCCAAAAGCTTTCAACTTTTAAATACAAGTATCATACCCATGGTGCTACTTTAAAAGGTTTTCTCAACCTCAAGCCTATACTAATATTTGCTTATACTTCCTTCCAGTACCTTTTGTACTTTACATTTGAATAATAAACACAGCTAGAATTTGCTAGGTACATAGCACAGGAAACTTTTTTTTTTCAACATCATTAGTTGGTTGTCCCAATACTACATGTTAAATGAGTTAGTCTTTCTTCTACTTAAAATGCTGCCACTATTGCAGGTATATTAAACTCTTCTTTACAATGAAACTTTTCTGAATGCTTTCTTGCATTAATTTCTTATTCTACTTTGGTTCCAATACTTTTTCGGATGTTGAAGAAAAAGAAGTAAATTTTATTTTCTTGCAATAAACACATTAATGTGAAACAGTCTCTTAGATATATAAGTTAGTACTATGTTCACTACTGGGACAATGCTACATTTTAAAAATATTATATTTATTTATTTATTTATTTATTGTGTATGTGTGTGTAAGAGGGCACTGTAAATCCTTGTGGAGGCCCAAGGGTGACTTCAAGAATCATCTTAGATTGCTTCTACCTCCTTTTTGTTTCACTCTGGGATTTCCCAAGCTCCGCCTCCCAGGGCCAGAAATGCAGGCCGCTATTGTTGTGTTCACTCAGAGTTTTTACATGGGACCTGGGATCCCAACTCTGGACTTCTGCTTGAGAGAGTCTTAAACCCTGAGCCATCTCTCCAATTGACAATGCTACATTTTTAATTGCTGTACTTTGTAATGTATTTTTCCTATCTGGTAAGACATATTTCCCTTATCACTTGTCTTTTTTCAGAATTTGTCTGTGTTCTCAAGTATTATTCTGTCATATAAACATCAGAAATATTATGTAAGACTGTCCTTTCCCTCCAGAATCTCTTTAAAACTGCAAAATAGTTTAAATTAAATTAACCCTTTGACAACATTGAATCTTTATACACGTTTCTTATGAAGTTTATTCAAGAGTATTTTTAAATTTTTATTCAGGGTAGTATGGAAGTGTTACATGGATAGAATCTTTTAAATATTTTTGGTTTTGGATGAGAGTCTGTATGTATGTATGTCTCTGTGTGTGTCTATGTGTATCAAAGGGCACTGTGTGTGCTTGTGGAGGCCCAAGGGTGACTTTGGGAATGACCCTGGATTGCACCATCTCCTTTTTGCTTTGCTCTGCAGTTTTCCAGGTTCTGCCTTCCAAGGCCAGAAGTACAAGCTGACACCATTTCCACCTGGCATTTTTATGTGGGGTCTGGAATTTGAATTTAGGACCTTCTGCTTACGAGGAACAGGCTTAACCCCTGAACCATCTCTCCAACTCAGATAGAATCTTTTATAATTACATTTTCTAGATTACTATCAGGCTATACATGACTAATTTTTATATATTTAAGTGATAATCTTACTGAATTGTCTAATATATCTATATATTAATTCACAATTTTCTTATTAGCATAGACATTGCAGGAAAACAAACAACCTAACACACATAAATTTTCTACCAATCCTATAAATATAAATTTGTGTCTGCTATCTTAGTTTCTGTAAAATGCCTCTTACTTTTCAATTCTACACAATTTTGCAAGTTTATCCTTTTTTTTTTAATGTATAACTTTTTTTAATCTTTTGTCTGTCTGATTCGAAGCAGAGTTTCACCCCGTAGCCTAGGCTGATGTAAAACTCTGTGGAGACCTAGTGAGCTTCAAGTTTGCCTTCTTCCATTCTCAGAATGCTGGGAATACAGGTGTAAGCCCAACACCTAGTGTATATACTACTTTAATAATAAAGTTTTTTGCATGTGTGTATGCATGTGTACATATGTATGAGGGTATGTGTACAAAAGGGCACTTATATGTGTCTGTGCAGGCCCAAGGGTGACACTGGAATTGCTCTACTACGTTATTGTTTTGCTTCAGGGTTTCCCAGACTCTGCCTTCCAGGGTAGGGATTGTAGGCCACTACCATATCCACCCACCATTCTTTATATAGAATCTGTGAATCTGAATCAGGTCACTTGCAAAGGTTTTAACTTCTGAGTCATCTCTCCAGCCACCAACAAAGAGTTTTTGTTTTGTTTTCTTTTTTAAGTATCACTCTCTGGTGTGGTTGTATTGCTTTTCAGAATATAATTTAAGAAAATAGAGAAATACTCAAATACATAAATATAAGAATATTCATCAGACATAAGTAGAAAACTTAATATATATACATAATAAAGGTTAATAAGGTGATGACAAGTGGAAATAAGTAACAGTTCATATGTTCGATGGGATACCACCTGGCTATTAAATTTAGATTTTTCTGACAAAGTCAATAACATAAACATGTGAGTCAATAATTTTAGGTTTTGTGTGTCTGTGTTATACCT
This sequence comes from Typhlomys cinereus, assembly GCA_023101885.1. Lineage (NCBI taxonomy): Eukaryota > Metazoa > Chordata > Mammalia > Rodentia > Platacanthomyidae > Typhlomys > Typhlomys cinereus. The sequence goes on from JALPQD010000181.1 coordinate 285,563, forward strand.
GTGTGTGGTATGTATTCAAAATAAGCAATTACTTTGGGAGTAGTGACTCTGGTAGTGCTAGTATAATTTTTTGCTATATTAACTGACGCCTTCTATAAAAAATACACACTGTTTACCAAAGTAAATAAAAAGGATAACAATTTATGTGGAGTAAACTCATAAAGACTCACTAATCAGGACACCAAGATAGCTCAGTTCAAGATAGCTTAGTTCAATCCCTGAAAACAGACTTCTGAAAATTGTCCTTTGATCTTTACCTCTGCATCAATGCATACATATGTATTCTCAATCTTTCTCTGTCCCTCCCTTCTCTCTCTCTCTCTCTCTCTCTCTCTCTCTTCCCTCTTTCCCCTTTCCTTCTTTCCCTCCCCTCTCTCTTCCATATAAATATAAATAAAAATATTTAAGTTCACTAGTGGCCTGGAAAGATGGCTCTGAGTTAAAACTGCTTTATAATCAGGACCTGTGTTCTGATCCCAGATCCCAGGTAAAAACACCAGGAGGAAATGACTGTGGCCTGCATTTCCAGCTGTGGAAGACAGAACCTGAGAAATCCCAGAGTGAAGCAAAAAGGAGGTAGAGCAATCCAAGATGATTCCCAAAGACACCCTTGGACCTCCACAGAGTACATAGTGTCCCCTAATACACATATACATGCACCAATAATAAACAAATAAATAAATAAAGTTTTTAAAAAGAATAATAAAAATAAAGTTCACTAGTCATGTATAATCCTTAAATAACTTCAAATCCTACCTTGTTTAACCCCATCTTGTAAGAATCCAGGACAAATCTTGTTCTAATAAGGTATTTCGGAAGGGCAAAGAATATCTAATCTTTATGAAAAAAATAACACTGCTAGAACTGAATGAAGCTTTTTGAAAATTTGTTATAACTATTCTTTATAAAGCACAGAATTTCAGAATACTAATTAAAGAAAAGCATTTGTCTTCCATCCTGAGCTGCCCATACTGAAGGATAAATGATTTTCTCTAGCAGAATCTAAATAGGTATTAAACTCAAAAAATTTATCAGCTTACACAAATGGGCTACTGAAAGTTTAAGCATAGTAAGTTTATGAGATATATCCAGAAGTTTCATATGAAGTGAGAAGTTTATATGATACATTATTATATAAATATATGTCTCTAATTTTGAGCTGAATAACACATTATTATGACATTAAGTCCTATTTTCTGTCTTTTATTGAATTGTCCTTTACATGACAAGGAGTTGGCAACATAGATTTCCTTTATTTCTACATATGAGAGCTGGGAAGTCAAAACAAATTTTAACACTAGCCACATGCTCATTAATTTGATAGAGTTGGCAAGAGAGAAGAGTGGGTGATTGGGAGGGGGATAGGGAACAGTGAGAAAAAGAATCACAGAGGAAAGAGAAGAAAAGAGGGGAAGGTAGGGGAGGGGAGGGGAGAGGGGAGGGGGGAGGGGAGAAGGGAGAAGGGAGGGGAGAAAACAGGGTAAAGGGGAGAAGGGAGGAGAGGGGAGGAGAGAGGAGGGAAGGGGGAGGGAGAGAGGGGAGGGGAGAGGGGACGGGGGAGGGGAGGGGGAGGGAAGGGAAGGGAGGGGAGGGGAGGAGAGGGGAAGGGAAGGGAGGGGAGGGGAAGAGAGGGGAGGGGAAGGGAGGGGAGGAGAGGGGAGGGGAAGGGAGGGAAGGGGAGGAGAGAAATCCTGTCCCCTCCAGAATTCCCCTATGCTGCCCCTTTACTTTATACCTAACACTCCCTATAACTTGAAACTCTGGCACCCAGTGATTTCCTGCTTGGCTTTGCCTGTTACAGATATGTTAGTACATGGGATGATGCAGTAGATAGCCTTTTGAATTTGGCTTCTTTCACTTAGTAGCTTCTTGGGACCTGGCAATGTTATTGCATGAATGAACAGGTAGTTTTGGGTTTTTGAATCAAAGAGGATGCACCATGGAAAGGAATACAACAATCTGCGTAACTAGTTCCGCAGCTGAAAGAGCTGGACTCCTTCCAGTGTTAGTGACTCATACTAATGATGAGGCTCTAAACATTTGTGTATGTGACAGGTTTATTTGTTTGCCTTTTGGTGCTGGGGAAATCAAACCAGGGCCAGGAGCAAGCTAAGTATCTGCCTCTTGGCCAAATGCACCCTTTTGGATGAGCCTACACAATTAGCAATGAGCGGTGGTACACAGCTCAAACTCCAGTACAAGGAAGGGGAGGGTAGGAGGATCACAGGATCAAAGGCATCTTTAGCTTCGGAGCAAATTCCAGAACAGTCTGGGCAACATGAGGCTACCTCAAAAAAAAAAAAAAGTAGGGGTGGAGAGATGCTTCAGGGGTTAAGACTGCCTCACAAGCTTAAGATCCTAAATTCGGATCCCAGATCCCACTTAAAAACACCAGGTAGAAACGGCAGCCAGCACTTCTGGCTCTGGTGGGCAGAGCCTGGGAAAACCCAGAACAAAGCAAAAAGGTGGTAGAAGCAATTCAGGATGATTCCCAAAATCACCCTTGGCCCTCCATAGGGACACACAGTGTGTGCACGCGCACGCGCGCACGCACACACACACACACACACAAAGAATTTCTTTAAAGTAAGTTCTAGTTGCTTAGTATTATTAGTTCTGTTTTGTATTTTTAGACATTCTAACAATGTGAATGGTATTTCATTTAAAAAAACTTTAGAGAATTTTTTGGGTCACAGCAAAAGTGAGCATAAAATACAGAAACCCACATACACATCCTAACCATATGCTTAACCTCCCTCATTATCAGTATCCCACATCAGTACAACAATACTTTACAAAACATAAACTTCATTTGCTTTTTCACGGAAGATTTTGATTTTAATAAAGTGAAGTTTTTCACATATGAGCTATCCTTTGAGGATAATAGCAATGTATAGGTTGTATGTACATATACATGTTTGAGCGCAGGTTTACACATGTACCCCCACATGTGCAGAAGCCAAAGAACATACGGTATCCTGATGCACCACTCTCTGTTTTTGCTGCTTAGTATCTTATTTTGTACAAACTCAGAGTTCAAATAACTACCAACTCAGTCATTAAGCTAAAAGAAATAAAACTGGCACCAATATGTGATTTCACTGTACAAAGATTTATATGGGAGAGACTGAGAAAAGTTCTGGAGATGGATACTAGTGATGATTGACTGCACTAAAATGTGAATGTAGTTAATGACAGAATTGCTAAGCTTAATATGGGGACTAGAAATATAGCTGAGTTGGTAGAGTGCTTGGCTACCATGCATATGCTGTGAAGCCCTAAGTCACATTCCCAGCACCATATATAATAAAACCAGGTGTGCAGGTGCACGCTCAGGTAATGGTGGCTGAAGACTAGAAATTCAAGGTTAATCTGTTGAGCAAGTTCAAGCTCAACATGGGTAATAAGAGACCTTGTCTCAGAAAAGATGGAGAGACGGCTCAGGGGTTAAGACTCTGCCTCCCAAGTAAAAGGTCCTGAGTTTGGATCCCTGGTCCCACATAAAAACCCTGGTGGGCAGAGCCTGGGAAATCGAAGAGCAAGGAAGTAGAAGCAATCCAGGATGATTCCCAAAGTCACCTTGGTCCTCCACAGGGACACACAGTGCTCTCTCTCTCTCTCTCTCTCTCTCTCTCTCTCTCTCTCTCTCTCTCTCTCACACACACACACACACACACACACACATATGAATAAATAAAATATATTAAAAAGAGACATTTATATGGTATGATCACATGATAACTTAGTAAACTTTCTTATATTTTTCAGAACACTTTGACTTCAAAATATCTTTTTCTTCAAGTATTTTCTTTTAATCCCAAATCTAGAAAAAAATTTGCAGCAAGAAGGAAGCAAATACTAGTGTATAATATAGCCCAGATGTATCTTCTCATACCATCCAATCCCTAACTTACATTAATGTTCTGTTTATAGACTCCGGCTAATAAAAGTGAAACCTCATAAAACTGTCTGCCATTCAAAGTTAAACCATTGACAGTTTAGATAAGGATGAAAAATTATGAACTGGAAATGAGAGGCAGATCATTTTAAGGAGAGGAGTTGTAACAAAAGAAAAGAACAATCCAAAATTGTCAAGGACAACTGGATAACCAAACAGATGAAGAGGAATGAATTCAGAAAAAGTCCATATTCTTATAGCCCTTTAAAGCTTTTAATTGGCAAGTTTCAAGTGATTTGTTTTCTCAAACAAACAGAAGCCCATATATGCATCTCAAATTTATTGAATTGCTGAGAAAAAATATATTGTGTGATAATGCAAATGCATACATTCTGAATGGAAATCTAGACAAAAGGAGAGACATTTTCCTCAATGGTATAGCCACACAGTAAGGTACCCATATTCATGTAAATTACCCCTCACCCATGCTCCTATAAGCAACCCAGATTAAACACAAACAAACAAAAAAAAACGACATGAAGCCAGCAAGATAGATCAGCAAGGAAGGAACCTGCTCACAAACCTGATGCACTGAGTTCAATCTCCAGAAGCCTGTTATGTTTATAGAATATTTGTCTGTTCTGTTGTAATCAATATCAATAAAATCATCTCAGAGGATGGTACGCACAGATAAATCTCATGATAATCATATGAAGAAGAAATAATTCCCAGGAGACTAGATAGATAAGAAAATGAGCAGGCCAAGAGAAAGGGGAGACATTACAGTCTCTGGTTTTGAAGACAGTGAGGTCTCTCCCACCACCCATTTTCTGAAACTTTATTTTATACAGGAGTATAAATAGGAGCTGGGGATCAGGTTGCAAGCTTGGGTGAAGGACTTGTGATTAGTGGAAAGGAGAGATAGGGAAATGAAGAGTCTTCTTAGCTTCCAGAGCATGCTCAGAAAACCATTTTGTGACATCAGGAGAAATCGGCCTTATGCAGAATTCCTCAGACAGTGACATCAGGAGAAATCGGCCTTATGTAGAATTCCTCAGACAATGTGAAATCCCTTTATCAAGGAGGCGTCCTAACCACCACTTTTCTCCACTAACTCCTTCAAGTTGTCCTCTGATCTCCACTCATATGCAGCAATTAACATGCACATGCAGACACACATATACAAAATAAATATTTTTAAAAGGAGAGCTTGTCATCTGTTGTTTCATGGGCAAGATGAGAGGATTTGTCAAGTGAAGTTAGCTAAACATAAGCCAAGGGTACAAGGCTGATGCTAAGGAGCTCTTAGCTGCCTGTGTTGCACACAAATGAGTGAGATGATGAAAACGTTCATCTTTTTCACTATGCTAACCTCTTAGCAGTTCATATATGTCTGGTAATATCATGTCATATGCACATTGAAGAGACACAACAGAATTTTCTTAAAAATGAAATCAAGACACATAGTTGCAAACAATATCTATTACTTTGGGGACTTAAATTGCAAATTCGGGATGAAGACATTGGCTAGTAGAGCATCTGCCTAGCACATGCCCAGGGCTGGAAACCTCAGCACCACAAAAAAATAATAAAGTGCAAATTCATCACGACATGGGGCAAGAATTTCTTTTGTGTCCAGAATCTATTTGATAGCTCTGTAGTTTGATAACTTCATAGTTAGAAAGCACCACGATGAACTTTATCATCTCACAAAACAGAGATTACTGAAAGAGAATGAAATCTTTAGAAAGTTAGCTATAGTGGAATGAAATGCGCGCCTTCCCTAAGAAGGAGCTGCTCTCCCATTTGAAATAATGCAATTTTTCTTTTTTAAAAACATCCTGTTTATTTTTTTAAGATTTTCTTTACGAGATAGGGGGAGATGAAATGTTCATGCCATAGCATACAGATGGAGATCAAATGACAACTTTCTGGAGTCAGTTCTCTTCTCCCACATGGACATCCGGGGGATCAAACTCAAGTCACCAAGTTTGTGAGCATGCTCCTTACCCACTTACTCACTGCCTGAAATATGCAACTTTCACAAAGTAAATCCCTCCTTTCAGTTTGCTTTAAAGGGAAATTGGCCTTTTTTTATTCGTTTGTTTTGCCCGAAATCAAACACAGAGGACACATACTCCAGCCCCTAGAATTTATCTTCTGAATTCTAAAATTCAGAAAATCAAGCTACAAGTAAACTTTTAATTTTGGTTTAATGTGGCTACAAGAGGTTTGAAGTTTTGTTCTTTTGTTTTTTTGTTTTGTTTTCGTCTTGAGTTTTTGAGACATTTTGTAGCTCAAACTAGCCTGGAACTCAAACCCTCCTATCACACTGTCCAGAGTACAGGATTACAGGCATGCCAACCACACCTGGTTTCATTTGTCCCAGCAGTGTGTGTGTGGGTGGGTGGGTGGGTGGGTGTGTGTGTGGGTGTGTGTGTGTGTCACAGGGCACTATGTCTCCCTCCTTGTGAAGGACTAAGGGTGACTTTGGGAATCATCCTGGATTGCTCTACCTCCTTTCTGCTTCTCTCTGGGATATCCCAGGCTACGCCTACCAGAGCCTGAAGTACAGACCACTGCCATTTCCATCTGTTTTCTTGCCACTTTGATGAACAAGGTGAACATATAAACATGCATGTGCACACATGGATACACACAAATAAGATATAGGCTGAACTGACCAACAGTTCCCAGTTAAGAATTTTTTTTTAATTTTTTATTATTATTATTATTATTTATTCAACTGTGTGCACATGCCTGTGTATGTGCACGCGCGTCTGTGTGTGTGTGTCTGTGTGTGTGTAGAACCACGGACGAATTAGCGAACCACCATGGACGCCTCCACCTCCTTCTGCCCCGGGATTCACAGGCTCCGCCCTACCAGGACCAGAAGCGCAGGCCTCCCCCGCTTCCACCTGGCGTCTATACGTGGGATCTGGGATCCGAACTCAGGAGCTTCCGCCTGCAAGGCGGAGGCTTAACCCCTGAGCCACCTCTCCAGCCCCCAGTTCCCAGTTAAGAATTAATTCTTTTTATTTTATTTTATTTTGTGTGTGTGTGTGTGTGTGTATGTGTTTGTGTGTGCGTGTTTGTGTGTGTGTATGTTTGTGTGTGTGTGTATCAGAGGGCACTGTGTGCCTTTGTGGAGGACCAAATATGACTTCAGGAATCATCTTGGATTGCTCCTAATCTCCTTTTTGCTCCACCTGGATTTCCCAGGCTCCACCCACCATTGCTGGAAGTGCAGGCCACCATTATTTCTGCCTGGAAACAGGAACTGGGATCCAAACTCAGGATCTTCTGTTTGGGAGGCAGAGTCTTAACCCCTGAGCTATCTCTCCAGCCCTAGAATTAATTCTATTTAATGATTCAACGCTAACAGTGCCTCCTTTTGGTAGTAGTATGGATATGGGAACTGAGATCTGGACAGATCAGCACAAATGACGGCAAACAGAACAAAACAGAGAAGGTGTAAATGCTTGGACCATCAAGATGGCTCAGCTTACAGTAAAGGCAACTGAGCTCAAAGTTGGCAACCTGAGTCCATCCCTGGAGCCCACATGCTAGAAGGAGAGAACCAGCTTCTGAAAGCTGTCCTCTGACCGCCATACAATCGCACTTACACTCACACTCCCTGTCTATTTTTCATAAATAAAATATTAAAAAAGAAATTTTAAGTACAGTAGCTGTCTCCACCTCCTGAAGGGAGTATACTCCAAGACCCATGAATGCATGAAACCATGGATATTACATGTACAATGTTTTTTCCTATACATAACGTACACAAATTTAATGGCTTTTCCATCATAACCACACATTCATACAGTACTGTGTGTGGCAAGATGTTTCAGATATAATGGCCATGCAAGCTTGGCTCTTCTTTTTCCTTGATGTAAAATTCTTTCTTAACAAACTCAAGAATACAAGTACTTTTCTTTCTTGGCAAACTGGAAATTCTTACCTTGGCCGTCAAAATAAACATGGCTTCTCTTTGGCATATGCCAAATTCCAACCTCACTATTCTTGCACTTTTGATCCATTTTTAAGTGAAATGCAGATCACTTGAACACACACAGTACAGACATACAGGGCAAAAAGAGAGATTCACACCCAGGGTGGGAGGCAGAGCAGTGAGACCACTACTCAGAAGTACTGGGTTTAAGACAGGAGTTGACACAGGGGGCTGTGCTGCTCACCTGCAATCCCCACACTTGAGAGGTGGAGGCAGGAGGATCAGAAGCTCAAGGTCGTCTTTGTTACACAGCAGGAATGAAGACAGCCTGGACTACATGAGACTGTCTCAGAGAAAGAAGAGAGAGAAAACAATAAATAAATAAGCCAAAACTGACAGCATACCTTGGTTTGACTAAACTTTGTGGCCAGATACTTCATTCAAATCAGTCTCCTCAGCACACACATACAAAAGTGAGTTTGGGGCTGGAGTGATGACTCAGGGGTTAAGCTTTTGCCTCAAAAGCAGAAGGACCTGAATTCGGATCCCTTAAAGGTGGAGCCTGGGAAAGTAAACAGCAAAGCAAAGAGGAAGTAGCACAATGCAGGGTGATTCCCAAAGTCTTGGGTGACTTTAGCCAATTAATCATGGAAGGTCATGGTTTGCTAATAGGAGAACTGAAACAGAACACCAGGCTTCCCACTCTTTCCACTACAAAATAACACATCCACACTGAGTACAAAATAACACATCCACACTGAGTACCATCTCTCAAGGGCGTGGCCTGCTGCAGATTTACAAAGCGCCACAACCTACTTGTTAGACAAGGCAGGTACTGCCATTTCACTAATGAGTGCACTCTTCAGTAGAGCAGGAAAGCTGGCACAACTTGTTGAAACACTCAAATATCCAAAGTTTACCTGTGGCATGAAAGGGGAAACCGTGCAGTGGGAAATGCAGAAATTCAAATGGTGACACCTGCTTGACTCCCATTATCTGAAGTGACTGAGGTAAGAAAAGGGGGAAGAAAGAAATGGCGTGGGGTAGCTTCCGAGCCTGCCCCATTGTGTAACTCCACATTCTGATTACAGACTGCGAACACTGCCCATGGATTTGTGTAACACAACAACCCAAGATGAAACAAAGTGAGGTGTCTCAAACCTGAAGATCAGGATCTACTGGCAGATCTTGAAACCTCGGCTCTGGAGAGTTTACCCTGGTTTCCAAAAAAGTCCTCTGCTCTCACCTCCATCCCCTTCTAACGTAAGTTCTAAGAAATTCCCAAGGAGGCAGGGAGAATGGCAGCCCGCAACACTTCCCTTGCAACTACACTGACAATCTGCCCCATTTCAAGACTCCAAAGGGAAAACAAATCCGTCCTTAGAATAAAGGTGGAAACCAGGAATGGTGTGTGGCCTGGAGCACTCTGGAGACCAAGGCAGGAGAAATGATGTGAGGTCCAGTTCTGGTCTACATAGTGAGTGTCAGACAAGCCTTGTCTACAGAAGGGGGGGGGGGCCCGGAGAGATGGCTCAGGGGTTAAGACTCTGCCTCACAAGCAGAAGGTCCTGAGTTAGGATCCCAGATCCCACATAAAAATGCCAGGCCGCAATGGCATAGCCTAGGAAATCCCAGAGCAAAGCAAGAAAGAGGTAGAAGCAATCCAGGATGATTCCCAAAGTTACTCTTGGGCTTCCACAGGGACACACAGTGCCCTGTGACACACACACACACACACACACACACACACACACACACTGTCATAGTTAGGCACAGGTGTCAACTTAACAGTTGAGGGTTTGAGCTCTGGGCACATTTATAGAGAATTAGTGGTCGAGTTAGGCCCACAGCAAACGTGCAGAAGATAGTCTAGCTGATGGGGAAGGCCCAGCCCATGGTGGCTGGGACTAAGTCCGGAACAGATGAATGAAATACTGAGAGCCTGTTGAGAAAGTTGGCATCCTTGTGTACACTTAGCCAGACGTGCTGGTCTGGCAAGTAAGGATAGTCCCTCTCTCAGCAATTATGTAGAGATGGTGTGGCCAGTTCCTTCAGTGCCTGCTCTCCCGTCAAGCTGGACTACAGACTGTAACCTGACTATCAGTAAGAAAATAAACCCCTTGTTCCCTTAAGCCATTTGATGGTCATTTATTAGCAACTATGCGGACAAATTGTAGCACACATTAAATAAATAAAATATTTTTAAAAAGTCCGAGGCAAGTTCCAAACCAATCAGGACTACATAGTGAGACTCTATCTCAAAATAAAAAATAAAATAAAATAAAGCGAAACAAAATAATAAAGGTGGAGACTCTCACAATGTTGGGAAGAGACAAAAGTAGTCTTGTCCCTCTGTTCTTCCTATCTCTGTGGGTTTTCTCCTTGCTGGATAGTTTACACAGTACTATACAGGAATACTGTAGAAGCTGCTGAGAGAGAGAAATAATCACAAGCCCCATAAACAGCATGACATCTGTAAGTTGCAATAGAAATCACCATGGCAATATGTGACCACCAGTGTAATAGTGGCATGAGTATCAAGGAAACAACCAACAGCTTTCTGATTGGATTCAAGACCCACTTGTCAGAAGGGTACGCATCTCTGTTACTATAAACTAGAACAAGAATTTATTCAATAAAAAAGTAAGGGAAAAAATCAATAGGGAAAACAGCCAATAAATCTATAGATAGGAAGACAGTACAAAGTACTCTGTTGGTAGCTGTTGTTATACCCATAGAATGGGCACTTACAATGGAAACCTTTGAGTCTAAAGCTAGATGAATGAAGGGAAATGCACATATCAGTGTGGTGGCCTGAAAACGGTAACTTGATATACCATGGAGGTCTGAGCACCCACAAGAGTAAATAGGTCAGAATGAAACTTGGGGTCCATAGAAGCACACAGGCAACAGGGTGGGAGGGAACGGGAGAAAATGGTGAAGGGAAAGGAGGGAATGGAGGGAAGAGGGGACAGAGGGAAGCTGGGATGGATACCTAATAAGCTTATAAAAGCAGATAAAAAAATTAAAAATTAAAAATAAAAAATAATTAAGCAGATTTGTGTAATCGTTTCTACCTGTTTGATAGGGGAAAGCCCTGAAAATTGTCAGGCCAGGAATAATACCAAACCTTTCTAAAACATGATTTTACTTACATTAAGTCCAAAGGTAATAAGAGAAACTGCAAGTCATGACAGGCATTCATGTGGCAATCCACTCATGCAGCAAGTCAAGGTAAGAGAAGGACACGGGTTGGTAACAAACAGTAGCTGCTTCCTTTGTTTCCTATGCTAACCGAGTTGTGTTTAGCAGCAACACAAAACTGGGACACAACTGACCTGGCCAGTTGCTTACTCCTATGGAAAATAACCTGAAATCAATCAGACAAACTTCCTGTGCATATTCATCAGTCACACGAATGCCACGAATGTCCCTCAAGTTAATGACCCCAGTCACTTGGCCTGAATGTCACTTTATAACCTATGGTGTTGTATCCCTGTGCAAACATACAAGTTCTAAAATTAGGAAACAAGTTTGAGTGCAGATGAGACTACACTAGTGCGGTACAACTCCAAAGCCCAGGCTCCTTGCTCTCTCCAAAACCGTGGGCCTGCAGATGAACACATCCCTAGAAGCATTCAAAATCTATCATGTCTATCATTCGAGATGCTCTTCATCCAATAAAATACCAACTACGATCTGCCAAATCCTTCACTGAATGCCCAAGTCCGCTCTCTCACCACTTGCCCTGACTGCTGAGATAAGTTCCTTCATCTATGAGGTTCTCTTTCACATATTTAAATCTCATCACCCGTTGATCTATAAATTCCCAAATGCAAGCCTGCATCCACTGTGCTCAGCACCATACTGTCTAGTGAACATGGTAGGTCCTCAATACTCATTGTTGAGAGTAAGTAAGAGAAAGTGTGTCAAATACTTCTAGTCGCCTTCTTTTTGTATTCCAAATATACCCTGAAACCAGTATCATAGTTTAATAACTAATTTCTCTATATGTGTTTGGCATGAGACTTTTTTTCCCTGGCTAGACACTAGGAACTAGACATCCCTAGTGCCTAGGTAAACATGATACATAAAAAGCCCACTACAGAGCTGAGAGATGGCTCTGGGTTAAGACTCTTTCTCGCATGCAGAAAGTCCCGAGTTTGGATCCTTGGTCCCACATAAAAAAGGCAGGCAAAAACTGCAGTGGCCTGTATTTCCAGCCCTGGTGGGTAGAGCCTGGGAAATCCCACAGAGAACCAAGAAGGGAGAAGCAATCCAGGATGATTCCCGAAGTCACCCTTGGCCCTCCACAGGGATACACAGTGCCCTCTGATATTCTCTCTCTCTCTCTCTCTCTCTCTCTCTCTCTCACACACACACACACACAATGAATGAATCAATAAATAAATAAATGAAGTTAAGATTGAAAAAAAAAAATCTGAGGGTCTGGACCAAAAGAAGATCAAGTCTGGAGTCAAGATGACAAACACGATGAAAGTAATGACTAACTCCAAAGATGGCTTCGCTGAAGAAAAAGCATTTTAAGATTTAAAAAAAATCTTATCAGAAGATCCCAGAAAAGTTCTGATTTTCATTAATAATTAACAAAGTTATTCATGCAGAAACGTATACAGCATAACACTGCCTCTTTTGATTTAATTTGTACTTTCTGGTCTAGGACTTGGGTTTTCGATGGACATTATCTGTACGAGCTTCATTAAAATAAACAATATTTATATAAGAAGGCCCACCGCAAAGATTTGTGACTGTTAATGAAGGTCAAGAGAAGTCCCTGGACACAGCACTTGGGGAGAACAGAGCTGTCTTGCACAGGAGGCACTGACAGATGCACAGTCTCTTACCTTGCTGACATTTTCATTTCAAAACTCGTTCGGCAGAACTGTGATTCAGTATTTAGCAATTAGGCAAATAATCTGGAAAATCTCGATGGCCCAGGGTTTGTGGCCTACTGGTTACACAAGCACGTTGCTGTGAGTTCTCTTGGTGGGGAAGGAAAAGGACTACATTGTGCTGATTTCATTTGAATTGTCATAACGAGCTGTGAGAGGCCAAGCTGGCATCATGCAGGTGGTTCCTGGGCCCTCCCACTGTGGGTTTTCTATTTTTCTGTGGTATAATTTAGAAATTAAATATTGCTTGCGGGTATTGATTAGTAGATAGCTACTGTGATCTACTACATTTATAGGACAGCAGAACTGTAATTTACAATTTTATTACATGGATTGCTAAAATTATTTTTACCCGAAATAATAACAGGAGTAACTGAACTTTTATTGTATGCTTACGACTTACCAGGCATTGTCCTTACAGAATTACATGTACTAACTCATCGACAATTGCAAGAGGTTAAGTACCGCTGTGGTGCCCCTTTTACAAATTTTAAGGAGGGCTGAGGCTACAGTGGAGAGACTGCTTGAGTGAAGCCGTAGATTTGACTCCCAACACAGAACAATTAGGATTGCAACCAGACGGTTTGGTCCCACGACCCACCCCCTCTTAATCCTACATTGCTGCCTCTCCAAAGCAATGTGATGGTGACATAAAGATGACTTCAAGTCACAAGAGAATAATACCCAATGGTCCAGGAGATATAACTGGTAATACTCCAATCTGAGCTTGCCTATTAACTTTGATTGCGCTTTCTTTTAGAACAGTTTAAATTCTAAACATGCTATTAAAAATAAAGTATGGGGGCTGGAGAGATGATTCAGGAGTTAAGCCTCTGCCTCATAAGCAAAAGGACCTAAATAGAGATCCCAGGTCCCATATATAAAAGCCACCGGAAATGGCAGCGGCCTACCTGGCCAGCCTAGTGGGCGGAGCCTGGGAAATCCCTGAGCAAAGCAAAAACAGAAGCAATCCAGGATGATTCTCAAAGTCACCCTTGGGCCTCCACAGGCACACGCAGCGTTCTCTGATACACACACACACACACACACACACACACACACACACACACACGCACGCAAAATCAATAAAGTTTAAAAATTAAGATAAAATAAAATGAAAATATATCAACCCGAGGTACAAAGAAACATCTGAACCAACCGTGACACAGGAAGGCAGGTGTGACAGTATGGCGTGATCCCAGAATTTGGAAGGTGAGGCAGGAAGATGAGGAACTCAAGGTCATTCTTGGCTACATATCCTGTGTTCAAAGCCACCCCAGACCGCGTGAGAGCTTGTCCCACAAGCTCTGTCATGATTAATAAGAAGAATAAGACGTTGGAGCAGCAGCCTAGTGACAGGCACTTTTCCCTGTATTAGAGGTCCTGGTTTTTATCACCAGCACCACAGAAAAGGCGAAGGGGAAAAGGAGGAGGAGGGAAAGAAGGAGGAAGAGGAATCCTTAGAGCAAATTATTTTATCATCAACAATGACAATGTTCTTCATGCCTATAATCCTGGCGCTCCGCTGCAGGTGCAGGAAGATTTCAAGTTTGAGGCCAGCCTGATCTACATACGGAGTCTCAGTCACTTAGGGAGTCTTAAAAAAGAATGTGAAGAAGATATTTCATTTCTACCTTAACAAAGGAGAGCCACTGTAACTCATTAACAATCAAGCTCTTGTAAGCATTTGTGGGCTCTAGTATCAACTCCTTTTTGTGGGCCAAGGACTAAATCCAGGGACTCATGTGTGCCACACATGTTCTACAGCTGAGCTACACCCAAACTTCTTAGGAACCACTCACTCTTAAGTAACCTCATGATACTAGTGATCTAAAACAAATATATCCAAAAATCTGAGAATTTTCTTCAGAGGGACTCTTGACTGTGGTATTCTTTCCCTCTCTTCTTCAATTTCTCTTCATGGTTTTATGGAAGCTCTTCTAATTTATTTGTTTCCTGAGTGTCAGGCAGCACATTTCAAGTGAACACCCAAAAGAACAGAACCCAGCTGGGCCCAGGGCCTCCTGCCTATAATCCAGCACTAAGAAGGCCTGCCAGCTAGGTAGCAAGACCCTATTTCAAAAAGAGAGAGCGTCAGTAGACAAAAATACTTGCTGCTCAAGCCTGATGACTCGAGTTCAATCCCCAGAACTCTCAATGGAAGGAGAGAACTGACTCCTGAGAGTTGTCTTTGACCTTAGCACATGTAGCATGACATCATGCACTGACACCCACATATACATACATGTAGTAATAATAATAGTAATAGTAGTAATAATAATAATAATAATAATAATTTAAAAGTAAAAAGAGAGAAAGTTGGATATGGTCACCCATGCTTGTAATCTCCACACTCAGGAGAGGCAGGAGGACTGATTCAAATTCAAGGTCGGCCTGGGTCACACAGTGAGTTCTAACTCAGCGGGGACACATGGTAAGACTGTCTCAAAAAACCACAGCGGACGGAGGCTGGGTGTGCAGCGCAGAGGAAAAGGACTTGACAAGCATGGGTGCAAAACGCTGGGTTTAATCCGCGGTGCTACAAATGAAGAAAGAGCCAGCAAACGGTCAGGTAGAGTGTCCTGGAGATGTCCTTCAGATACCTTTCCTTCCCTATCTGCTTTGGATGTGTCATCAATAACACATACACACAGCAGCAATCACAATGGCACAAAATACATCACCTTTTTACAAAGCCAATTGAGTAACGTAAATAACCCTAGCCCAGGCACCCTAGAATGGGAAAGAGCCTGTTTGTTTCAATTAATCAATCGTTAAAATGCACACCTGGTTAGACGTGTGAAAACTGGACTTAAGTAGATATCTGTGATAGAAACAGGTAAAATTCACATCTTCTAGATATAATCATGCAATTATAAATATCGACAGAAAACGCAGTGCACATAACTGTTTCAAAGGTGGGATATTTCATCCTCATTTCCACCAAGGAGAGAAACATCCATGAAAACCGATAGTCCGCCATATACTTGAGCAGAAAAAAACAAGGAAGTCAATTTGCTAAAAACACCTGACAAAATTGGACCATAGTTATGAAACCAGACACATGGTATCCTTTAATAAAGAAATTTTGCCATGTTATCTCAGCAAGTTAAAGTTAAAGGAGTTTTTGTTTGTTTGTTTTGTTTCTCTTAAGAATTTCAAGTTCGGGCTGGAGAGATGGCTCAGGGGTTAAGACTCTGCTTTGCAAGCAGAAGGTCCCAATTCAGATCCCAGGTCCCAAGTAAAAAAACGCCAGGGGGGAAGCGGAGGTGGCCTGTACTTCAGGCCCTTGTGGGCGGAGCCTGGGAAATCCCAGAGCAAAGCAAAAAGGAAGCAGAAACAATTCCTGAGTCATTCTTGATCCTCCACAGGGACACACAGTGCCCTCCTACACACACACACACACACACACACACACACTAAATATATAAATAAAGTTTAATAGAAAGCTATATAACAATTATTAAAAAATTAGCACTGAGGGCTGGGTGGCCAGGGAAAACACAGTTTAGCCTTAAGGAAGGAGAGCATGGAGCTGGAGAGAGGGGTGAGCGGTTAAGCCTCTGCCTGCAAAGCAGAAGGATCTGAGTTCGATCCCAGATCCCACGTAAAAAGGCTGGGCAGAAATAACCACAACCCGCACTTCTGGCTCTGGGAGGCAGAGCCTGGAAAAGCTCAGAGCAAAGCAAAAAGGAAGTTGAGAAATCTAGGATGATTCCCAAAGTCACCCTTGGGCCTCCACAGGCTTCTACACCTACACACACCCACACTTACACACGTACACGTACACTCATGCACACACAAAAAATATAAAGGAGAGAAAACCTCAGAAGAGACACCTTAAAGTTGCAGAGAAAAGAGAGCTAGCTGTCATGGACAGCACGGCGGGGCACTATGTGCAGAAAGCCACCTTGCTTTGCTTTGTAAGACAAGGTTCACCATACAGGCTGGCAGCTATTCTTACTTTCCTGCCCCAGCCTCCCCAGTGCTGGGAATTCAGGTGTGCACTACTGTGCCCCAGGAGTAAGTCACCACATTAAGTCACCCTAAAGACTGAGACTGAAGAGTGAAAAATCATAATGTTTGACATAGTGGTTAGAAGTGAAATACTCTAGTCACTGCTTACCAACCATCTACCACCATCCTCGTTCTGACTTAAGTCCCACAAAAGATCACTATGAAATGAGAAAATACTGAATGAGGTGTGATGTCCATCTATAATCCTGTCCTTGAGACACGGAAACAGGAAACGAAATCCCAGGTCAGCCTGGGCTACATAAGATCTTGTCTCAAAAAAAAAAAAAAAAAAAGAGCAAGCATGCGCATGTAATCCCACCACACAAGGAGACAGAGGCAAGAGAATCACTGCCAATTCACAGCCAGCCTGATCTACATGGAAAGTTCTAGGTGGCTAAGGCTACATTAGAAATATCCTCTTTCAAAAGCAACAAAACCTTGTAAAGCCTTTAACAAAGATGAGTAAAGGGAATTCTGAGAAAAAACTACAAAATACTATTTTCATCTATGCCAGTGAGTATCTCAGATCAGGCAAGGAAGCATCTCTGACAATTTACTTCACAAGTAGAAAATGATATGCACCCACTGGAATGTCAATGGTTTTGGATTAATACGTTACTAAGCAAAAATAAGAGAGAATAAAGATAAACGCAGTTCAGAGAACCCTGGAGTCTCAATTTCTTCTTCCATTTCTTCCTTCTCCTTTCTCAATGCTTCCCACCCCAGCTTCATTTCAAAACAAATTTTACCACTCTCACATGCATTTTGCAAAGAAAAGAGAGTTCTGCATTAAGAAACAGAGATTTTTTTTTATTTCAGCTCATACAAACTTATTAGGTACACCAGTTCCCTCCCTTCCTCCTCCCCCCCACCCCCTGCTCCTCCTCCCCACCCCTCTCCCTCCCCATCCCCCAGTGCCTCCCGCCCCAATTCCCAGAGAGTCCTTTCTTGTGCATGTCTGATAAGAAACAGAGATTTTTGACCTATCCTTTTGAAAAAGTAGTGCTTAGCCCTACACAGAGGCCACAAATTGAGATGTAATACTGTGCTTAGAAAAGAGGTTCTATTACTTTGGAAGCTGAAGAAGGAAATCAATTAGGAGGACAATAGCAAAGGTTCCTTGGGGGGAAATGAAACAGCTTCTGACTTTAAAAAATGTTATTCATTTCCTGCAATTTAGAAAATGGTTGCAAATTAAATTTAACACACAACCCTAGATCAGAATTAGACTGTGTGAGGCCCAACAAAGAAAAATGAGAGACAGGGAGAGACAGAGAGAGACAGAGACACAAAAAGAATAGAGAACTGAAGTATAGCAGGACGTGTATAAATTTCAACATACACACACACATGCTTGTCTATTTTTGTCTTTAGTTTGGGGTTTATATCACAATCAAAATCCATATATTTTTTGACTTATTTGAGAGGAAGTGTGGAATAGGGAGAGTTGGGGAACAGAGAATGAAAGTATAGCAAGTTGTGTCCCCCTTCATAATACACACTATGACACTATGCCTACCTACTTTTGTTTCCTTTAGACTTGAGTTCACAACACAATTAAATCTCAGACATTAACTGTCTGTCCTAGCCATTTTTTTCTATGGAGTGCGTGGACAGAGGTCAGAGAGCAACTCTTAGAAGTCAGTTCTCTTCTTTTGCCATCTTAGCTTCCAGGGATTGAAATCAGGACGTCAGGTTTGCAAGCAGATGCCTTACATTGAACCAACTGGTACCTTGTATGACTATCTTTCACGACTCCTTTTGTTTCACCGTATTTGTTTCAAGGTGCCGGGAACAGAAGCCAGTACCTCAACTATACTAAGGCAACAATCTACCACTGAGCCTGTATTTTTCTCTTCCAACCAGTAGCATCGTGGAAGATGGTTGTGTGGGATAAAGGTACTACCGGGGACTCCCCAAGCCTTTACCGCAATATTTTTTTCTACCTGGACTGTCCTCCCTGCCTTCATTCTTACAGCACCAAATCTTCTCCCCTTTCCCAGGCCCAGCTCAAATCCTTCTTTCCCTGATTCCCCTAACACTTCCTGCTTGTAATCTATAATGTTACTGGAATAGTACTAATTAGATAGATGACTGTGTATTTCTTTCCTACTTCATCATTGGACCCACAGGTACAAAAAAATCACGTCTTCACTGTTAACGCAACGAAATTTTAAATTTAAAAAAAATCTCCGATCAAAATAATCTTTTAAGGGCTGGAGAAGTGGCTCAGAGGTTAAGCCTCTGCCTTGCAGGAGGAAGGTC